>CM065714.1:143773502-143778502 GCA_033310375.1 Conus canariensis
CGATCACCATCATTCTTCATCTCCAAATACTGCACAACGTTGATCGGAGATCTTGCACGTGCAACCTGAGGACAGGTGACCCAGATAGAGATGCTGACGTGGAGCAGCCATTCTGACCGCAATATCGTTGCAGCCACGATTGGAACAGGGACTGGAATGAGGTCAGAGATAGGTCGTGGTCAGTGCTGCATGTGCTCTGCACTCCAACGAAGGCAGTCACAGAAGAAGTCAGTCTCCCGTAACACTCCCCCCCCCCCCCCCCCCCCCCCCCCCGTAGACTTCTAAATGTAAGTTCTCTGACTGTCTGTCTCTTTCTCTCTCTCTCTCCTCTCTCTCTCTCTCTCTCTCTCCTCTCACACACACACACACATACACACACACACACAACACACACACACACACACACACACACACACACACACACATACACATAATATATAGTAGCATAATGGACCATCTTGACAAATATGACTTCTTAAATAACGCCCAGCATGGTTTTAGACAGCGAAGGAGTTGTGAGACTCAACTTATAACAACTCTCAATGATTTTAATAACTGTCTTAACAACAGACAGCAAGTAGATGCAATTTTATTAGACTTTTCTAAAGCCTTTGATAAGGTTGACCATGAGGGCCTGCTGCTTAAATTAGAACACATCGGCATTGGCGGTTCTTTGCTAAAATGGGCCAGATCATTCCTCGTTGGGAGAACGCAGAAAGTTGTTGTGGAAGGGTCGTCATCCCTTTGTAAACCAGTCTTGTCAGGTGTACCACAGGGAACTATTCTGGGGCCCTTGTTTTTCTTAATTTATATAAATGACATAAGTAGAAATCTCTCTCCTGGAACTACTATAAGGCTTTTTGCAGATGACAGCTTAGTATATAGAACAATCAGAAGCAAGAATGATACACGCATTCTACAAGAAGATCTAAACGGCTTACAAGAGTGGGAAAGAACTTGGAAAATGAAATTCATCCCCAGAAGTGCCAAGTGTTGCGTATATGTAATAAACGCTCACCAACTAGATTCAAATATTCTACTCATAATACTATTCTTATAGTATATTAATGCTGCAAAATATTTAGGCGTGATTGTCGTCTCAAATGGAAAGAACATTACAATTTAGTATGTACAGCAAAATAGCTTTCTTATACAGGAATATCAACGACTGCCCCCAAAAGGTTAAAGACGACTGCTACAAAACACTGGTTAGACCAGTACTGGAATATGATTGCTCAGTCTGGGATCCTTACCATCTAAAGGACATTGATAACCTCGAAAAGATTCAGAAGAGAGCAGCACGGTTCGTAACAGGGAACCATATCAGAGAGAAGGGAATACTAGGAAGAACATGAGGAAATTAGAATGGAAACCCTTAGAAGAGAGAAGAGCTTTTATCAAACTTAATATCTTCTTCAAAGGCAGAGCTAAACTAATTGATATCCGAATGGAACAACTAAGCTACACACAAAAAGTTAAGGATCACTTTCACAAACATTCATAACTGTCAAAATAAGAAAGTCAATGCGTTGAAATCTGGCCAACATTTAATTCCATTCTTTAGTGATAACGATACACAATTGCCTTCAATCTCGAGCAATCGTTTGGTGTGTACATTTGATTAAAGTGGGTACGTATCCAAATTTGATTTCCCAAAGTCATTGAAATCACAAGACAGGGCATACTGATGCTCCCAAAAGCTCAGTAATGCGTGTAACCACCATGGCTGTTCTGGCACTCGACGCAGCGAGTCCTCATCGAGTTGACCAGGTTGGTGAAGATCCTCTGTGGAAGCGCCTGCCACTCAGCCTGCAGCATCTGGTAGAGGTGTTGGGCATCCCTGGGAGGGGGGTGGCTCCTCACTTTGCGATCCAGCTCATCCCAGAGGTTCTCAATCGGGTTGAGATCGGGACTGCATGCTGGCCACTCCATTCTGTTGACTCCAGACTGCTGCAGGAAGTCGTTGACCACCCTTGCCCTGTGGGGGCGAGCATTGTCATCCTGGTAGACAGCCCTCGGTCCCATCTGCTGCAGTGTAGGCACAGCCAGTGGTCGAAGGATCTCATCCCGGTATCGGATGCCAGTCAGGTTACCCTGTACATGATACATGTTCTGTGGTGAAGGCTGAAGGCCCCCAGACCATTACAGAACCTCCACCAAAGGCCACCTTTTCTTGGACAGTGGCGTCAGTAAAGCGTTGCCCTGGGCGCCTCCAGACCCTCAGTCGGCCGTCGTTGTGGTGAAGGTGAAGCGTGATTCATCACTGAACAGGACCTGGGACCATTGCTGACGTGTCCACCTCACGTGACGTGCGCAGAAGGCGCGGCGTGCTGCCCTATGGGCTGGAGTTAAGCGTGGCCGTACTGCTGGGCGACGAGAACGGAGATTAAACCCATGTAGGCGGTTCCGTATGGTCTGCTGGCTGATGTTGATGTTAGTAGCCACTCTGAACTGCCTTTGAATTATGCTGGAAGAGGCTGTTCTTGTCTGCAGGGCTTGTCGTTCAATGAGACGATCGTCACGTGGGGTTGTCTTCTTCGGTCGACCAGATCTGCGTCTTTCATGGACAATCCCAGTGGCTGTGAAGCGTTGAATCAGTCGGACAATGACCGAAATGGACACATGAAGTCGCCTGGCCACTTCTCGCTTGGGAACACCATCTTGGAACCATGCAACAGCTCGTCCCCTGTCCAACTCGCTTAATTTTCGTCGTGGAGGCATTGTCAGATCAGGCCTACTACTGGTGGAATGTCTTCTTATATAGCCAAGCGAGCGACAGCATCTCACACATAAACAGCAGTGCTTGCACGTGCATAATGGTTTTTCCATCTGGCAAGTGCAATGTGTTCAGGCAGAACGGTCCAAAACAAGGTCATTTTTCGCAAGATTCCGCTTTTTCCGTTTGCGGCCCAGCTCAGTAGTAGAGAATCCCGTGCAATTTTCGCACTGACACAACATCGCCCACTTTCAGCTGAACAAGAATTCATGACAATTTGGCTGGACTAAGAAATAAATAACAGTAGCGAGTTTATTACGCACCTGTTTTCACATACCGATCCTTAACTTTTTGTGCGTAGTATAGTATTGAATAAAAGTAGCACCAGGAGTGGCGGTCAGTGTTATGCCATACCTGCATCAAATATTGAAAGCCACTTACATTCATTTTAACCTAGTTCTGTACGGCTGTGGAACTCACTGCCGGGTGCCATCAAGATTGCCACAAATGCAGCCTCATTTAAAAATCAAATTGATATGACAGTCTTGAGATCTGCATATTGACTGACTTTTCTATTTTAACTTGCCCAGAGATATTTTATGGTTACCTGGCCTGAATCTGGCCATTGCTTTTAACTTTTTGAATATCGTGTGCGACCCTTGTTGCCAAATTTTGCTCCAGGGGCAAACAGGCTGAGTCGCACTTTATTTTATTTTATTTTACTTTTTAACATGCGCGCTGGTGACCTACTCGTTTTTGAGTGAACCAGTCTTTCAGGAAGAAGAAGAAGATACACACACTCCACACAAACTACACAAAACAACTCAAACACACAGACGTATGCAGACACACAACACATGCAGGCACGTACACACACACACCCACACACACACACACACACACACACACACACACACACACACACACACACACACACACACACACACACACACACACACAGGCAGGCAGACAGACAGACAGACAGACAGACAGATAGACAGACGGAGAGAGAAAGAGAAAGAAGGAGACAGACAGACAGATAGACAGGCAGATAGACAGAGAGACAGAGACAAAGAGAGACACAGAGACATAGAGAGACAGGACAGGAGATACTTATCCAACTCCATTTAATTAAGAGAGAGAGAGAGAGAAGGGGCGAAAAGGAGACGGGAGGAGAGGGGAAGGCGGGGGGGGGGGGGGGGATGAGGTGTATCGGATGTGGGGGACGGGGTGGGAGGAAGGTGAGGTGGTGATGAAGAAGAGATCTCGCTCGCTCCACTCTTGCCCTCCCAACACCCAAACAGTCCCGCCTTGCCTACCGTCAGAACCCACAGATCAAACGACACCACAGAGATCCCAAGACCTCGCGCCACGCACGTCGCACGTGCATCCAGGTCAAGCGACTTGCAGCAGCCCACAGTGGAACTAACGAGGCAGCACAATCGACGCTGACGTCTATCCCCCGCAGAATGCCAGGCGCTGCGCGTTTGATCTCAGTCCATTAAGCACCGGAGTAGTCATAGAGCATTGGCACACTGCCCCCCTCCCCCCCCCCCCCCCTTCCTCCCCTGGCCAGCACTGGGAATCCCAGAAATCCTACCGACCGAGTGATGAGGTTTCACATCCCTGTCTGTAAGGCAGATCCACGTCAAAGAACCCAGATCCCAATCGGTAAGGCAGATTCATGTCGGTAAGTCAGACTCCTATTGCTATGGCAGATTCACGTAGCTATGGCAGATTCATGTAGGTGTGGCAGATTCAGTAGGTATGACAGATTCATATAGGTATGACAGATTCATATAGGTATGGCAGATTCATGTAGGTATGACAGATTCATATAGGTATGGCAGATTCACGTAGGTATGATAGATTCATGTAGGTATGACATATTCATACAGGTATGGCAGATTCATGCAGGTATGACAGATTCATATAGGTATGCCAGATTCATGTAGGTATGGTAGATTCATGTAGATTCGTATAGGGATGGCGGGTTTATATACACATGGCAGATTCATATATGTATGGCAGATTCATATAGGTATAGCAGATTGATATAGGCATGGCAGAGTGATATAGGTATCTTAGATTCGTATAGAAACGGCAGATTCCTATAGGTGTGGCAGATTGATATAGGTATACCAGATTCATACAGGTATGGCAGACTGAAATAGGTATACCAGATTCATATAGGTATGACAGATTCATATAGGTATGGCAGATTCACATAGGTATGGTAGATTCTTATGGGTATGGTAAATTCATACAGGCATGGCAGATAGAA
>CM065714.1:143798502-143801458 GCA_033310375.1 Conus canariensis
TAAGGCTTAAATTTCCTAGCATATGTTTACGATTCACGAAAGACATCTGTCACAAGGTGGTTGACCTTTAGCCGCCCGGCCATCCTTGGGGCAGGTGTTCAAATCCAGGCTGCGCAACCAAAAACAAGTTCAGGAATAAACATAGATATAAAATTTCAAGAGAAAAAAAGGAAGAAAAGGAAAAGATTATAGCAGAAGCATATGTGATAGTCATGACCAGGATATGGCTTGGCCCCCATAGAGTGTAAGGAGTTAGGAGCCTAAACATTCCTGAAGGGGGGAGGAGGGGCGAGGGAGGGGGGGGGGAGCAGCAAGGGTGTCTGCATTGAAGAGTCTCTGGTGTCAAACTTTCTGGAGAAGTGTCATCCTCTTGTCTTCTTTATCTGGCTGGGTTTAACAGGTCTAAATGGGGTCCAGATAAAGACAGGGAAAGTGAAACAACACCCGGTTGACCAGGGACTCCGACACCATCCTCTGCACGCATGTGTGGAAAAGTGGCCCAGTGGATAACACACTCACTTAGAAAACAAGAATATCCCGTGGCGCAATGATTGACGTCGTGGATTCCCGGCTGGGAAGTCGTGGGTTCGATTCTCATCAGAGCCATTAATAAATATAGGGGTTTTCGGCCCAAGACTGGGTCCTACCCAGAGCTGCTCGAGTTTATTATGGGTTCAGCTGGGATGGATGGAACCACACAGCCATGTGCTATCCAGTTAATGGTTGCCAATGAGAGTATTGCTCAAATTGTCTGACCAACACTGCAGGTGTCTGTATCTCCCGGACCTGGTTGACGCCTGGATTATTAAGAACGTAAGTGTAGAGTACAGCTCTTGCATGCACTCTTTCAGATCCGAATGGAACTCTTCCTCATCCTGATCGATCAGTATTAAAAACAAAAGTCTCAAAGCCTGTGACCCTTCATACCCTGCTGTCATGGTGACCTCAGTGTCCATTTCATCTCCTCCTCCATGCCCTTGGTGAGTTCATGTCAAGGTCATCTGTCTTTGCCGGTTCATGGGCATTGTCGTTGGATGAACGGTGGTGGCACCCTCTGGAGGGGTACTCTCACTCACGCTGGCTCTGCGATTAAAACAGTTACTGTTGTCAGCAGGGAGCTCAGTAGGTGGTGTCCTGTGAATGTTGGATCAGAAGAGACACCACTGGACACCACCGAAGTGACTCGGCAGCAGTGCAGTGTCTCCTCTGGTGGGTTGCCTCTTGACGACTTGACATTGACTGCTCGCTGTGGATTGCCGGTGCCGGGGCTGCGAGAGAACAGAGTGTGACTGCCGACGGAGGCCGGAATGAGTGGCGTAGGGGACAGAAAACAAAACCCAAGTTCCGTGGTTCGCTTCTCGTGCGGAGCGTGTGTGTGTGTGTGTGTGTGTGTGTGTGTGTGTGTGTGTTGTGTGTGTGTGTGTGTGTGTGTGTGGTTTTTTTCCTTTCCATTTTCCACTGAATCTGATGTAGTGCTCCGGAAGAGGATGGGAAGGGGTAGGAGGGCGGGGGGGGGGGGGGGGGGGGGGAGGGGGGAGGGGGTAGGGTGCATGGAGAAAGGGGGAAAATCAGGATTAGCTGGGAACAGAAAAATGATAGCACCACAACAATATCAACAGTGACAATAACAACATGACAAGCATGTACAAAAGTATGCGACGTAAAAAGAAAAAGAAAGAAAAATTTTTGAAAAAGTACAAGGGGGCATGTCGTACGAAAACATTTTGATTCAGAGTAACAGCAGATGATTTGACATACGTATTTATTGTATAACAAAAACGATGCTCTAGTTCCTATCCAACGCGTGTAAAACGAAGGCAGTAAGTACTCAGTCAAGACATCCAGCGAAGAAAGCGAGGGAGACAATCACAGGATAAATCATCTCCTTTTGGTTCATTTCTGATTGGTCAAGGGGAAAAAATACCACGACGAAAAAGAAGAAAATGAAAACAAAGCTTCAATAGCGTTTACGCAAAGATAGATTACGATGTTTATATTTGAATCACTGGGCCGTGATGACCAAAAAGATGCGGTAAGAAGGGAGGGAATGGGGGATGAAAGTGGCAGTGGGACACACACACACACACACACACACACACACACCACACACACACACACACACACACACACCTCAGGCAAATAATTCAGTTCAGCACGTTCTTTTCCATTTCAATCCTGAAATCTAAATAAAAGGACTATAGGCTGAATTCAGTCGTTCACCCATATAAACCTCCTCCGACTTCTCGCCAACTCCAGGGCTGATCGTTCAGATGACAACGATTAGCGTTTTGCCACAGGGCTTTACGCAGATTGGGGGGAGAGAGAGAGAAGGCTGGGATTGAAGCAAGGGGGATGGAAGGGTGGGGGGAGGGGAAGGGAAGGAGGGGGGACAAGGGCTCGGGGGGGGGGGGGGGGGCGGGGCGAAGGAAGAAGAGGTCGGAGGAGTGGGTGGGGGGTGAGGCGCAGGCAACAGTATAGCCATTGGAACAGGAAAGGGGGGGGGGGGGGGTACGGGAGAAAGGGGTAGGAGAGGGGGAGGGAGTTGTGGGGGTGGTGGTGGGGTGACGGTAAGATGTGGGGAGAGTGGAAAGGGAGGGAAGGGGTGGGTGGGATTTCACGGTTCATTGGCGGGTCGCTTCCTGGCATGTCAAAAGGTGATCTATGAGCTGGGGGAGGAGGATAACAGACCGTTGATGAAGCGGATCGGGAAGGAGAGACCAGCTAGAAGGGAGGGCGAGAGGGGGGGGGGGGGGGGGGGGAAAGAACATCGCCAAGAGGGACGTTTGACCTTTCAAGAGGATGACCTTGACCTTCCCAGCTCAACCCCGTGTCGTCGCGGTGAGAACGTTGGTGGTGTCTCCGTCCAGACAGTTGTGTTATGCAAGTTTTAGGGTGTCAGGCTTTATGGTTGTGTGTGTGTGTGTGTGTGTGTGTGTGGTGTGTGTGTGTGTGTGTG
>CM065714.1:143816558-143819058 GCA_033310375.1 Conus canariensis
CTTTCTTTACTGGCCGACGTCATGGCTGGTACCTTTGAAACCAAAATTGTTCTGGTCTGTATGGCGAGTCATCCATTTCAAAAGCCCATAACTATTGTTTTTTCGACAAAACTATAAATATAATCAAGAAAACGGTAATCGTTGCTGTGTCAAAACACTTACCAAGATGCCAAAACGATAACTTCCTATGTGTTTTGTCATGTCATTTGTTTCTCCATGTTGACGGGCGGAGTTAATTTAATTTCCTTTTAAAATATGATGATTTTCGCGTGAAAAGTATTGTTATCATTAAAACAGTTTTTGAGTTTTTGAAGGTGGTTTTATTTGTTACGTTTGACTTACCATATCAGTCTGAAAAACGAGGTCTAATCATGAAGCATTAGCGTGACTGATTGCTAAACTGAGTAATCATTGGTATTTTCTCGCAGACGAGAGATGGGAATTTCTCGTTCGGCTCACGTGCTACGTGTGATGGCTTTATCTGGATAGCCAGTCCCAATGGATGTGACAAAGTCGAGAAGTGAAAGTCATCATGTCACCATTTTGGGTTCTGTTGGAAAACTTACTCTGTGCCAGTCACATGAGTTCCTCCCATGAAAGCAGTGAACACAATAAAGACATAATACACCAGCTATGAAAGAGGAGGTGCTGAGGAAGGGGACTAGGTAACGGATAGAGTGGACAGTGGCTGCACACCAAAAATTAATACGCCAAAGCCTCACTTAAGAAGTCGAATATTTTGAGACTGGCCGTAGTGAGATTGTTTTGAGAATTGTTATTGTGTCTGAAAGTTGATTCTCCTTGCTTTCTTTCATATGGCCATCAAGGTACAAGCCAGGTGGTTCTAAGCAGACAGATTAAAATAAAAGGAATGGGACTATTAGGGGGGCTACCACCTGGTGTAAAGATAGGATCACGGGTGAGTGCAAAGGCCTGAAATGTGATGTCAACCAAGGGGAAGGTCATGTATTTGAAGATTGTATGTGATGTCATAGGTAGAAATCCCCCCTAAACAAGGGACATAATTGGTGAGGAGGTGTTCTTTTGATCAGTTATCAGTTTAACATCAAATGCTGACTCAAACTCATGGTACGCCTCAAAACGCTGACATGGATTATACAGCGATTTAGTGCCAAATCCTAATTAAGGCGTGGGGCCAGTGGACGGAAGGCAGGCTGAAGATGTGAACTGCAGGCGGGTCATGTCATGGTTCAAAACAAGGCCGCCTTTCGTCACGTACACTGTTCCAAAGATTTGTCGTCATCTCCTGTTGACGTCATGGCTGAATGCCGTATCTACTGTAGGCCTAGGCCCCCTACAGCTTAAATTCTCTTTCGGATTTCACGCCCGTCTCTAACAGCGCTTTTAAATTTTGTTTGATCCAACCATAAGCAAATTTATGAAATATCGATTTTGTTGATAACTGTTAATGTGAACAAATCTTAAATAAATGTTAGCGAACCGCCCAGAGAACGTGGACAAACGAGTCACAAGACGAAACACAACGCGTTTCGACCTCTTAGGTCTTCATCAGGTGAGACATTAACGAATAAAACAATGAAAATTCACTTAGCTTTGATCGCTTCAGATCACTTCGCAGGGTTCAGCGAAAGGAAGAAGGCGTTGAATGAGAACGAGAAGCGATCAAAGCTAAGTGAATTTTCATTGTTTTATTCGTTAATGTCTCACCTGATGAAGACCTAAAAGGTCGAAACGCGTTGTGTTTCGTCTTGTGACTCGTTTGTCCACGTTCTCTGGGCGGTTCGCTAACATTTATTTAAGATTTGTTTAGATTTCCGCCTGCAGTCCTCTCGCTTTGCAACTTGATCTGTTAATGTGAATACAACCAATTTGCTGTCTTCACCTGGATCCTTTTGCTTGATTCACCGGGTTAAATGACAAAGTCATAATTTGGTGAGACATATATGTGTGGCCAATGATTGTTCTATATTTACTCATATGTCCATTTTATCTACTTACGTCTTCGCTTGTCAGAAATTACATTAATGACCTCATTTTTATTACAATAATAGGCTACTATTTCTTGCTATATTTGCTTTTAAATATCATTCGAAAGTAGTAGAAAGAAACTCGTGGAGAGCGTGGCAGCAGAGAGTCCTCAGAAGAGAAGCCCCCTTCAAGCAAGGGTTTCGGCCCTTATCTCCTGACACTCTAGGGGGGTTGGGCCACACCCGGTTCATGACTCCGGATGTCCCTCTGCTGCCCCTTTTTTTTTCCCCATCTTGGGACGAGCCATGGCTGGGATTCGAACCCATGACCCTCTGGACATGCTCATTTTCCACTTAATGACTCGCGCTTTAACCACTGAGCCACAGGGACACCTGATATTTGTAGGGAAATTAAGCCTTATGAAGTTCACTTTTGTTCCTCCTTGACCAGATCCAGCTTGAACACCTCTCTGCCGCTTCTGCCATTGCTTTCAGGGCTCTGGTTTTTTTCCTTCCCTGCAACTGAGAGCTGTTTCATGAGGCTGTATGCA
>CM065714.1:143821558-143861558 GCA_033310375.1 Conus canariensis
ACTGTTAATCTCCCATTGATCTAACTCGCTGTTTTGAAACTGTCAATCTCCCATTGATCTGACTCGTTGTTTTTGAAACTTAATCTCCCATTGATCTGACTCGTTGTTTTTGAAACTTAATCTCCCATTGTTCTGACTCGCTGTTTTGAAACTGTTAATCTCCCATTGTTCTGACTCGCTGTTTTGAAACTGTTAATCTCCCATTGATCTGACTTGTTGTTTTTGAAACTGTTAATCTTCCATTGATCTGACTCGCTGTTTTGAAACTGTTAATCTTCCACTGATCTGACTCGTTGTTTTTGAAACTGTTAATCTCCCATTGATCTGACTCGCTGTTTTGAAACTGTTAATCTCCCATTGATCTGACTCGTTTTTGAAACTTAATCTCCCATTGTTCTGACTCGCTGTTTTGAAACTGTTAATCTCTCATTGTTCTGACTTGCTGTTTTGAAACTGTTAATCTTCCATTGATCTGACTCGTTTTTGAAACTGTTAATCTTCCATTGATCTGACTCGCTGTTTTGAAACTGTTAATCTTCCATTGATCTGACTCGTTGTTTTTGAAACTGTTAATCTCCCATTGATCTGACTCGTTGTTTTTGAAACTGTTAATCTCCCATTGATATGACTCGTTGTTTTTGAAACTGTTAATCTCCCATTAATCTGACTCGCTGTTTTGAAACTGTTAATCTCCCATTGATCTGACTCGCTGTTTTGAAACTGTTAATCTCCCATAGAACTCACTGATCATTACCTCTTCTCACCCCTGGGCTGGTACAATATGATTTCCAGACTTCCCAAGGCAAGGGCAGGGAGGGGAGGGGAGGGGCGAGGCGCAGGGGTTGAAGATAGTATGACGGTAGGTATGGAGACGAAGAGGGTGGGGTGGGGGCGGGGAACGGGCTTTGGGGTAAAGGGGGGGGGGGGGGGGGGGTAGGGGGCCAGAACAGTGTGTGGAGAGGGAGGAAGGGGTAAAGGTGTGGTCTCGTCTCCGATGCTTGTAAACAGGCTGTGCCAAAATGATTTATGTCTGTCTGTCTGTCTGTTTGTCTGTCTGTCTGTCTGTTTGTCTGTTGTTGTTGTTGTTGTCGTTTTTATGATAGAACCCTCACCCCACTCTACCCTCCCTCAGCACACACACACACACACACACACACACACACACACACACACACACACACCACACACACACACATTTTGCATACTGTAGCATCCTGGAGTGGATAGACAGATTGATGGATGAATGGATGCTTAGACAGTCAGCCAGTGTGACATTTTGTGTGGGTGAGTAAGAGAGTGAATGAGTGAGTTAACCAATCAGACCGTCTTTGCGCATGTTTCAGTTTCATTTTCAATTTCATCAAAGAAGTGTCACAGCGTGCGGACTAATCCATATACGTGACAGCACATCTGCTAAGTCTTGAGACCACACTACGTATGATTTAAAGCTGATGAATAAGCGAATTAATGATACATGATGATAAATTAGATAAATAACATGAAGAAAATAAATGAAATAATGATAAATGAATTTTGCGGGTGAGTAAGTGAGTGAGCGGGTTGGTCAGCCAGGCAGTTGGTGTGTGTGTGTGTGTGTGTGTGTGTGTGTGTGTGTGTGTGTGTGTGTGTGTGTGTGTGTGTGTGTGTGAGTGATTGAATGACCAAGTGAGGGAGCTGATAGACAGTTAAAATAAGTCGGTTGGTTAGTGGACAAGAAGTCAAGTCGGAAGGTAGGTTGTTTGTTGATTGCTGGGTTGATATGTAGTTAACAACGCGAGCTGATCGAAGGCAAGCAAAGAAGTCGCTATCACGGAAATTTAGTCACACAGACGGGGAGAGCAAGAAAGCAAGAAATAAAGAAAGAAAGAAAGAAAGAAAGAAAGAAAGAAAGAAAATGAAGTTAAATTCAATCAGATCAAATCTAATAAAGTAAAAGTACCAAACCAATAAAGAAACCAACGCACAACTTTAAATACATAAACAGATCAAAGGACGAGCAAAGACAAAACCGGCTATGGAAACTACAACTTCGGCAACAGCAACAACAACAACAATAACAACAACAGCAACGAAACAGCTACATTTCGAGCTATGGGAGTAAGTAGTTCGTGTACTGCCCACTTTTAATCTGTCCGCTTAAAGCCTCTCTCTACCCTTTCCCTGCCCTTCTTCTCACCCCCTCTCTCTACCCTCTCCCTGCCCTTCTTCTCACCCCCTCTCTCTACCCTCTCCCTGCCCTTCTTCTCACCCCCTCTCTCTACCCTTTCCCTGCCCTTCTTCTCACCCCCCCCCTCTCTACCCTTTCCCTGCCCTTCTTCTCACCCCCTCTCTCTACCCTTTCCCTGCCCTTCTTCTCACCCCCTCTCTCTACCCTTTCCCTGCCCTTCTTCTCACCCCCTCTCTCTACCCTTTCCCTGCCCTTCTTCTCACCCCCTCTCTCTACCCTTTCCCTGCCCTTCTTCTCACCCCCTCTCTCTACCCTTTCCCTGCCCTTCTTCTCACCCCCTCTCTCTACCCTTTCCCTGCCCTTCTTCTCACCCCCTCTCTCTACCCTTTCCCTGCCCTTCTTCTCACCCCCTCGTCCTCTGTACAAACACACACACACACACATACACACACACAGAGGAATGAAGGAAGGAGATGGGGGAGGAGGAGCAGGAGGTGTGTGTGTGTGTGTGTGTGTGTGTGTGTGTGTGTGTGTGTGTGTGTGTGTGTGTGTGTGTGTGTTATTTTGGCTCGTTTGTTTTCCTTTTCCTGTTATTGCTTTAAGCTCACCCTTCCTCCACACCCCAAAAGGGGCAAAAGGAATAAATATTGTTCTTGTCCGTGTGTGTGTGTGTGTGTGTGTGCGTGCGTGCGTGCGTGCGTGTGTGTGTGTGTGTGTGTGTGTGTGTGTGTGTGTGTGTGTGTGTGTGTGTGTGTGTGTGTGTTAAGACACTGTTATGTCAGATTCTCTTAGTCTATTGTGTTTCCCTCTCAATGCCTTCTTTCTTCTGCCAAAGTGGACTTGCTGAAGACAAAGAGAGCGAGGACTGAACCGATGTAGACTTGAACTACCAATGGAAGAACAGAAGAACTTGCTGACGCGCCAGAGCTAGGTTAGAAATAGGGAGGGGTAAGGGGAAAAGAAGGAGAATGGGGGGAAGAGGGGAGGAGGGGGGGGGGGGGGGGAGACAATTGTGTTAGGCCAGTGACGAGGGGTGGCCTAGAAGCGTTTCTCTGTAAAGAAAGAAGAAAACACAAACATACTTATTTTGTGTTCTGTACATTCACCTCTGAACTTCTTCCACAACTCGGCACGACATGCACCTGACAAGGCATACGCCTTTTGTTTACAATTTGCGTTTGGCTTCGGTTTTGTTGTTTTGCTGGCTTTTCTCTTTTTACCTTCGCCTTCCTCGCCTGCTCATCCGCCCCCCCCCCCCCCCTCCCCCTTTACTCCTCTGTGTGTGTGTGTGTGTGTGTGTGTGTGTGTGTGTGTGTGTGTGTGTGTGTGTGTGTGTGCGTGTGCGCGCGCGCGTGTTTGTGTACTTGCTAAAATAACACAAATATATCTGTCTGTCTGTCTCTCTCTGTGTCAGAGTCCGGCAGACAACAGGTAGGTAGCAATTATTCCACCGTTCCTTCGAAGCGGTGGCGGTGTGTGTGTGAGTGTGTGTGTGTGTGTGTGTGTGTGTGTGTGTGTGTGTGTGTGTGTGTGCGTGCGTGCGCGCTCGCTCGTGCGTGCGTGCGTGTCTGTGTGTTTGTGTGTGTGTGTGTGTGTGTGTGTGTACGCGCGCGCGCTCCTGCGAATGTATACGCGCGCACATGTGTGTGTTTGTCGGTGTCACACTCGTGTAAACATATTTGTTAAAATGCCGAACACGAGGGTGTTACGTGCTTGCGTGTCTAAAAGAAGACTGGTGACAAACCACTGGATACATTACGCACTCAGACGTCATCGTCGTCGGAAGAGAGGAAAGAAAAGAAAAAAACAAATCGAAAAAAAAAAAAAGGGGGGGGGGGGGGGGGGGGAGACCGGGAAAGGGAGAAGACTAGGAGAGAAAAAGAACAAACGGTGCTGGCCAAGCCTAAGTCAAGAGAGTTAGTGCCCCTGTTAGCGAATTCCCAGCGCCTCGCACGTCCCTGGTTAGGCGTTCTTTCAGACTGCGGAGGTGTACTGCGGTAGTGGTGGTGGTGACCCAAGAAGACACGACTCAGGGCAGGTCAGCGACCGTCCTCACTGTTGTCACGTCGCTCGCTGCGTGGTGTCTGTGTCTGTGGCAGAGGCCTGTGTTGAGCTGTATATTCAGTCTTGTCCGTTTCTTCCCTGATTCACCCTTCTCTCTCGATCTCCGTCTTCATTACTTCCCCACAGGTCTTACCCCCCATATCGTCTCTGTCTGTCTGTCTCTCTCTCTTTCTCAGTCTGTCTGTCTGTCTGTCTGTCTCTCTCTCTCTCAAAAGAAGGCAAATAAATGTATGAATAAAGACATAATAAAACTCTCTCTCTCTCTCTAAAAAGAACACAAATAAACGTATGAACAAATACATGATTCTCTCTCTCTCTCAAAAAAAAAAAAAAAAAAGCACACAAACAACCGTATGAACAAACACATGATAAACTCTCTCTCACACACACACACACACACACACAAAAACAGTTTCAGTTTCATCAAGGAGACGTCACTGCGTGCGGACTAGTCCATATACGCTACACCACATTTGCTAAGTTTTGGGACCACACTACGCATGATTTGAAGCTGATGGATAAATTAATTAATGAGACAATTGAAGAAGAGCGTCTCGTGGCTACGACTCAACGGATGTCTGACCTACGCATTAGCCAAAACACACACACACACACACAACACATATAAACATGAACAAAAATACATGACAAAAATTCTCTCTCTCTCTCTCTCAAAAAAAAAAAAAAGAAAAGACAAATGTATGTATGAACAAATAAATGATAATTTCTCTCTCTCTCTCTCAAAAAAGAAAAAAAAAAAAAAGACAAACGTATGAACAAATGCATGATAAAAACTCTCTCTCTCTCTCACTCTCTCTTGTTCACTCCAACCATGCTGTATAGTTCCAATCTATGATCTGTGATGGGCATCTGCCATCAATCAAAGCAAGATTTAAAGAAAGCTTTCCGTTATGGATCATATTCTTCTTTTAGTAATGCATGGCTGTGAACGTACAAAACCCCGCAGTGGTCTCTTTCTTTCAGCCATTTTTTTTTTTTTTCAGAACAGAACCCATCGTGTTTATTTGAACGGTGCTTATTCCTCCGAAGGAATCCGGCGTATATTGCCTTGTGACACCACAGGGCACTGTTCTTGTGCCTCTTCTCTTTAGGTGTATTTATAAATGGACAATCAATGCACATATCCCACATCGATGTCATAGAATCTGTTTGCTGATGATAGTTCTCTTCACTGTAGAGGCACAGTCATCAGAAATATACCATCATCATTACAAAATAAGAAGGAAAAAAGAAAAAAAAAGAAAGAAAACAGTGTCTCAAAAGGGAGCAACCAAAAACCACTTGACTCTTAAACTGCACACAATAAAGTGTGGTTTTAACAAGAAGACAAAACAACAGTTTTTCACTATAACCTTTGAAATAATTGGGGGGGGGGGGGGGGGGGGGATGGCAGTCACATCCAAACCCACTGGTTCGCAATTTATTTATCTTAGTATGATTGGATACAAATATTGATACTGGCATTATTTTTTTAAGTCCGCTGCCTTTCCCACTTTAATTATGCGTCTATAGTCCGCAGTGTGCTAGTATTAATACAGTTAACTCGGTTTCAATTTCATTTTCATCAAGGAGGTGTTACGGTGTGCGGACAAGTCCATGTACGCTACACCACAACCGCCAAGTTTTGAGACCACACTGCGCATGATTAAAAGCTGGTGAATAAATGAATTTAGTGACTTAAGATGAAAGAATTTAAGAAAAGGGTCTCGTGACTACGACTTAGCAGATGTTTGACCTACGCGTTAGCCCAGCATGCTGATCAGACCTCGAGTACCAACCTAACATTGGCTGTGCCATTTATTAACGGGGCACTGGAGGGGGGGGGGGGGGAGCTGAGCTGATTCTAACTGATAACTCTGTCAACCACGGAAAAAAAAACAACAACAGTAAACGCTAAACCTATAATAAAATGGCGTTGATGTTCAAAGTCCATACACACGGCATGGCACCACAATATTTTGTTTAGTTTGTTCAAAGGGCAACAAAACGCTATACAGAATTCGAATACAATGTTTTACGACGTGTCTGCTGCTTTACAATTTTTCTAATCGACCTCTGCATTTTTTTAGCCATGTGCTTGGAACTCTCTTCCTGCTTATTCTAAGCATACCAGTCGTTGCTGTCCTTTACATAGACCTACAAAACTTTTAATCATGTAATGAAGAACAATACTGTTGTCTTTGTGGCCGATAGATGATACGGCTATAAATGCTGAATCTGTCTCCCGCCCACATTCTCCGTTTTCATGTTTCTCAACCTTGAAATCCTTTTGTGTTCGATCTCTAAAGCATTTATTTTGCTGATAATATCAAGTGTGTTATCTAAGTGTGTGTGTGTGTGTGTGTGCGCGCGCGCGCGCGCACGTGTGCTTACATGCGTGTGTGCGCGCGCGTGCTTACGTGTGCGCGCCGGCGCGCGACTGTAAACCAGAGACGAGGAGTGTTAAGACCTGTGACATAACTCTACATACAGGACTTTGTTATTGGGCCGGGCATGTGAGACAAGAACGATCAGGCCAAGGCTTACCGGTGTTGATAGATAGCAGCGAGTTCAATTCAAACTGTGCACTCACATCGCAAGCGATGATACGACGGCCAAAGTTTCCCTGTGCCCTGACTGAAAGAGGAATAATGATAATAATAACAATAATAATGATAATAATAATAATAACAACAACAAATATATAATAATAAGATAAATGAAAATGTGTCTGTGTATACACCCAGAACCCTGCTCACAGCGCTTACAAAAGATCGAAAATAAAAATCCACATTGGACATTTCAACAGATGATGTGCATTTAAGTTGGTTTTCTCTGCAGATGAGTATTTCTTTTTCTTTGAAAAAGATGTGTTGTTCAAACTTTTTTTTTTTTTTTTTTTTTTTGAGGAGGAGGAGGAGGAGGATGTACATTATTATTTGTATGCGATACCGGTTGGCAGATGCTTCCGGTCAGCTGGGCAACGACACTGAAAGAAAATGAATGTTGAACAGCAAATGGCAAGCGTTTTATTTTGTATGATAGGATGGATGTTAATAGAAATATATATGAATCATGAAATTTAAATGATTCTGAGTATGTCTCAACTGTCAGATGGTGCCTGCTTTGGAGTTCTTGAGTACAAAATCTTCATGTAGAAAAGACAGGGCTAACAGTAACAGCAAGTAGGCCTTTATCACACATACAGGAAAACCGTGCTTCATGCCATCAAAAATGCATTCACGGGCTCAATGTGTATGTGCGTGTGAATGTGCAACTGCATGATGTAGAGACCTACTTGTTGAGTGCAGGTCGAGAGTGCATGGAAATGCATCTGCACACATACATGGCATGAATGTACCGTACCATTAGAACATTCCAAGCCATTAAAATAAGACTACCAGTTTGGCTTTGGATATAAGTCCGTCCCGTTATAAATCTGAAAAAAAAAAAACATGTATCATCTAGGACAATTTGGAAGAACTTTCACATTGCTCACCATGCAATGTGGACAGAGGAAAAGCCCAGAGAACGAAAGAGGTTAAGATCATTTGGAGGCACATCCACAACCCTCGCCTTACGATGCCAACAGAGGAAAAGCCCAGAGAACGAAAGAGGTTAAGATCATTTGGAGGCACATCCACAACCCTCGCCTTACGATGCTAACAGAGGAAAAGCCCAGAGAACGAAAGAGGTTAAGATCATTTGGAGGCACATCCACAACCCTCGCCTTACGATGCTAACAGAGGAAAAGCCCAGAGAACGAAAGGGTCAGGAAATCTGGAAGAACATGTCAGCCCCTCATCAGACAATGTGGTTAGAGGAAAAGCCATGTGCTCGATGGGGGTTTGGCCAGTTTGGGAGAACAACCCCATCCCTTATCACACACTGTTGACAGAGGAAAGGCCCAGTCAGTGAACGAAGGTGGTGGGAGTGTGTGTGTGTGTGTGTGTGTGGCAGGGGGGGGGGGGGGGGGGGGGAGCGAACGACACGTTATAGACCAAGACTTTCATCTCTCGCCACCGCGACTGGTGCAGACAGAATAAAAGAAGATCCTGTAAATTTTCGGTTGGCTTAGCCTGGGTATGCTGGACCAATCATTTCAATACTCAAAGAGAACAGAGTGTGCACATGCCCACCTGTTATTCATCTGAATGAACATAAATAGTCCTTGTTATGTTCGTAACAGTGTCACACACACGCATGCACGTACACCCACATGTATATGAACTGGAGGTGGGGGGGGGGGGGGGGGGGGGAGAGAAAGAGGGTGAGAGAGAGAGAGGTGCACACACACACACACACACAACACACACATTTCGGTTTATTTCATTTTTAACTGGCAAGTTGCAAAGATACGGACAGATATTAATCAAAATGGGGCAATGAACCCCTCTATAATTCAGGATATCGTAGAAGTTTGATCTGACATCAGTAATTATATCAGAGCAGCAAAGAGAACATTTTCTGGAAAGCACTTGATAGTGTTCAATTTTCACTCTCTCTTTAACAGCATGAACAACATACTCTACAAACGCTCTCATTTTCTGAATCAAATAACACATCATTGAGGGGAAAAAAAGATAAACACAGATGATGCTTTAAGATTGTTCTCCATAAATCTGTTTACCTCTACAAATGAGGTAATTTGTTTCCTGACACCCTGCTAACATTCTAGGACCCTGCTAACATCCTAGTCCTAACATTCTAGGAATTGTATGCAATTCATTCTTTATAAGGGGTTGAAATAAGAAGTGTGGCCTTGACCATTTAATGTTACCAGACATTCTCTTCTAGAATTTGTCATAAAATCAAATAACCATTCAAAAATACCCCCAAAACACCACACACAAAAGACAAAGTTTCCTTTTATTTTACCCCCACAAAATAAAAATGAATGCCAAAAGGCACGATAGCAAGTGATCACCATTTGAAGTCCGATTCAGTTCTAAACATTACACTCTGTGGAAATCTGACTTTCTGTGAAAGAATTACAGGCAGTTAGTTGACAGAAAATAAGCTCATGGAAGTCATTAGGATGTCAAATGGGTGGCTGGGTGGGGGTTTCTGATTAAATATTATGGGGTTTCCTGCAAATGAGCTTTAGAGAACATGGCATCAATACCTAAGATATTTTTCTTTGTAAGTTGTGAAGAGAAATATCTCCACCCTTTAACCCACTCAGACTTCTATCATCAAGCAAAGATGCACTGCTTGTCCACTTTGTGCTGTTCTGCCTAGCCAGCATCTTCACTAGACTAAGTACATGTGTTGAATACATACACTGCTCCTAGATATGAACTACTCTAAATGCTCTTTGGATGTGGTATGTACTTAAACACAAAAAATACAAACAAATGTAATTAGATGTTTCTTGTAAAATCACAGGTTTTTTTGTTTGTTTTTTTTAACACAAATTTCATATCTGATTAAATAGCAAGCAGAAACTTTAACTTATTTTTCAGTGCTAAACAAGGCATGTCAAGTTTGCACCCATGTTTGAACAAATAAACAAAAAATGAGGAAAAGATATTAATGGGCGCCTGCACCTATCAGTTTTAACATTTACATTAACTAAAAGTCACAAATGCAAACTTGAAGCAGTAAAGGCAAGTGAAAATGACATAAAAATTTTTACAAATCCACAATCTTTTCTTTTCCTCTTTCTTGAACAGGAAGGCAGGAGAGTGGAGGAGGCAGGGAGGTGGGGAGTGGGGGGAGGGTGTGGAACAGACAGGAACAGGAAGGGAAGTCAGGGGTGAACACTCTTTCTGAGAATGTCAGCATCACTGTCACATCTTTATCATGAAATCTTGCTAGCCGAAACACATCATTACTGAAAAGAAAAAGGACAAATCAGTCACAAATAAATTCGTTGTTAAAACCTGCACAAAACGCACTTTTCATGTAATGAAAATGCTTTCAAAAACAACCTCAACCAATATACAAAAGGCAAAAAGAATACATCTCTGAAACAAAACTCCCATCCCCCTCAAAAAAAAAAAAAAAATGAAAATGAAAATAAGAGCATACACAAATTCACTTTCAAGCACATTTCAATCATGAGTTATTAAACAAACCTATTAACAATAAGTACACAGCCAGATGAAAAACGGCAGACCATTAGCACAGTGTGCATAGAATACACAGATGCATACAATGTATATGAATAATAAAAAGAGAAATGATTCGTTGTTATCTTGCTATATTACTGTCTTTATAATCTAGATCAGGTCCACATGCTTAACCACCAATAAAACGTATAGATCTATCAAAAAATATAATCATAATCATAAGGCCACTGCACACATGAAAACCTGTTCCAGTATACTCTTGGAGTTAAAGTGGAAGCAACTGTTCACTCCAGTAGACTCCCAGTAAGTAACACTTCTGTAGAAATCCAGGAATGCCCTGACTCCAGGAATGCCCTGACAACAATCATACAGGAATGAGAATGTTTTGACTTGGTCAGAGGAAGACTGAGGAATTCTATGAAATCAATAATCCAACCATTTTAAGGAATGTGTAGCAGGGATAATCTGGAATATTCATGAGAACAGATTACTGGATGATATGAAAATGTATGACAATGAATTGAGAGAGATGCATAATCTTTAAGATTACGCCACAAAAACAACTGCCACAATGAAAAGTTTATTTTTTTCGGAGTAAAAAAACCCAGACAACCATTTTAAAAAGAGAGAGAGAGAGAGAGAGATGTATGATCTTTTAAGATTACACCACAAACAACAGCCACAAACCCAGACAACCGTTTAAAGAGAGAGAGAGAGAGAGAGAGAGAGAGAGAGAGAGAGAGTCCTACAAGAACCGTGGTTATAATGTGTATTTTGCACAAATAACATTTCATTCTAACCAGATTCCTTGAATCTACAGATTGAGGGCTTTTCTGCTTTGTTTTTGTTTCGTTTTTTCCAATGTAAATGTAAAATTCATATATCATTCCTGAATATTTTTTTCCTTTTTTTTTTTTTTTTTTTGGGGGGGGGGGGGGTTGATTTGGGGTCATCAAGTCATGTGTTAAGACTGCTAAGGCCAGTGTCACTCATAATTATATTCCACATCATCATGTGCTGCAGACCCACTGTTGGCTCACCATGTTCTTTCTCCCATCAAACCAGCTGTGACCAGATGGAGAGAGGAGGGGCTTGAGACCAGACATCTCTAAAAAAAAATATGGCTAAGAATGTGGCATGTCCCACAAACCAAAACAGTACAGAAGAACATTACGTCGGATCTGAGAAAACTGAGTTGGAGCCGAGTGATGTAAAGTGCTGACACGAGGAATCCACCCACACAGAACCTGGGTGGTGCCAGACTGCAGGCTGGAGTCATTCATCACTGCAGTGAGCGAGTGCTACAGCTTGGTCTGTGTGAGCCAAAGGCCATCAAAAGTGACGTGAAATACTGTCAGAAGGGATCCACATCACAACCTCTGGTTTGCATAATACCCCACTGAATGAGCTGTTGAGCATCCGGTCCTGTCTGTACTTGTACAGCACACACATGACGCTGTTTCAAGCTTTAACTTCACCATCACACATACAGAAGAGCATTCACCATCCAGACAACTTTACACAAGATGTCTACGAGTCAGATGTGACTTCTCGAGCAACAAAACGTTTCCTATCCTACAAACGGCTGCATTGATTTCAGTGACTAGCAGCAGCACTACAGATTCTAGCTGTACAAAAACTCTTTGTACACTTCCAAAAAAATTCATCACTGGCCAAGAGGGGAAAAAAAAAGTGAACTTCAGCAGTAAACTGTTCACATCACAGAACAACAAATGAATCTGAAATCTTAGGACAAATCATCTGTTTCTATCATCTTCATTGTGCAAAGAGTTTATAAAAGATTGAGGATTTGTCATTTCTACACTCTTGACAATACATAGAACCTATAGAGGCTTTGCAATGGAAGGAAGAATCATTTACACATTCCTAACTGTGCCCTGAACAGACTGTGAAAAGGAAAAATCATTTCTAAATTTCTAAGTGTGCATAGAACCTACGTAGATCTGGAAACATGAAAGAAGATTTTTTTTCCTTCTTTTTTCTGTTCCTTTTTTTTCTTCTTCTTTTTTTTTTTTTTGCAGTGCACAAACCTAATGCAGACTAGAAAACAGAAGGAATGATCATGTCTACCACCTTCACTGTGCACAGACTTTATGCAGATTTGGTCACAGGAAAGAATGCTCATCTTCACTGTCCTTTCTGTACATAGAACTGCAGGAAGGAATGATCCTCTCTGATGTTTACTTAACACAGACCTTAAGCAGACCTGGTAACAGGAAGGAGTGATCCTCTGTGATGTTAACTGCACACAGACCTTAAGCAGACCTGGTAACAGGAAGGAGTGATCCTCTCTGATGTTAACTGCACACAGACCTTAAACAGACCTGGTAACAGGAAGGAGTGATCCTCTGTGATGTTAACTGCACACAGACCTTAAGCAGACCTGGTAACAGGGAGGAATGATCACGTCTAGAATTTCAGCTGCACACATAACAAAACACAGAGTAGGCAACAGACAGGGAGGATGGATCATTTCTACGGTCATTACCACACACAGAAGATATGGAGACTTGGTTATAGGAAGGAATGGTCTAAGGTAAGGTAATGTTGCTTATAGCCAAGCCGACCGCAAAGGGCCATATCAGGGCTGTCACCACGTTAAAATCAACTCACAAGTCATCAAAAAACTTCAACAGCCATTGCTATAGCACATGAAAGATGCAGAGATCTGGTTACAGCATGGACTGATCGCTTCTTCAAGAACAAACTCCCAACATTTCAACAAAAAAAGTGAAGTAAGCCCATGAGGTGTGGTCACGTGTCATTAGTCTGACAAGCACTGTGGACAGTTATTGCTGCTGTGTGGAAAAAAAAAATGAAATGAAAATGAAACAAACCTTCAGGGAAAAAGAAGCACATGAACAACAATTACACAACCTTTTATCAAAAGAAAGAAAAAAAGGAGGCTGGAACCCTATATACATCTAACCCCAAACAATGCCAATGAATTGTGCTGAAAGACTTAGTGAGTTCTGTTGCCAGTCACAAGTTCCAGTCTATCATTAAGTAGAACTATTCTGACAGAAAAAATAAAACACCTGTCATCAATGAAGTTGTTGCCTTTAATTGATGTTGCCTAGAGTAATTTACTTTCAGCCACTCTACAAGCCCAAAGCAGTCAGCATGACCAAACAGTTCAACTGAAAAAGCACAGTGCAGAGGTCAAAGTTCAGACGACACAAGGTAATCGAGGTGAAAGTGAAACATGTTCTCTAATTCATAAAATCTCTTTTTAAGATTTGTTTCAGATTCTACTTGCATTCACCTCACTTTGAAACTAATTTCCTTAAACACGCTTTAGCTCAGATAAAAATCATGCTTCATATCAATTAAACTAAATTACCATAATACAGCATGCAAAGGTTCAGAAATCACCTTTCGATGATAGAAACACTTTAGCTTTTTCAACAGCAATCCAAGGATTCTTATGCCATATTTTCCTCTTTGTCTCATTCTGTGTGCCACAACTGGCACTTTGATTCGATTTTTTTTGCAATGGAACTTGTGGTAGGGTAGTATCTGCAGTTTCCATCAAAACAAGAATCCCACAGGACAAAAAAAAAAAAAAAACTGGGGGAACAGAAAAAACAACACAGAGCTCCCATGCTGCAAGCTTAGAAATAACTACATAAAAATTAAAATACCACAATTTTTAGTATTTGCCAAAGTAAACAAACTGTTAGTTTTGAAGCAAATTAACACCCACAATGCGTAGGCTTAGCAGACACCAAAAGGCAAAAGTAATTTGCATGTTTGCCTAGTCTTATCAGTGTAGCTCATCTCAGAGTGGGAGGGGGGGGGGGGGGGGAGACATCCACATGCTGACATCAGCACTCTCTCTTTGGTTCAACAACATAACTCTCTCATTCTAAGCCAGTCAACACAGGTTCGTTCCATTCAGGCAGTGAGCATGATGTGGTCAAAACACACATGCAATGAAAGGGGAGGGAATAAAGGAGTGCTGTGAAAGGTGGTGGGCCGGTGGAGAGGAAGAGAAAACTCACTGTAAAGCGCATGCCTTCGATGAGCTGTGCTTCACAGTAAGGCCGCCTTCTTCTCATCACAAATGTGTTGTAATACCAACTTTTTCATGATATATCTTTTAACTGACACTTTCATTTCACATTTGTCCTCATATTCAACATAGCCAATGCATTCCGTCTCATTCAACCATACAGGCAAACTGGTGACATTTCAGTATTGTATGGCAACCAACATTATGATAACAAGCTAGGGCTGTGTAAGATGCTACTTTGAAGAGGCTTCAACTCTTGATGAATGATCTACCCTTACTTTGCTATATTTGGCAAGATAACACAGCCAAACGTTGCTCAATATTTAGTAAAACGTTTTCTAACTCTGCCCTTCTGCTCAAAAACAGCATTTGTTCATTCATATCTGCTTTTCTGCTTGTAGACATTGTATTCAACTATCTCATCTTGATAACATGTACCTGAATAGTCACTGTACTACTAAATGTATAAAATATCATTTACAATAAATTTTGTCAAAATATGAAAAAAACAATTTTAAGTGATCGAAACAATTTTTTTCTTTTTTAATTTTTTTTTTTTTTTTTTTTTTAGAAAAGTGCCACTTCTATAATACTGAATGTTTTGCCAAAAAGTTAAATAGCAAGATATGGTCCCCCCTGGCTACAACTTTCTGCTGAGAATGGATGGAAAGGCCTTATCAGTGCTCATCTTTCTGCCAAGTTTTGTTCACACACACACACACACACACACACACACGGACAACTGAAAATGGATGATTGCACAGACTCACTTTGTTATACACATGGGACAATCAAGAGAATTCTTATCGCAATGTGTTACTATTAAGAGCACAAAAAGTTGTTGGTGTGGCAAAAACAATCAAGTATTGCATGGTGTGCAAAAAAACAAGCAAGCAAACCAAACACAACAACCCCCTGCACCCCCCCAAAAAACCCCGACAGTAACGCACTACAAAAGCAAGAGAAGAGGGAAAAAAATCAACTTCACATGTCCAAGAGAAATAAACAACGCCAACGAAAAGGGTTCCTTTCTCCGTTCATTTCACTGTGCGTAAATGTCAGCAACCACGGTGGGTATTGTAAAAATTCGTTTTTGACAATGCTCAACTCAAAGTACACACAACACTTAAAAATCAATCAAAAAAAATTTCAGGAACTGAGGGCCGAGGAAGTCGGAAGGTGAGGGGGGAGGTGGGGGGGGGGGGGGGGATTTCCATCCATTAAGATGATTGTTAATCATGGAAGGAACAAAAAAAAAAAGAAAAGAAAAAAATGCAGAAGAAAAAAAATAAGGCAAAGAAAAGGAGAATAACGTGACAGAGGTAATAAACAAAAAAAAGCACATTATGTCATGAAAGCATCCGCTACTAATTACCATGTCCTAGCTCATGAAAGAGAAACAAAGAGCACTGTACAAGCAAATGAAATCAGGGCAAAAAATCTAATAAAAAAGAAGGCAAAAAAAGACACATGCAAACTACACTACATCAGCATTTTACAAGCAGGACACAACACACACACACACACACACACACACACACACACACACACACACAAATCAAACTAAAGAAAAATAAACCTTGCATCCTTCCATGTTCAGAGCTTTTAAAATACAAGATACTACACACATATGAGATACTACACACATATGAGATACTACACACATAATGTTTACTAAGCATGTCTGTTATGTCCCAGTAATTTAGTATCCCACAACCTAAAGATACTAAGAATAAAATGCGCTATGTACATGCTTTCAATTTGCTCACAATCACACCACATGTGAATGAAATATTTCAGAAATGACACTACTGAAATAAACGGTGAAGTGGCACAAATCATCCATGTAACCATGTACGCTAGTCTTTGATCACTGACAAAATGACACACAGGTGCCACCAATAGATCATGCTGCTCTCATTCAGATAAAATCGATAAACCAACACTGATTAGCAGTCATTCTGACATAATCACTGAGTCCACCACATTCATTCCACAGCCACTCAGATACAATCCATGAATAAACATTGATACAACATTCAAATACAAAACGATCATAATCAATGGTTCCAGTCATCAACATTCACACAGTCGTCCACATACAAATCACTAAATCAACTTTCATAGCCTACTCATTTACAAATCAATGAATCAACAAGTACACCACAATCGTTAACTGACTGAAGGAGACAATTTCGAGAATCTTGTATTGCGCTTCCACCCAAGTCACACACAATGTTAAAATGTTTGTCTTAAACACTGGCACGCTGTATTTCATCACAACTCCATGACTTAATTCATGAAAAAAAAGTTATGTACAACTGGAAGCCCAAATGTGTTGTTGTTTAAGTATCAGAAATACATATGTACAGACAGAGAAAAATATTTATTAAGATATAGTACAATTACATTTTGTTTCCCAAAACGTTGGAACACCACACCACTTTCATAGATTTTGATTTTTTTGTTTTTCACTGTGTTCCTAATTCTAGTTTCCTTCTATATTTCATTTCTAAGAAAGAAAAAAAAAGAAGATAAAAAAAAAATCTTAAAAGTTGGTAAGTTCAAGTTTCATTCTGTCGCATCTACTCAGACTCACCCAACTATGAATTATAGGAAACACAATATGGGTAACCTTATCATGTTGGCACCTGAAAATTTTTAATAACAGATGACAATGAATTATACTTCCATGCTTCTAAGACATCAAACTACAAAATCACAAAAATTCTGGATCTCCTTCCTTATAACAATCTACAGCCAACACACATAATGTGGTTTGTGGCAGCCCCAAAACTGACCATTTATCTGTGGTTGTGTTAGACCCTGGTCATGAAGTTGCTAAAAAGTAAAGATGTGGTTGGTGTTGACTTTGGGATGTAAAAAAAAAACAAAACAGAACAGTTCAAATAGTCTGCTCCATAATACAATCCAAAAAAAAAAAGAATTTCTTTTTTCCCAAAAGACAAAGTGACTATGAATTCATATAAAAAGTTGCATCTTGATTAATTGTAAATGAACTGGAGAGATTAAAACACAACCACGAGCACAACCACCAAATTACTCACCACCAAATTTGATGAAGTAACAAACTCCATATTGTCAACGTTCATTGCGTTCCACACACCTGGTCCCATTGTATAAAACCATGTTCTAAAACCTCCAGCCACAGGATGCATGTGTTTTTCTTGTGTGTGTCAGGTTTACACAACCACACATTTGCATACATAAGCAGTTCACACCACTGGCAGAGATTTGTACTCTGTACTATCATCACACATGCTAGACACATGCTATAGGCATTACAACATTTAACTAAAAAAAGAAAGGACAGACCATCATTTTTGATAATGCCTGCTTCCAGTACAATTTAGAATATATGTTTCTCACATGTTTTGATTTGTACCTTTGTACCAAGAGCAAAAGATAACAACAAAGCAGTCTGACTGATGTTGAAGAAAGAAAGGAAGAAAATGACACAACCTATGTTCAAATGAAATCATTTGCACAGCTTCATTTTTTTGTTGTTATTTTTTCAAAAGTCAGTTGAGTACACAACAATTCTTGCTGTTTTCCAGTTTCAAAATGTTGTTGTTTTATATTCTTACTCTGGGTCCTTTACATGTTGTGACAATGACCAATCTGAAAACTGGCTCTCCATGGTTCAATATTCACAACTGCTTCAATTGCTGTGAACTGGCCTGCCATGGTCAAATGTTTTCCACGGCTTCTGTAACTGTAAACTGGCCTAGCACTGTTGAATGTTCATCATTCCCGTTGCCGCAACTGGCCCACCATGGCTGAAAGTTTTCAGCTGCTTCTATTGCAGTGAACTGGCCTGTCATAACTGAATGTTCTCAACTGGCGCTGTTGCTGTCAACTGGCCTGCCATAACTTAACATTCTCAGCTGCTTCTATGATAGGGATCAGCATCTCAGCAAGTCCAGAGCATGTCTGATAGAAAGCAGCACACTTGCTTTACAACCTTCTTGCAAACATTTCCGCTCTTTGACATGATTGTCCAAAAATGGTCTCTCTCCTTTCTTTTTCCTTTTAAAATACAAAAAATATAGTGTTTAGCTGATCCAACCATTCCATGTTATACAAATAAGGGCAAACAAGTACTTGGTGACTGTGTCAACAAGTCAAGAGATCAAGAACTGGGTCTGCTCTATTTTACTGGTCGTGTTACTAAGTTATGAAGGAATTGTTAGAAACACACTAATTTGTGGGAAATCATACATCTGAAATTCCATTGCTATGAATATACTATACTGCACCTTGATTCTGAAACTTACAGGGTCACTGTTGTGTATGAATTGAAAAAAAAACAAAAAAAAACTGCTATTCGATCAGTAAACTCTTGCCACAACCACTAACACTTATGAAATGTCTGGTTTGTGTAAATATGATTTGAAAAAAAAAACAACTGCTATTCGATCAGTAAGCTCTTGCCACAACCACTAACACTTATGAAATGTCTGGTTTTTCTCCTGCCACTTGGTGCTTCAAAAGCAGTTTTAGACAGAAAAATTCAGGGAAGAATACATTTCCTTTTTCTTTATTCATTTACTCAGTTTCTTTTTAATCCTTAAATCTGTGAAGACATTAATTGCTAAAAAAGCTACTTCACCATGGCCACAAATATTTCAACATGACCAATAATTTTGGCAAAGAAAAGGACAGGCATTATCTCACACATTTGTTATTGATTAATGACAACATTATTGTTTTGTTTGTCAACATTAAGTAAATTTCTCTGTTAAATAACAACATACAATTCAATGGCTTTCTCTAAACAGCAGAAAATATTCATGAAATGTCCCAAATAAAAAAAAAAAATCCCCCCCCCCCCCCCCCAACCCCAATCTTATACCAAAATTCAAAATCACTTTATTTCATAATTTCTGTGACCACCTTCCATTGATAATCTACTTTCTTCCACTTTTGTATTGATGAACAATTTTCTTCCTTCAGCATTTCGAAATTGCAAACGGACTTGATAATGAAAAGTGTGGATAAAATGCAGAATTTCATTTGGTGATCTTCAAAATGTTAAAAAATTCAGCAGAAGACACTCACCTAGAATTCTTACAAGTTTCGACATCTTGGTGCCATTTTTTGTGGTGGAATTGGGTTACAGAATAAAAAAATGTGCTTGAAAATATGTCATCAGTAAAAATGTAAGCAAAATTTTTTCATGTTGGATTTGAAAAGAAATCCGCAGTCTGACCACAGAAAATATTTGTAACAATGGAAAAATTTTCAAGGGCATGGCATTGAACACAGACATTCGATATATCAAGAAAAAAACTTGAGAAGAGTTGTATTATTACATGCTGACAGTTCACTTAAAGATTTCTCTACCGATATATCAGCAGGCATAGAAGTTTACTCAAATGGACCCAGGTTTTGGCTGAACTGTCTGTTTTAAAACAGGTCCTATTTCAGATGTCACAGCAGTATTTAACATGCTGTCCAGCAGGTCCTATTTCAGATGTTGCAGCAGTGTTTAACATGCTGTCCAGCGGGTCTTATTTCAGATGTTGCAGCAGTGTTTAACATGCTGTCCAGCAGGTCTTATTTCAGATGTTGCAGCAGTGTTTAACATGCAGTCCAGCACGTCTTATATCAACTTTTTGCTGCAGATTTATTCTCGGTCCTCAGTGAGGGGCTCCTTTTCCTTGTCGCTGGGCATGGGCAGAGTTGGCTCTGTCTCCTCGCTGGGTTTGGGCGCCGTCTTGTTCTTGTACAGCTTCCACATCTTGTCCACCAAGTCGGTGACCACCAGATCCGTGGAGTTCTTGGCGATGACACGCATGACAAACACACCGTCATCCCTCAAGTACTGCTCAGCGAACTTTGTGCACAGCTTCTTGTCGAAACCAGTGTGAAGCTCGTTATTGATTTTGAGGTACTTCTTGATGTAGACGGCACGGTTGCGCTTGAACAGCACACGGTAGAACCAGGCGACCATGTTGAGGCATGTGAGGAAGGCCACCAGCACCAGCCAGAACCAGATGAAGATGAAGATCTTCTCGTTGAAGAGGTTGATGGGCAGCACGCACTGCACCGTCCAGTTCTGGATGTTCTGCAGCTGGCGGATCCGGAAGTCGCAGAGGGTGACCCTGGGGAAGCGAGGCGACTCCTTCCAGGCATCCTCTTTGCCCATATTGGCCAGCACCTCAAAGCCGTACAGGTTGTAATCCGTGGACAGGAAGGCATTCAGGAGGAAGAATTGACTGATCACATTGGCAGCATACAACACCTGCACCCAAAACAGTCAAAATTCAGGTTTTCTCATTTATTTGTCATTTGTAATCTCTTTGCATGTGCGCGCACACACATACACTCTCCTATACACACAGCCAGAGCCTGAAATGGTGTCCATTATTACTTTCAAGCACAAGTGCCTAAAAGACCTACTTGTGCACTCCAGATTGAACAAACTCTCCACATCCACGTCACCCAGTACCTTGCCCTGCTCATAACCAAACTGCTAAACCTATCCTCTCTCAAAGCCAGACACAATCCTGCATGGCCTCGAAGGCTTGTTCAAAATTATGCCTACATTCTCCAGTCACAGCCGCAATATTGTGTATGCTATCTACTGTATCCACTGTGAACTGTGCATGCAGTAAGATCTGTGTAGGTGAGACACCCTGCACAGCTGATCCGCCATCATCGACCCAAACCAGTCGCTCTGCAGTTCAACCATCCCCAACACAACATCAATGATGTAAAAGTCCTTGGTGCTGTTGCAATCACAGAGAGACAACTCTGAGCGCACTATGCAGGAATCCTGTCTTACTGCCAGACTGGGGACCCACTGCCCACCCAGCATCAACATAAAAAAAAAACATGGACCAGAGTACTCTCCACCAAACACACTACTCATTATTTACCTCATGGAAATGTTACAGCTGTTCTCTCTTCTTTCCTTCCTTTACCATCTTCGTTTTCTTTATCAATCTTGTCTTCACATTTAATTATCTACTTTCTCTTACTTTACCTCTTTTACTTTCTTTTAAATACATTTACTTCTTCTTTAATATGTATATTTTTTCTTTTTGTGTTGGCCCTGTTGTCAGTTTCAATACTACTCTTAGCTTTGTGCTCAAGTTTCATTCCTTTCTACCTACTTACCATCATCATCACCATTACTATTAATATCATTATTACTGTCATTACTACTACTATTGTCATATCATTTCACTAGTAGAAGTAGTAGTAGCAGTAGTATTAGTAGTGGCATAATATAAAAACAACACAAACAAATAACGGGACATGCTTAAAAAAACAAAACAAAACACACAAAAAAGCAGCAAAAACACAGCCTTCATTGTTGAATGGTTATCCAAGAACAGTTCCCTGTTATTTGTTTTCTGAGTTTATGGGGATTTCTTCTTCCTATACGCTTCCAATATCACTAAGCTGATGATTCTGATGTTTTAGTTGGAAACAAAGCTACTATGTTAAGGCCCTCATCTCCCTCCCTACCCACCCCGTTATCAGCATTTCTAGCATGTTGGAAATACCCTGATCAATACAATAACCGATTCTTTTTGCATGAGCAAAGTGTCAAGTGATAAAACTTTCTCCTCCCTACACTTCCACCTGTCGGCAGGTGTTACCTTGGTGGTGAGGTAGAAGGCGGTCAGGTAGGTGCCAGCCGCTTGTTGCAGAAGAAGCAGCAGAAACGTGCCATGGTCTTCTTGGCACGCACCAGCATGTTCCAGTGATACTCGCGGTGGGTCTCCAGCCACCGGTCCATGTACAGGGCGATATGCTCGATCGTCTTCTTACGGTCGTCGGGCGAGCCCAGCTGCGTTTTCTCGGCCATGTCCACCACCTTGTCCAGGTTGATACCTGAGCCACCGTTGAACAGCCGCCACACGATGTTGGGGAACTTGAACATGAAGGCCTGAAATTTTTTAAAAGGGTAAAAGTTGTATAGTGTTATTCACTGCAAAGGATGTATTGAGACTGTTCTGTAAGTACAAAGGAGAGGACTGTCACAGCGCACTGGCGGTTTGCCGTGTTCCTTCTTTTCCACTGTCCTATACATGCAGTATCCATACAGTTCAACCCCTGTCCTCCACACCTTCAGCCACTGCAAATATGGAATTCCAACCGGAATGAAGAAAAAAGAACAAACAACATTTTCATACAGCTGTTGATGGTGCATTCTATGTGGAGCAGTGATTCCATCCTTAAACTAAAACTCTTAGTTTTGCTCCCTATTCACTTCACATTCCACCTGGATCATTCTCAACAGTTTAAAAAAAAAAAACCTTTTCCAGCACAAATAATCACATCTGGCTTTGCTTAGCAACAAAACACTCCTTTCAAGGATAATCTTCTGTAAATAAGCTTGATTCCTCAACAGAGCTGAGAAACCAGAGCATATTTCTCTTTCACCAAGATCACTGTCAATTATAGATCTATTCAATCCTGGTTGAAAGTAAGCAAACACAAAAGAATCAAAACAGTAAAAAGCGGATAGTGGATACATTTCTTAGCATATTTCTCTTTCACCAACACCACTGTCAATTATAGATTTATTCACTCCTGGTTGAAAGTAAGCAGACACAAAAGAATCAAGACAGCAAAAATATGCAAACAGTGGATACATTTCTTCATGAACACAGAACAAAGGCTTCCAATGAGGACGCTGACAGTGGACACATTTCTTCATGAACACAGAACAAAGGCTTCCAATGCCCACACTGACAGTGGACACATTTCTTCATGAACACACAACAAAGGCTTCCAATGCCCACACTGACAGTGGGTACATTTCTTCATGAACACACAACAAAGGCTTCCAATGCCCACACTGACAGTGGGTACATTTCTTCATGAACACACAACAAAGGCTTCCAATGCCCACACCGACAGTGGGTACATTTCTTCATGAACACACAACAAAGGCTTCCAATGCCCACACTGATAGTGGACACATGTCTTCATGAACACAGAACAAAGGCTTCCAATGCCCACAGAGACCTGAAAGAGCAGGATGAGCGGCACCCACTGGTAGTAGGTCAGCTCTTCGTTCTCCCTCTTGATGGTCTCGATGGGGATCTGCTCGTCCATGGCAATGTAGTAGGTGTTCTTGATCCAACAGTAGCTCTTGGCATAGTCCACATAGGCACTCGTGAACTGGCCACAGAAAGCATTCGTTCATTCATCCCATCATCGATACTGATCAAGGTCAATCAGAACCAAACACTGGACACATCATTTTTTTTTCTGTATAAGCAGAGAAAACAGGACACATAATTTTTTCCAGTATAAGCATAGAATTAGCAAACTTTATCAAGACAAGAAGGACCCAGATTTTGATTATTTCCATAAACCACTTGAATAGAAAACCCTTAAAAAGCACACGCATCCATTCCCATCCCTTCACCCAAAACTGTTACCGTCATAAACACAAAATCTGAACTGTATTAACTGAAATCAAAGATTTGCTATGTCTTTTATGTGTCTTTTTCATATCTCTCTTATACCACTGGCTTTTGGTCAGCAAGACGAACAAAACTCAACATCTACACAAGACTATGCTTTCCAAATAACAACTTTCATACAACTCAGGCAAAGAATTTCTAAGGATTTCAGAACTGATGACTTGTTTTAAAAAAATACAAAGGGTATAAAAAAAAAAAAAATTTTTTTTGCCCTGTACAACTGAAACCCTTCGAATTAACACTCCCTCCTCTTCAAAACTACCCCTTCCCACTCCCCTCGAAGAGTTTCTGGTTTGTAATACTGAACTGGACTACCTTCCAGTTACTTAAGATTTCCTCTCTTTTCAAATGCCCTTAACACGAACAAAAGAAAGACTTTAAAAAGTCATTACTGAACAGATGCACTATACGAATACCTTTGATCTACCGATTCAACAACAATAACAAAAAGACTTCTCAAAGTATTTACTAAACAGATCTACTATACGAATACCTTTGATCTACCGATTCAACAAGAACAACAACAAAAAATACTTCTCAAAGTATTTACCAAATAGATCCACTATACAGGAATAGTCTAGTTGGTAGAGCGCCAGACTCGTGATCCTGGGGTTGCAGGTTCAAATCTCTGCCGGGCTGTTTCGGTACATGGGGATTTTTCCCTTGGAGTTAACATTGGTTCTGACTCCATTTCCCATACAGTCCTTCGAATGAGACTATAAACCGAAGTTCCGTGTGTGAATGCACGCATAACATCTTGCACGCATGTAAAATCCCATCACCAACTTTCGGAAGAGAAGGTCAATTTAGCCGTTGGTATGGATGACACGTTACACATAGCATGCACCTTCCCTGAAGTTGGAGTATGGCTGCCTTAATGGCGGGATAAAAAAAAAACAGTCATACATACAAAAGTCCACTCCCTTTGTTGGGTAGATGGGATTAATACTTGCCTGTCTACACAGGGAGTGTCCGCAGGAGTATCAGCCTGCATACGCAGAAAGAAGGAAAGAAAAGATCCACCATACGAATACCTTTGACCTACAGCTTCCATTACTCACCTCTGCAGGACACCAGCAGTGGATGGGGTCACCCACGAACTGACCCGTGGACACGATGATGGCAAACAGGGCGAAGAGAAACACGGTCCATACATGGTTCAGTCGGTCAATCCAGTCGTCATTACTCGTCCCTTGTAGCTTCTTCAGCGAGGGAACACCGCCGATTACTGACCCTATAGACCTGCAGGACAGATCACAGTGGAGATAGAAAGGTCACAGGTCACCAGAGTGGAGACGAGACCAAAAGACTTAAAAAAACAAAAAGTACATAGCTAGAATGTACTTTATCTTCATCCACAAGTATATGCAAACAAATAAATACATAAATGAGTAACTGTATAAAATTGTACATTCTTTTCATTATGATAAACATTTCTTTTATAGAGAGAATTCAGAATGTTTCCTTGTTGATACCAAACCTTGAAAGCAAGGCATACCAAGAAACAAAGAAACAGGTTTTCTTGACTGTATACCTTGAATACAAGGCATACCAACAAACAAATGAACGGAGTGTTTTCTTGTTTATACCATACCTTGAAAGCAAGGCATACCAACAACCAACCAACCAAAACACGCACAAACAACAACCAAAAACTGTTTTTAAAAAAACGAAAAAAAGTAAAAAATATAAGAGGAAGGTACAAAAATCCAATTACATCTCAAGTAATCCAAGCTTCACAGAACCAGACAACTCAAGTAAAATTCACTTCTCCTCAGCGGTCTGGGGTATCGTACATTACAGGTGCATGGTTTTGCTTACTCTCTTTCCTTCCTACCCTTTCTTCTATCTACTCAAACTCCTGTTGATCACCAAAATAGCACAAATGACGCAGCAAGGAGACATAGCCAGCAGTTTTCTGATGAAACATGGCCACGGTCTTGTAATACATAGGTATGTTCAACAGGCCCTATCACAGCTTGATCATGAGAAAGGAAGGGCCACTTCTGTCCTGACACAAAAGTTTGGGTGCAAGGAATCACCGACTTCAGCCATTATGTACTTGAATACGAAAGGAGTGTTCTTCTTCCATGTTTATGACGACAACCGAACACTTTGTAAACATGTCAGCAGTTCTGCTAAAGATCTGTCTCCTGTCTGTCAAAGAAAGACCCGTGTCTTTCCACCTTGTACCCACACCTTCCTGTGTCTAGTCATGCAGGCTGGCTGTTTACATATGTATATATTATTTCACCTTCATTGCCTCTCCCCCTCTCTACAATTATTGAGTGTGTGTGTGTTTTTGTGTGTGTACAAGTATAACAGAGTAGTTGTGTGTGTGTGTGTGTGTGTGTGTGTGTGTGTGTGTGTGTGTGTGTGTGTGTGTGTGTGTGCGTGAGTGTGTGTGTGTGTGTGTCTGTGTGTGTATGCAACACACACACACACACACACACACACACACACACACACAAACTACACACACTGACTGCATCATGTGTGCAAACATGCAAGTATGTGCTCATGCTAGAGCACATAAGGATGCACGCTTTGGTGCCATGGGGCAAAGTATACATCTATACAATAAGAGCAATGTGCACATGGATGCATGCGAAGCTGAAAGACAATCTGCCCATGAACAACTGTTGTATACTGTACAGGTCTGGGCAAAGAGACGTCGACTGTCATCTGTCATCTCCTCTCATGACCAAATCCAGCATCCCCACAATAACAACCAGAGCCAGCCTTTGACCTTATGCTTCACTTGCATGATGCAGTGCAACAGGAAAATGACACACCGCCCCACAAATTATTCCAGGCAGTTGGGCCAAAAGTAGGATGAGGGAGCAGCATGTAGTGAGTTCATGGCGTGGCCAGGCATGGCACAGTGCTCAGTGCCTGCATTCCCTGCTGTTTTGTCACCGCTCATGCTGTGGTTTTGTTCCACTGCTGCAAAGGGGAACAGGCACTGGATGCCACGCTCTGTGTGTGTGTGTGTGTGTGTGTGTGTGTGTGTGTGTATATGTATGTTTGTGTGTGTGTGTGTGTGTGTGTGTGTGTGTGTGTGTGTGTGTGTGTGTGTGTGTGTGTGTGTGCGCGCGCGTGTGTGTGCATGCTTGCTCATGCAAACGCACTCACATGTGTGCATGCGTGCAAGCATGTGTCTGTGTACCTAATGAAATAATGAACTTGTGTACAAAAAGAGGCAAGATAAAAATGTTCATCAATTCAAAATTCTGTATTGAAAGGAACAGACAGAAAGGCTCTGTGTGGGCGCGCACACGTGTGTGTGTGTGTGTGTGTGCGTGTGTCTAAGTGTGTGTGTGTGTGTGTGTGTGAGTGTGCGTGTGTGTGTGTGTGTGTGTGTGTATGAGTGTGTGTGCGTGTGTGTAACACTACAGACAGAAAGGCTCTGTGTGGGCGTGTGTGTGTGTGTGTGTGTGTGTGTGTGTGTGTGTGTGCACGTGCGCTTTGAGAGCCTGTTGTGTGTGTGTGTGTGTGTGTGTGTGCACGTGTGCGTGCACGCATGCATGCACACACACGCATGTGTAAGTGCATGCATGCATGTGTGCATAGATATGTGTGTTTGCCTAAGTGTAGAGGTGCATGAACATGTACATGTGTACAAGTACATGAATTCTTACATTTTTTTTTTTTTCCAAAAAAAAGGGCAAAAACCACCATTCAAAAAAGCTGGGAAGGTGGTAAAAATGCTACAAAGCAGAACTAAAAGCAAAGAAAAAAAAAAGAGGCGCAGGTCCACTAAATGCACCAAGAGCCCGGTTGAACAGGCAGCCAGGCAGACAGAGAAACGAGTCAACCATGTAAGTAAATGCTTCACGCGACTCTGACCTAGTGTGTCTGTCTTCCACCCACATGGGAACACCACCTATATGCCCTGCCTAAGACTTTATCATTTGCTTCCTCCCGCCTTCTGTGAGCCGTATATGTCAATACCTTGTCACAATACAGCCTGCCTTTGTATCCATTACTAAAATATTGGCGGTCAAAACACAGCCTCTGAAGGTAACCAGTAAGTAAAGCATGCCTTTGGTATTCACTATCCTTCACCCTGCATTGGTTTAAAAGAGATCTGGCAGTTTCTGAAGTACAGTGCACTGAGACTTCATTGTGTGAAGAGTGTATGCATCGGTATGTGTGCATGCATTTGTGTGTGCATGTGTGTGTGTGTGCATGTGTGTGTTCGCGTCACTATCATGAATTAAGCATACTGATACATAACAACAGTCAAAACCTACACAAAACAAAGTGCCGACAGCACAAATGCCCTCAGTCTTTTACATGTATACACATACATAGACACTGAGACAAAACACAGCATAATAACTGAACTGTATCATTTATAAGTATGACAATGTAATGCATTCTAATCTCTAAACCTTTCTGAGCAAGACTGAGTCAAGTCTATCTAGATAAACAAAACATCATGCGCATGCTCACACGCACGCACACACAGACACACACACTATATCAGATCCAGTTGTATATGATAAAAATTCTTCTCCATTTACAAACGGAAAATACGGGTAACACGGATTCCAGTTACTTTTGACACAGTGGGAGGAATGAAGGGAAGCGAGAGAATTCCCCGAACTGCTATACAAGGCCATCCAGGTGTACATGGATATACCTGATCCAGGGCCATTCCTCGGGCTTTTATGTGTACTAAAATACAGGTGATGACTGTAGCGTTCCTCCCTCCCTCTCTCTTCGCAGACACTATAACATCCATCTCTGGTCTATCATTCCGTCTCACCGACTCTCTGAACCCCACTTTAGGTTTCCCACACTTTCACCAGACCAAGGATGCCTTGAAATTACACACTGTTTCATTGGGGTTTCCCACACTTTCACCAGACCAAGGATGCCTTGAAATTACAGTGTTTCATTGCGGTTTCCCACACTTTCACCAGACCAAGGATGCCTTGAAATTACAGTGTTTCATTGCGGTTTCCCACACTTTCACCAGACCAAGGATGCCTTGAAACTACAGTGTTTCATTGCGGTTTCCCACACTTTCACCAGACCAAGGATGCCTTGAAATTACACTGTTTCATTGGGGTTTCCCACACTTTCACCACACCAAGGATGCCTTGAAATTACAGTGTTTCACTGGGGTTTCCCACACTTTCACCAGACCAAGGATGCCTTGAAATTACACAGTGTTTCAAAGGAAGATTGTTGTTACACACTTAACATTCACTCTAAACAGAACACGCTGGCTAAATTGATTCAATTACAAATTATCCCTAACTCTACTTCTATGCCCACTCGCTGATTTCAGATGTTTATGATGGCTGTTGTTTTGCCACTTATTTCCTGCATGTTCTTTTTTCCATTCCCAACTGCCATGCAAAAGGTTGTGTGTGTGTGTGTGTGTGTGTGTGTGTGTGTGTGTGTGTGTGTGTGTGTGAGTGAGGTGAGTGAGTGAGTTAGTATGTGCTTAAATGTGTGTGTGTGTGTGTGTGTGTGTGTGTGTGTGTGTGTGTGTGTGTGTGTGTGTGTGTGTGTGTCCGTGTGTGCTCATGCCAATATGTGTAAGAAACAATAAACTGCCCTTTAGCATTCTTGGCTTCGTGTAAGAAACAAAGAGCTCTTTAGCATTTTTAGAATTGTGTAACCAACAATAGACTGCCCTTAGAATTTTTGCATTTATTATGAAGTATACTGAATAACATGAAAATTCTTAAGGGTAGACAAATAACGCAATTGATGATGAAAACACAGACAGCGTGCAAGCTAGCAAGTGAGCGAGCGAGTAAGAGAGAGAGAGAGAGAGAGAGAGAGAGAGAGAGAGAAGTAGAAGAAGAAGAAGAAGAAAAAAACACAGGGACAAGATTTTTAATATACAAAACACACAAGACTTGTGACTGGATGGGGGAGGGGGGCAGGGAATGATGGCATGGTACGCAGAACTACAAACATGTCTCTGTGCTGTGTCTCAGAACCCACCACCCACCACAACCACTACAACACGCCCTGACTAACACAGACACTGATCCATGTCATCCTCTTATCTCTGCAGACACCTACTCCAGTACACGCTTCAGGTATGTCCCACTCCCTGATAACCCCAGGCACACCCAAAGCCACGCTGATCAAGCAAGCAGCGACCTGACAGTACCTATCTCCCAATTGTAGCCTAACCTGATTTTCCAGTTGCACCTGCAAGAGGACTGTGATTATGCCTGTGCATGCCCTCGTTTTCCTCCAATGATGTGTCCACCTTTAGTTTGGATTAAACGTTGGCGCAAATTCAACCGTTGGGTTAATGAAACTGCACCGTTTTAACGAAAGGGACATGAGCGTGTCAAACTAATTTGGATGTAGGATTATAGTATACGGACAAAAAAGGGCTGAAGCGAGTACAGATTTGTATCAGAGTATTCAGACCTATGGTTTCATTTTAATTCACTGTAGGCTTTTAATGTTAAACTCAACCATGACAAACTTTGGTGCAATAGATACACCCTGTCATGTTAAGACAACATACATTACGGTCACAACATAAAGCCAGGTAGCTCCATGACTGTCATTAAATTCCAAAAAAATGCATCAGCCCAGGAAAACCGATAAAAATCACAACAGTGACATATGAAATGAATGCAAATCTGCACACTTATGCCATTCCCTATAGAGATGAATATTGCATACTTCTATTAGACATTATGTGTGGTTGCTTGTAAAACACTTCAAGCCATGGCGTTTTATCAGTTTTCGCCACAAAACCTCAATCGTTTGCAATTTGATTCAGATGCTCCCAACTATTTTTTAGTTTTCTTACAGACAGTTTCAGTTTCAGAGTCATAGGCACATCATCGCATGCCAACTAGTCCACATATATTAGTATTATTACACCACATCTGCTAAGCTTTGAGGCCACAGTGCACAGTTACAGTAGATCAGTAAAGAAATGAATGAATAATTCACAAAGACATGGGAAGCAACAGACAAAGAACAGACTATATGGAAAACAGTTCCAAGCTCCAGAATGCCTGATGTCTGCTGCCAGTATGCAAATATAGGCTTTTTTTTTAAGCTGCGATCGCAGTCCCACACTACAAATAATACAAAGAAAATTTTTTTTAGCTGTAATGGTGCCTGTGACGAAGGGAAGGAAAGATGCCTATGAGCTTGGGGAGAAGGGGGGGGGGGGGGGGGGGGGGGGGGGGCTTTTCAGTCCTGTCACAAGAAATGGTATGGAATCTCGGTCACTAACGCTGGATACAAACACAGCCTCAGCTTTGGTAAGTTTTTTAGGAAAACCTTTTTCTTGTTTATTTGTTTGCTTGCTTGTTTGGTTTTGTTTTGCTTTGCTCTGTTTTATGGTCTGAAAGATCAGACTACCTCACCTTTCATTTCATTCTCTTTCTTTCTCTGCCACTCCCCTCCCAGGCTACAACAACGGGACAAACATTACACAATAACAACCCAAGACTCAAAGTTATCAATGTTGGGACAAACATTACACAATAACAACCCAAGACTCAAAGTTATCAATGTTAACTCATCGGATCTGTAACAAGGCCCACTGATCCCTTTTTACTTACGCTGGCAGGAGAAAGTGGCCTGTCGGAGTGTATGGTTATTTTTGTTTTGGCATTTGTTCGTAACTGCTAAATTGATCCGCCATGTCGGCCATATGTATTCTAGGGCTGCAGAACAACAACTTCATTATGCATAATGGTTATGCAATTATCACACATTTTCTCCGCATGAGTGTGGCTATCACAGTTAATGTTTGACATATATACCACACAGGGGCATATCAACTAATCAAGTACTAACATAGGGATGGGTTCCCAGCCAAGGCTGGGATGCATGGGTTAGGTTGGTCCTGGTGGGGTACATGGGCAAAAACACCAGGAGTATCTCCCCCCCCCCCCCAGCTCCTTACTCCACCCCTCCCTCACCCCATCATGCTGAAGATAATTGTAATGCCAGTTTAAGAGGTTCACTGGATGCTTGTTGTCTGTTCACTATGCATATGTAAATCCTCTTTTTTTTTCATTCCAGAACTCCTGGAACCACCTTCCTAATCTGCCCCTGCCACACATTCTGTTATTTGACAGTGTTATTTGCTGAAACTGCGTTGTGCTATTTCTGTTTTTTGTTGATGCTTTGTTCTGTTATAACAGATGGTAGGTTTTATATACATGCGTGCTTACAGTGTATGCAATAGTTCTTTTCATAATACTGACTGTCAACCATTATATCTCAGTAACATTCCTGAATGATGAGACACAGTAGAACTTATTCACACTGCTGTAATTCTATGGTTGTCCTGCACTATCATCATGATCTTGTCTTCAGACAATAAGGTCTGTATGCCTATAATCTCAGTAAGTATAGACAGGTACATGTTCAGGATTAAGTGCACTATGAAGCCTTTGAATGTGACATATGCTTTGCCTGTAGGTGTACAATTTATCTGTTAAACTAAAGCTATTCATTAAAATCAAGGGCACACAATTATATTTTGTCTTTAAAATTAAGCTATGTCAAGAAGGCTTTTAAGTAAGTTGTATACAGGTGTAGTTTTGGCGGTTAGCTCAAATATGTTCCAACAAAACACTGTAGTAATGGAAAGTAAATTGTCTAGTAGCCGATTCTGTTCAAGTCATAAGCAGTAAAGAGTCCACTAACAATATCTGAATGCCTTGTTTCAATTTTTGTTGCGTCAGACAAGAAACGAGTCTCTTTCTTCCCCTCCCACTCTACCCATTGTCTCACCACATACTGAGAAATTCATATGTTATAAATGGTCATAGAAACTCTCTCTCACTCTGTGTGTGTGTGTGTGTGTGTGTGTGTGTGTGTGTGTGTGTGTGTGTGTGTGTGTGTGTGCGTGTGTGGGTGGGTGTGGGTGTATGTGTGTGACAGAGCGAGACAGACAGAAAGAGAGAGGGTGTGTATGAGCGCACATGTGTGTGCATGTGTGTTATTACAGTGTGTGAGGTGTTGAGAAAGAGATAGAGAGAGCGGGAGGGAGAGGGTGGGTGTGTACGTTTAGTGCAAGTGTGTGTGCGAGTGAGTGAGTGAGTGAGTGAGTGTGTGTGTGTGTGTGTGTGTGTGTGTGTGTGTGTGTGTGTGTGTGTGTGAGAGAGAGAGAGATGGCGTGTGTGTGTGTGTGTGTGTGTGTGTGTGTGTGTGTGTGTGTGTGTGTGTTTTGAGAGAGAGAGAGAGAGAGTGTGTGTGTGTGTGTGTGTGTGTGTGACAGAGAGAGACAGAGACAGAGAGAGAGAGAAAGAGAGAGAGAGAGAGAGTGTGTGTGTGTGTGTGTGTGTGTGTGTGTGTGTGTGTGAAGTGATCTCAAACTTGACACAACAAATGGAACGTTACGTTTGATTGTTGTTGTTGTTGTTTTTTAAACTCAACTCAATTAAACTAGTATTACAAAGAGAGAGAGAGAGAGAGAGAGAGAGAGAGAGAGAGAGAGAGAGAGAGACAGACAGAGACAGAGAGACAGAGAGAGAGAAGAGACAGAGACAGAGAGAGAGAGAGTACAGATAACACTTCAATGACCTAGAATTCAGTCCGAGACGCGTCAGTTCACTTTCCTAGCCCCGGGCTGATAATTCAAACCACTGCCACCCAGCAAGCGGCAGCGGCAAAGACAAGAGAAGCCGATCAACGACACCGAGCTGCACAGATGTACCTTATGAGAGCACACAGGTAAAGGCCTACACACGCATTTCAACACAGGTAGGTGGTAAAAAACAAAGCTACACTACTTACACCCTCCTATCACTTTTAGCGTCCCCCCCCCCCCCCCCCTCGACCTTCACCCTGCGATAATCCGTCCCCCCCCCCCCCTCTCTCTCTCCTCCCCGCTCCCAATCCCCCTCCTTTCTGTCTCCGCACACTGACACTGCCACCAGACGTCACGCTCAAGCTTGCTGTCCTCGCGTGCATTCACATGCGAGTAAAATCCTTGCAGCAAAAAGGACGCTACACAAACATCGAATGCCCGAAACCAGTGAACATTTAAATTAGGTTACGAATCACTGCCGAGTTAAACACTGAGATGAACAGTTTACAAGATCATGATAATAGCAGTAGACAGAGCGTACTGTCTGTAATGGTTGCTTGTTTTATTTGGTTTTAATTAAACAGAGCTTTATTCAAAATAATAGCATAGGATTATAGGCCTATCCATCGAAAGAGCAACAACAAAGTTTACAGCTTACATCGCGCCCAGAAATATACATTATACACTGACAGTTTACATGACAACACGCTTGCTTTATTTTATTTTCAACTTTTTTTTTTTTTTTTTTTTTTTTTCAGTTTCAGGCATTCTAATCTTATAGCTGCCTTAAAAAGTTGAAATAAAAAAAAAATCGTGTTACACTTGGCGATAACCACCAATAGAGTGAGTCGGCAATCTGTAAGCAGGAAGGAACTACACCCGGCCCTCCTTGAAAAACATTTACTGTGTAGGGTGTTCTTTCGCTGTTCACCGAGATCCCTGTTCAGTCACTGGACAGCGCCCGATGTTGATAAAACACCCATGTCAATCGTGTGTTTACAGGCCGGGCCCCACTGGCGTCATCAAAATCCGGTTTCTAGCCTGTTCTTTCTGGTCATAATGATAGAAGTGGAAGTATGAACATTCTGTGTGTGTGTGTGTGTGTGTGTGTGTGTGTGTGTGTGTGTGTGTGTAGAGAGAGAGAGAGAGAGAGAGAGAGAGAGAGAGAGAGAGAGAGAGATCAGTTTGCAATCGAGTTCCACCTCTCTGGATTTCGGGTTTGTTTGTTTTCTGTTTGTTTGTTTGTTTTTGATACAGACAGGAAATGGAAAACTGAACGGGAGTATGAGCTTCGCCGAAGTGAAAGTCTAACTGCCCATTCCAACAAAGTCCATGGCCTAGGACACTATACATGAACATACATGAACATCCCAGACAACAACTGCGTGGTGGTGGGTGATTTTAACAGTCACTCAGAGAGATGGGGCTATGAGGAGACGGACAAGAGAGGCGAAGAAGTTGAGGATTGGGAGATTGACACACATCTTCATCTCATCAACCAAGAAGATGATGAACCCACCTTTTACTCTAGACGCTGGATGACCACATCAACACCAGATCTAGCGTTCGCCACCAACGACCTGTTCGTCAGGACCACAAGAACAGTCCTCAACCAGCTTGGAGGAAGTGACCACAAGCCCGTCAAACTCTCTATCAACCTCAACTTACAGTGTCCACAAGCAAAGTGTTTTCCCCGCTGGAATTACAGAAAGGCGGACTGGACTCTCTTCGAGACCCTCACAGATACACACACAAAGCCAATCAACATCAGGCAGAAGGACTCAAACAAGATGGCTCGAGACTTCACAAAGGCCGTCTTGAAAGCTGCTACAGAATCCATCCCAAGAGGAGCACGTAAAGACTACAAGCCCTACTGGACGGAGGAACTCCAGAATCTGGAAGATACTGTTACAGAAGCCAGGGACAGAGCAGAAAAGCAGCCATCACTGGAGAATAACATAGCGCTGAAGGAAGTAACTGCCAGATACAAGCTGTCCTGCGCACAAGCTGCAAGAAAAAGCTGGCAAGAGAAAACTGAAAGCCTAAATCTCGACAGGGATGGCAGCAAGCTGTGGAAACTGGCTAGAACCCTCTGTAATGAAACAACAAGTCACACCACTATAACAATACAAGAGAATGGAAATTACCTCTCTGGAAAGAAAGCAGCAGACCACTTCATAGACGTCTATGAAAACATCAGCAATCTGGAAGTCCCTCCTGAACATAGAGCTGCAGTGCACAGGGCCCAAGGTGAACTTCATGAGGAAGAGCCCCAAGAGGAAGTCATGACCACAGCTTTCACAGAGAAAGAGCTGGAGGAAGCGTTGCAGAGCCTCAACCTGAAGAAGTCACCTGGACCAGACGGAATCACAAATGAAATGATTCTGCATCTTGGGATGAAGAGCAAGGCAGTCCTTCTAAAAATCTTTAACTCCAGCTGGAAGACAGGATCAGTACCACAGTGTTGGAGGGAAGCAGACATGATCCCCATTCACAAAAAGGGAAAGGACAAGTCGAAGGCCGACAGCTACAGACCCATCAGCCTTACAAGCTGCTTAGGGAAGCTGATGGAGAGACTTGTCAACACAAGGCTTGTCTGGCACCTTGAGGAGCATCAGCTGCTGAGCCCTGAACAGGCAGGCTTCCGCCAACACAGATCAACAGAAGACCAGATCACATTCATCACGCAAAGCATTGAGGACGCTTTCCAAGAAAAGAAGAACACGCTTGCTGTCTGGATTGACATGGAGAAGGCGTTCGACAAAGTCTGGAAGGACGGACTTAGGCTCAAACTACGGCGATGTGGTGTGTCTGGGGGGATGTACACCTGGATCAGCCAGTACCTACACAATCGCCAAGCCCGAGTCAAGATTCAGGGCCAGAAAAGCAAGAAGAAGGTGCTGAGACAGGGAGTACCACAAGGAGGAGTCCTTTCGCCAACGCTGTTCCTCATCTTCATAGATGACATCGTCAGATAACTGCCAAAAGGGGTCAGAGGAGCGATCTACGCAGATGACCTGGTGCTTTGGTGCTCTGAAGAGTACACCACCACAGCACAGGTACGCCTCCAGACTGCGCTCAACAAGATCAGCGACTGGACCAAGGAATGGCTTGTCTCTGTCAACTCAAGCAAAACCTACACAGTCTTCAGCCTATCCAGCAAGAAGCAAGAGGCGAAGCTGACACTGAACAACCAAAGGCTTGCAGAGGAACCCACACCTACCTACCTGGGAGTGACCTTTGACCGCAGGCTCACTTGGAAACAGCAGATCACCAGATGCTGTAGCAAGGCCAAGTTGAGACTGGCGATCATGAGGAAACTTGCGGGGACGAACTGGGGGGCTGACGAACGTATCCTGAAGAGACTCTACACTGGGAGAGTCCGACCTGTAGTTGAGTACGGGACGTCAGCATGGGCATCAGCTGCAAAGTCTAACCTCAACCACCTCAATAAGATACAGAACCAAGCTCAGCGTGTCATAATTGGCGCCATGAGATCCACCCCAATCCTGAAGATGGAAGAGACCACTGGGCTACAGTCATTGGAGGACAGAAGGGACACAAAGATCCTCATCCAAGCAGCAAAATTCAAACGCCTTGAAAACCATCCAATGAACAACAGAATGAGCAGACCCACCAAGAGCCGGTTGAAAAGAGGCAGCTTCATCTGCCAGTCAAGACGCCTTGAAAGACAAACCCCAGTCTTGATGGAACATGAAGCAAAGCCTATCCCGGCAAATGTCACCCACCCATCTTGGAAGAGGCAGGTGTTCCCAACAGTCGTCACCAGCATTCCCGGAGTGGAGAAGAGAGGAATACAGTCAGACACCCAAAGGAAGGCCCTGGCCATGGAGTACATCTGCAACCAATATCCCCAGGAAGACTGGACCCATGTCTTCACATATGGCTCCGCCACAGAGGCAACGAGGGATGGTGGAGCTGGAATCTTCCTCCGATACAAAGACGGAGATGAAGAAATTGCAATTCCAACAGGAAAATACTCCACCAACTTCCGAGCTGAGCGAGAAGCCCTCTGTGAGGCAGCCACAACAGTCTTGCAGAACTCCAAAAGAACAACAGGGCAGGTGGTGGTCTTCTCTGACGCTCTCTCCGTGCTCCAAGCCCTCAAGAACTCCCGCTGCAAAGAACAGAACCATATCACTTCAGCCCTTGTTGCCCTGAGTGCCAGAGTGGAGAAAGTGGTGATACAATGGGTACCAGCACACTGTGGCATCAGAGGCAACGAAAAAGCGGACATTCTGGCAAAAGATGGTGCACAGAAGGAGCAGCCAACAACATGGTGTCATACGATGAAATTAAGACAATCATCAAGGCACAACAAGGAATAAAATGGCGCCTCCTGCATCCCAAATACAACCCAGAAGACACATACCATTTGCTGGGACGACGGGAACAGGTCAAGATCTTCCGCCTGAGGACTGGACACAATCGCCTGCTCCACCACATGCACACAAAATTTGGCATTGGACAGAGTGGAGAGTGCCCTTGTAGTGAGGGACCAATGACAACTGACCACATCCTTCAAGTCTGTACGACGTATGCAGCATCCAGGAGAAAGTACTGGCCAACACCGACAGCAGTGGAAGCCAAGCTGTATGGCACCCTGGAGGAGCTGCGACGGACGGCAGCCTTCATCGAGGACACCGGGCTGCTCATCTAACGGGATGGCGAACGAGGAAGAAGGACACTATTTTTCAGGTCAACAACGACACCAAAGGTTCTGCAGCCTTCGGTCAACTACTGGTTGTGCATAATGATAGGAAAGGGGGTGGAATCTGGAATGTGAACCCAAGTGGAATGGGACTCTATAACTAGCCAGGGGTGCGAAGGCGGGTGGGTGGCGAAGGTGGGGGTAAAATCGGCAAAGGCAAACCTGTCTCCTCCACGGGGAACGCCAGAGTGGTGGAAAAGGGGACGTGTGTTGGTGTGTGTGTGTGTGTGTGTGTTGTGTGTGTGTGTGTGTGTGTGTGTGTGTGGTGTGTGTGTGTGTGTGTGTGTGTGTGTGTGTGTGTGTGTGTGTGTGTGTTGGGTGTGTGTTGGGTGTGGGTGTGGGTGTTGGGTTGTGTTGTGTTGTGTGTGTGTGTGTGCGCGCGCGCGTGTGTGCGCGCGTGTGTATGTGTGTGGTGGTGGTGGGGGGGGGGGGGAGGGGGGCTTCTTTGGTAGTATTTAGTCACCAGGGTCAAGGTGGGTCTTTGTAAAGAGCGGATTTACCACAAATCCACCAGCAAGGCACCTTACGGAACAATCCGTCATATCTTTTCAGGCTTTTCTGATCGGTGATCCTTTTCTTTTTTCTTTTTTTTTCTTTTTAGTTTAAGCGCACGCACACATACACTCGCGCGCTCGAACACACACACACACACACACACACACACACACTCACACACACACACACTCTCTCTCTCTCTCTCACACACACACACACACACACACACACACACACACACACTGCACAGACACCGACATACCGACAGACAGACAAACACAAATGTGTGCCGAGTTAAACAGCCAGGAATTCCCCCACTGCTCCCAGCACAGAGCCCCAATCAGGGCGACCGCTGCAACCCTAATTGTCCTAACCACGGCTTCGTCCGGTCGCCGACTGAAATCGATCCGCACAGCATGACGGCAACACAGGTCACCTCCAGTTATAATTATCTCTGTTGCCTCCTGTAAAAACGCTCAAAAGCCAGAAAGTCACTTGGAGAGAGAGAGAGAGAGAGAGAGAGAGAGAGAGAGAGAGAGAGAGAGAGAGAGAGAGAGAGAGAGAGAAAGGGAGAGAGAGAGAGAGCGAGGCAGAGAGAGAGAGAGAGAGAGAGAGAGAGAGAGTAAGAGAAAGAAAGACAGAGTTTGTGTGTGTGTATGTTGGGGCGTTCCTGTCGGAAAAGCTTTTAGAGATACTATGCTGTTTGTTTTTATTGTCCTCTCTTCCTTTCTCTGCGTGTGTGAGTGCGCACCCGAGCGTTCGTTTTGAAGTGCGCACGCGCCTGTTTCTCTGTGTGTGTGTGTGTTTGTGTGTGTGTGTGTGTGTGTGTGTGTGTGTGTGTGGTGTGTGTGTATGAGTGTGTGTGCATTTGTGTGTGTGTGTGTGTATAATTTGTGTGTGTGTGTGTGTGTGTGTGTGTGCGTGCGTGCGCGCGCGCGCGCGCCTGCGTGCTTGCAAGCATGCGCACGCGCCTGTGTGTGTATGTGTATGAGTGCGTGCGTGCGTGTGTTTTGGCGTGTGTATTTTGGTGTGTGTGTGTGAAAGCGCGTGCGTGCGTGCATGCGTGCGTGTGTGTGTGCGTGAGTGAGTGAGTGAATGTGTATGCGAGTGCTCGCGCTGATACATGTTAATGAATGTGTGCGTGTGTGCGTGCGTGCGCACGCGCGCGTGTGTCTGTGTGTGTGTAGAAGAGGGGAACAGGGCTCCTCCTGAGAAGCTGCGAGAACAGACAGCAAACAATTGGATTCCACTTTGAGGTAAGGAGGGGAAAAGTCGTTTTTCCAGTTTTGACCACTTCAAACTCCGTGTCACCTAGCTGCCTACCTCTATTACTGACCTACATATCCATATTCTCTCTCTCTCTCTCTCTCTCCCCCCCCCCCTCCCCTGTGTGTGTGTGTGTGTGTGTG
>CM065714.1:143866558-143871558 GCA_033310375.1 Conus canariensis
GCAGTGGGTTTAAAGGAAACAATAACAACATCTCTGTTCCCTGGAAGCAACTTACAGTTCCTGTTCTCTTCACAGACGATTTCACCGTTTTCCTCCAGGGAAAACCGTAATCATAACTTCTTTTCATCACTTTTTTTTCTTGAAAGGTAACTGGTTTTTACCTCGGGAAACCGGGGACAACATTTATTATGGACTAAAAAAAAAAGCGTGTATCCCCCCCCCCTCCCACTTCAGCTTATAAGCCCATAACACCCCCCCCCCCCCCCCCCCCCCCCCCCCCCCCAAACGACAGCAAAAAGAGAATTACTGGGCTGCCTAACGACAAAACCAACAAAAAAAAAGAAAGAAAGAAACACACATATACACAACACGTTTCGACCAACTGGGTCTTCTTCCTCATAATAACAATTTTAACAATGAAAACAAAAAAAACAAAAAAAAAGACCAAAAGACAGTCACTCATCTCTTCGACTGAAACCGTTTTCTTCAAGAAAACCGTTAATAATCGATTTCGCATTTAAAAAAAAAAAAAAAGAAAAGAAAAATTTACACCAATCACTTAACATTTAAAATCTCAAAAGTGGCGAAACTAATCAAAAACCACCGTTTTTTCTCTCACAATAACCATTTTCTTAATCAGACAAAACAACAACAGCCATAATTATTATCGCCGTTTTCTCGACGGACAATTAATGGTTTCTCGATGAACACAGAACGGTGAAAGTCATTGCGACCTTTTTGACGCTAAGCATTGTTGCACCGAACCTCCTAAACCGGTGCCATGTGCCGCCTGTACCCATCCGACAACAGTGAACCTAGTCACACCACGACACACAGCAATGAAGAATGCACCAGGTTACACCAGGATGTTAGACGCCTTGATCAGGAGAATAAACAGCAAGAACCCACCATGAGGGAGGAAGGCGGGGGGGGGGGGGGGGGGGGGGGGGGGGGGACAGCAGACACTGCGACACTGGTTCGGCTTTACCTTACATTGACACAGCCTAGGATGCTGCTTAACCGATATTTTCATCACCAAAATGCACGTACTCTCTCTCTCCCTCTCTCTCTCTCTCTCCCCGTCCACCCTTCCTATCCTATCCTCTGTTAATATGAGACAGATTAAAGTCATGCTGCTTACAGTCCAACCAACCGCAAAGACTCTCAATAGCCATGCCAACTTCCTGAAGTCATCTCAGGACAGCAGTCCAATTTAGGTGTGTTAAAAGACTTCAGCTACGAAACAGTCATGATGAGCCCATGAATTCATCCCCCCCCCCCCTCCTCCCCCCTTTTCAAAGTGATGTCTCATGAATACTTTGACGTCAATTTAAAAAAAAAATTATAGCAGAGAGACATGGTGATTTTTCTTGCCTTGAGAGAGAGAGAGAGAGAGAGAGAGTGTGTGTGTGTGTGTGTGTGTGTGTGTGTGCATGGGTGCGTGTGTGTGTGTGTGTGTGTGTGTGTGTGTGTGTGTGTGTGTGTTTTCGTCTTCACGTCGTTAACACGGCCAGCTTAAAGAGTACTCCGACACGAAACGAGCCCATTTCACAGTTACTAACGCTAACACTGACTGTGACGCCAAAAAAACATTTAAATGGCTGCAAACTACGCATTTACTGTTTTGTCCAACGTGCTTTAATTAAAGAAAAATGACGACGGACCGGGTGACAAATGTTTGAAGTACTTGGGGTCATCCATCACATAGGATTTAGATTCAGATCCCAAACAGTATCTACTACACACGCCCCACAATTTACGGAGAACTTGCACGAGGTATGATTACTTCCTTAAGATGTAGATACGTGGCAATTCAAATCAATAAATGTGGCGATCTTTATTGAGGACAAAACGTAAATTGTCCACAAAACCTTTCTCTGAATCCTATCCCCCTTTGCACTTTCCTTCAGAGAAAATGATTCACCTCCATCCCTTCCCATAAACACTTTGATGTGGTACGTGTGTGTGCATCTGTTGCTTTTCTGAATTATCATTTTTATCATCAACATCATTCTTGGGTGGGATTCTTGTCACCCATGGATTAATCTGACATCAACCTGACAGTCCATCGCGTTCCAAAACCGCTTCTCTCTCTCTCTCTCTCTCTCTCTCTCTTCCCAATGGCCATTAGAGAAAAACAAATCCGCACACTCACAAAAACAACACCTGACTATTCAACCAGCAAGGTGTAAACTTCAGCACCCCGAGACTGAAGTGACGTATGGTGACACACTTCGAAAAGCGTTCTCCTGGCTCCAGACCAAAGGTGGGTTGCGAGTGCATGCGTCATAATCTCTCCTTTCGGTACCTAGACCTTAGAAGGGCAGAACCAAGCCAGAGAGGGCCAGAACCAAGCCAGAGAAGACCAGAACCAAGCCAGAGAAGGCCCGAATCGAGCCAGCCTTGCTAGCAGCTGCCAACATCTGGCAAGACTTCAAGCAGTGGGCTTTAGGCCTCACGTCCACTGCGCAGGGAACTAACTGTACAACAGCTTCAACGTTGGGGCAGCCTACAGGAAATCGGAGGCGAAGAGGAGGGTGGGGGAAGGTGGTGAGGAGGAGAAGGGGCCAGGACGTCTGCTTCGTTTTAATCACGAACTGGGGAGCCAGGATAACTCAGCTGGTAGATTTCCGGACTCTACCCTACCTCCTGGGGTCTCTCTGCCGGGCCGTTTCGGTAAAGAAGGGTTGGTCACTTTGATTCTTGATCCCGTTTCCCGAAAAGTCCCTCCAACGAGACTCTAAACCCGAGTGTGAGCGCACGCACAACAGCACTGCGAAGTCAGAAAATCCTATCATCAACTTTCGGAAGAGAAAGCCAGCTTGGCCCCATGGCATGGACGACACGTACACACACTGCAAGCATCCTCCGTAAAAATCCAGGGAATGAATGGAAAACCTGAGTGACTGATGTTCGATCGAATGACTAAGAGAAACGACTGATTAGCGCCAACAGGAAGCTCTTCAGTCAGCTCTACCAAAGTAGGCAACCCGAGGTGTAAAAAGGAGAGCATGGATTGTAAAGCGCCTAAAGCTCAATCTCCGACTGAGGATAGGCGCTCTATAAGTACTCTCAATAATAATAATAATATCATCTTTATTTTCATATATTTACCCACTTTGATATTTGTTATAAGGTTGATGAATGGTCTTGTATACATACAACAAGCCCTTTACGTGATAAACTATTGTGAACTATTGTGAAGTAATGTTCATATACAAGCACCATTGACGCTGCCAGGCAACATTTCTCGACGTGGCTTTAGAATCCATACTGACACTGTGGCTTCGACTTAACAGGTCCTAAAACAATCCACACCTGGCTTACCAACATATCAGTGTGTGTGTGTGTGTGTGTGTGTGTGTGTGTGTGTGTGTGTGTGTGTGTGTGTGTGTGTGTGGTTGCGTGCGTGCGTGCGTGAGAGAGAGACAGAGAGAGAGAGAGACAGGCAGACAGACACAGACAGACAAACAGACAAACAGGGTGGGTGGCGGGGTGCAGGGGGCGGAGAAGAAGGGGAGAAGAGGGGGAGGGGGCGGGGGGACATTCCATTCTGTAACATTGCGAAACAGACCTGCACACCAACACGATTGGTAAAAACCTGGTTCAGCGATTTGCTAACCCGCTGTGTGAACAGCAATGTAGCCGGTCAACCAGCTTTGAACACACGTCTTCACAACGTCTGTTTAGTTTGTGTTGAATACTTGCTACAGTCACACACATCTTGCGTGTTTGTGCTGAATATTTTTTCTCTCTCTCTCTCTCTCTCTTCTCTCTCTCTCTCTCTCTCTCACACACACACACACACACACACACACAAAAACACTGCACTATTGCATAACTCAAGACAATTACAGCTGAGAGAAGCCCGTCAATGTCCGAGCAGTCTATTATTTATGACTTGTACACAACGGCCAGTGGCAAAGCAAACTGAAGTGACCACCCGACACACTGGATTAAAAAAAAAAACCCCAAAAACCTGTCACTAAACTTTGGCAGAAAACACACACACACACACACACACACACACACACACACACACACACACCTACTCGTTGGCTGTCACTACCACCAACCCCCATATTTGGAAGCGCTGTCGGCAGCTCAGCTTTGGGGCAAGGAGAGGTGGGACAGTAGTGGACACACACAAAGGCACTGGTCACACAAATCCCTCCCACCCGCCGGCTGATCCATTGTCCGTCCAGTCCTATACCTAAGCCATGGTCCCATTTGTCAACCAAAAGTCGTCAGACTTGGAGAGAGAAGAAAGAAAATGGAAATGGACAGAAAGGCCAGAGTATAGTGTGTGTATGCACACAGTATTAGCAGTAGCAATACTAGTAGAAGTAGAAGAAGTAGCAGTAGCAGTCGTAGTAGTAGAAGTAGTAGTAGTGGTGGTGGTGGTGGTAGCAGCAGCAGTAGCAGTAGCAGCAGCAGTAGTAGCAGGAAAATGGAGGAGGCGACGGAAAAGGACCGGCAGAAGCAACACAATATCAGTAGTACTAGTTATGGTGGCAGCGGGAGATGACGATCGTGTTCAGTGGTGGTGATTAAAAACAAAACAGAAAGCACTAATATAAACAAAGACAAAAACTAGAACGAAATTGCGATTTTAAATAAGGTGTGGTGTACTTGACGAGAATAGAGCATATTCGACAACGAATGATAAGACCTTGCTATCAGCTCATAACCAGTATGAATGAACAACATTCGAACTCTTCACTACAACAGAACACTGCAAGAAACGTAACAACACCGATCACATTAACAACATTAAAATTTTTTTCAGGCGTATATATACATGAAGATAAAATGGTTCCAAAATGCTGATAAATCATCCTCAAATCTTTCTGAGGAAAACCTGCCTCATTTGTTTAAAGCGTGTACTGGGTAACATTTTACGCTGATTTTGCAGTTTACACTAACAACAGATTGTTGCTGAAACGACGAAAACAAGAACGTTGGATGTGCGAGTGTGTGTGTGTGTGTGGGGGGGGGGG
>CM065714.1:143881558-143904058 GCA_033310375.1 Conus canariensis
TTAGGCATCGCTTAACAACAAGCATCCACAGCTACGGAAGTAGTGTCTATCGACTATCGTGACTTCCTGCTCCTTCGAACGGCTGTGCCCGGTGAGGTACAAGATTTCTGAGAGAACTATGGCCACGATCGTACATTTGAGTGGATACGCTTAGTGTGTGTGTGTGTGTGTGTGTGTGTGTGTGTGTGTGTGTGTGTGTGTGTGTGTGTGTGTGTGCGTGCGTGCGTGCGTGCATGTGTGTGTGTGTGTGTGTGTGTGCGTGCGTGTGTGTGTGTGTGTGAGTGTGTGGTGAGTGAATGTGCGCAAGCGTTTGTGTGTGCATGTGTGTGTGTGCTGTGTGTGTGTGTGTTGTGTGTGTGCACGTGGGTGGGTGGGTGCGTGCATATGTTCAAGCATGCAGCGTGTATGACTGCGCAAGAATGTGTACATGCATCGTTCTGCTTTCTGAGTATCAAACAATTTGCTTTATTATTTATTGTGCTACACCAACAGTTTGCACTACAGAATTTCTGTTGTTGTTGTTTGTATTTTTCAGTTTCTTTTGGTAATCACTGACATAAGACCTAATCATTATTTAAGCCACCTGTAACTGTACTGTACAAACAACTGTTTTAGTTACTTTCACCCTTCAAACTTCACTGCCAAGCTGGATGTGTGTTCAACCTTGCAACAAATTCCACAATTAAATAAATCAATTACATTGCCATTTGATAAATTCTCCTTTAGCTTACCAAATAGCCCTTCCAATTCTCCCTCTCCCTCTGTCTATCTCTCTCTCTCACTCTGTATGTGTGTGTGTGTGTGTGTGTGTGTGTGTGTGTGTGTGTGTGTGTGTGTGTGTGTGTGACGTTAAGTTCTCCTTTAACTCTCTCTCTCTTTGTCATGTAAGTTCTCCTTCACCAAAACACTCTCTCCTCTCTCTCTCTCTCTCTCTCTCTCTGCCACTTGATTGATAAGTTCTTATAAGTTACAGCCTAACAAACAGCCTTTCTCTCTCTCTCTCTCTCTCTCTCTCTCTCTCTCTCTCTCTCGTGTGTGTGTGTGTGTGTGTGTGTGTGTGTGTGTGTGTGTGTGTGTGTGTGTGTGTGTGTGTGTGTGAACAAGCTTTTTTTCCCCTGAGGGAAAAGAGTAAGCACGGAAAGACTTTTCATCTTGCTCTCAAGAAGAAGAATAAAGTGGGTGACTACAAATACTAATATAATGACAGAAAGACTTGCACATAACCAATATGCACACTACAAATACTTATATAATGACAGAAAGACTTAAGCATAACCAATATGTACACTACAAATGCTTATATAATGACAGAAAGACTTAAGCACAACCAATATGTACACTACAAATACTAATATAATGACACTATACTGACAGAAAGACTTAAGCATAACCAATATGTATACAACATCAAAACACCCCAATCAAGTTCAGTGCACATATATGACAAAGCAAGTACATGAATGTGGGCAAATACTGGAGGCTGATGAGGCGGTTGTGAGACAGGCAGCAGAGGGGAGGGAGGGATGAGGAAAGAAGGATGAGGAAAGAACTGAATGAAGGGGAAGGGGGGTAGGGAAGGAAGTCTTGGAAGGGGGGGGGGGGGGGATAAAAACAAAACAAAAAAAGAAAAAAATGAAAGCCCTCCAGCAGTGGGAGAGTTGAAAATCATACAACACTTCTGAAAGAGAGAGAGAGAGAGAGGGGGGGGAGCGAGAGAGTGAGAGGGAGAGAGCAAGCGAGAGGGGGGAGTGAGAGAGAGAGAGAGAGAGGCAAGCAGGATGGGGGATGGGGGGTAGTAAGAAAGAGAGAGTTCATAGTACATCATGTGGTTTCTTTCCATTTGTTTTGAAGAACTTTTTTTTTCTTAATCTATTTTCTTTCAATCACAGTGGTCTCTGTTACTAAATACTAGTTACTGTGTCTTATAAATATTTTTTCTTAAATGCTGAGATGACCTACAATTCCACTTTCTTTTTATCATCTGTTCACATTATGTTTATCTGCATTTCTAATAATAATAAACATAGATTACGTGTTGTGGCCTGTGTACAGATTGGTTTCCTTCCTGGCAAAAGTTCATCAGTATTCTGTGTACAGTGTATGAAATAAGCAATGGTTTGCACTCGGTTTTATGATTTATATTTTGATGTTAAGAAGTAATCAGACAGTAAATACTTTCAGTAACACTAACAGTGTAAAAACTGTAAACACAAAGGCGATCCTTTTCCAGTTTATAACAAAGAAAAGAAAACAGTTCGATAAACAATCACATTATTAAAAGCTGTATGTACAGAGATTCCATGATCCTGCTTAAGAAACCATTTCTGTGCCATCAGACTTGACTGAAGTTGAATGTTTACCAGCAATTACACTAGCACTTCATTTGTCTTTGTGTTAAAAACCACTTCTTCAAATCCAAACACAATGACAGTAACAGGGGAAATCCAAACAAACTAACATCAAAATGAACATGAATGAGATCATAATATACACATTAAAATTCAAGTAGGCTGAAAGTGAGTGTAACAAAAATAATGTACTTTACTTCTCTTAGGTCCAGTCTTAGAGGCTTTATAACAATCACAAATCCAACGCATAAGCAAAACTACTGGCGAGATCATATAAAGATCAGTTCTGTTCTAAATTTCACAAACACAAAACATCCGTGTCCGTCCCCCCCCCCTCCCCCCCCAAACTTCTGGAAGTTCTGTGCCACTAATTCGACTTATCTGATACTTTCTTTGAATCTCTCTGTTTTCATCTTTGTCTTCATTTACCATGTCTCTGTTTTCATCTTCGTCTTCATTTACCATGTCTCTGTTTTCATCTTGCAAGTCTTCATTTACCATGTCTCTGTTTTCATCTTTGTCTTCATTTACCATGTCTCTGTTTTCATCAAGTTGTCTTCATTTACCATGTCTCTGTTTTCATATTTGTCTTCCTTTACCATGTCTCTGTTTTCATCTTGCAAGTCTTCATTTGCCATGTCTCTGTTTTCATCTTTGTCTTCATTTACCATGTCTCTGTTTTCATCTTTGTCTTCATTTACCATCATCTTCTCTTTGTTTGCCCTCATGGACCATTCTGCCCATCTTTATTCTGTAAAGTCTTTTACACTGTTTCTGGTAGCAAGTTTTGACACGCCAACTTTACTTATTTTTATTTGTTTACTTGTTTGCTTTTTGGCACAGTCTGCCCATTGTCAGGTTGACATTTTTGGGGGTCAGATTTCACAGTCTTTTTTTCTTTTTCCCCCTTCTTAATCTGGGAGAAACTATGTGGAGTAACTGGTGCTCTTGGCGCAGCCTAGTGTTATCCCCTTTACACTTACAGTTTCCATAAATCAGCTGCCATGTCACTTATTGTAAGTATGTTGTGTCTTCTTTCTTTGATCCTCTTTTATGATCAATTTTTCAGTTCTCAGGCCATGAACTTTGTTTTTCCTATGAGGTGAAAACCCTGAAAAGGCCTCGAGTCATGGCTGGGGCTATTACAAATCACCATGAAAACATAACTTTCAGAGTACTCAACGACCAAAAACTGCATTGAATGCAGTAAATAACATCCATTGTTTAAAATGAAACAAAAACAAACAAAAATCTGACTGATTTCAAAGTAAACACTCTGTGAAAGGCCACGATGTAATTTGTAAACACGCAAAACAACAGCACCTATTTGACAGATTTCAAACATATCCATGCTGTTCACATCTACTATAGCAACCTTGTTGGATGCTTCCTTCAAAGCGAAATACAGCTGTTGTTAGAAATGTGCAATACTGTGAAATACAACACATACATTCGGAAGGAAGTGAGCAAGCATTAATGATAATTACACAAACTTCAGACATTTTGTATGTGCACATGGTGTCAAACTAATTCTCTCTTCCACCAAACACAACACTCTTTACATGAAATCTGATAACTTACATGTAACAACAGGCTTTGTATAATGCCAGTGTGCATTAAGAGTTATGCTTTTTTTTTTTTTTTGAAATCAAATTGTTTACAGTATGTTGTTTTCCCACTTTTCAGATGGCCTGAAAGTTGAAACACTCTCGATAGGGGAGGAGATGTGAAAGAAGCTGGAAATTACTCTGGGAGTTTTCAGATTTTACTCTGACATGTATGCAAACAGGAACTGAAGGATCTAAGGTCAAGCACATCAAGTAGTTTGGAAACATTGTCTAAACCTGAACCCCTGCAATACCCCCACTCCCACCCCATCTCCCTTGTCAATGGCCCTTTCCCCTCCAACTCCTCATTCAGTCATGAATACACACTTCAAAGAAGAGTAAAAAATTTAAATTGGAGACCAATTCAGAGCACTACGAAATGAACTGCAAATTATAAAAAGAATTTCAGTTTTGATCTGCCCATTTGGTTTACAAAGAGGCAAAACTAAGGGTGACACTGACATTGACAATATTTCTAAATCTCTAATTTGTGTAAATCTTTTTTAAATAAACAGCTTTTATTTACCAGAATCTTTATGATGCTAACCATTGTTTTCAATGTGGTTTTGAATTTTATCCAACATTTAAGTTTCACAGATTAAAAAAGAATAGCAGTTGGGCAATCCAAATATATTTAATGTGAAAACAACCGCATGTGCAAGTGCAACCATGTGAATTTATCAGTTGAAAAATTTAATAAAAAAGACATAAAAGGACCGCAAGACCGACGTAACCTTCCTCCCTCCCTCTTCTCCTCCACCTTTACCTCCTTGTCTTACTGCTACATATTTCATGATTATTACTTGCTTTTACTGATCAAATTTAAAGATAGAGGCAGCAGAGATTGTGAGAATTTAAAATTCAGTCAATACAAAATTCGGATTGGTCGTTTGAAAGTAAAATGGCACACTGCAAATCCCACGATCAATAGTTTCTTGAATTAATTATGTACGATGCGAAGAAAATACAAACACCACAACATTTGTGAGATCAGCTCCTCGTGAACTCTGTGTGTGTGTGTGTGTGTGTGTGTGTGCTCGCCGCTTTGAATGGCGACTAGAAGATATGCAAACACCACATACACACACGGCAATATGTCAAAACCATACACTTGGTGTGTGAGAGAAAGTTTCCACACACTGTAGCAAAGAAACGAAACAGCTGGTGCAGTTGGCTCAAGCGCTGTGAAGGCACATGCGACATCTGCAGCCTACACCCCACCACCGGGGCTGTACAGTACATGGCCAAAACAGACGCCATTCGACTCGCCAAGACGAGACGGTTTTTGGCCACTCTTCGCTTTCTTTGTCACACACGACGACAGTTTTCTTTCTCACACGTAGCACAATAAAAACAAGGTGGACTTACATTTTGGGCCGTGGGTTTCTCGCTCCCCTCTACTCCCCGTAGAAACTTGTGTCGAAACAGAAGTAAGCGAAAGTTTCTGAAGTTCCTCCCTCTTGGTAGTCACTCTAGCAGTCCTCGAAATTCACACCCTTGGGACTGTCACAGCCCGAAGCCTCGCTTTCGATCGACAGAGCCCCTTCTTTGGGGTGGGGGGTGGGAGTGAACGCTCCAAAATTAGAAACACCCACTGTCCGAGTTCTTCCTGCCTGTCCACTCCTTTCTGGACAGCAGCCACAGTGGTTTTCTTTCAAAACTTTCTTTAACAATACAGCCAGTTTGCGTAATCAACTCAAAGAGACAAGCATGCAATCTAGGTATGACGAAAGCGAAGTGAGTGAGCTTGACCCTGATCAAAACGTCATCAGTGACAGGGGAACCCATGAGGCCGGCTAAGGGTGCGGGGTCTGACAAAATAAATTCGTGGATAAACAGAACTTTAAAATACGTAAATTCAAAGACATCTAGACATATCTGGATTATTTTACCGTTTTAATTTTTTTTTTCTAATCCGATACATACACTTTACTACTTGTCGTTTTTTTTATTTGTTTCTTTCTTTCTTTTTTTTTTTCTTCTTTAAATAGAGTAAATTCCGTATCCCTGTCAAACGTGCACAACATTTTTAAACCGCTCCTTGTGGGCGTGGTTTGGGTCTCAAACGCGCATTATCACCTTCAGTGATCTGTTTCACTGAACAGGATTTGTCGTGTCACTAGCCTACATACGAAGTTATCAAAAGGTTACAAAGTGTTGTTGGTAAGTCTGTTAGCACGTTTATTGTCACGATAGTGTCAGCAATTTGTGTTTCATGATGTGTGTGTGTGTGTGTGTGTGTGTGTGTGTGTGTGTGTGTGTGTGTGTGTGTGTGTGTGTGTTGCTTGAGATGATGTTTTAGTATGCACAAACCATTAAATCAACTTTACCTGTATATTAGCTGTTTGTTCTCGTGTGTGTGTGTGTGTGTGTGTGTGGTGCGTGCGTGCGTGCGTGCGTGCGTGCGTGCGTGCGTGCGTGCGTGTGTGTGTGTGTGTGTGTGTGTGTGTGTGTGTGTGTGTGTGTGTGTCTGTGTCTGTGTGTGTGGACAATGTTGCTGGTAATACAAATCCACATTATTCGTGAGATCTTCACCAGATTTGGCATGGTGACTTGCTGGCCTGCTGAACAGATCAAAAGCGAATGGATCACTGTTGTGCTCGACGGTCGCCAAAGTCCCAGTTTTATTGCGAAAATATGGACTATATAGCGAAGTGAAACGATTTCGGTCATTCGAAGTGGGTCTACGGGAATGGGAATGGAGGAGAGGATAGGGGGACGGAAGGGGAGAGGGCGATGCTATAGGAAAGGATGAAAGAGGTGGTGAGGGGAGAGGGGAATAAGGGGAATGAAGACACGGGTGTAGCGGGAAAGAAGGGGGGGGGGGGGGGGGGGGATTCGAAGGGCCAAGGGTGGGAAAAGGAGCAGGGTGAAACCGGGGAAGGAAAAGGACGTTGGGGGAGGAGGGGGGACGGGGAAAGGAAGGAAAGGGAACGAGGAGTGGAGGAAGAGTGGGGGAGAGGGGAAGGGAGGAGGGACGGTGGAAGAAGGGATTTACAAATCCACATTTTCGTCTGGTCTTCTCTAAACTTGTTAGCATACTGGACACATCAAAGGCTAATATAGATAGATAGAGAGACAGGTAGATCGACAGGTAGATAGATAGACTGATTGATAGATATGTTTTTGTTTTGTTTTTGAGGGGGGGGGGGGGGGGGGGGGAGGGTTACACTCGTGTAAGTCAAAATTTTTACGCAGTCGAAGATATGACTATAGGCCGAAGCTACGTCGGGATTCGATGCGGGTCTCAGGGAAAAGGAAAATGGAGGGGAGAGAAGGCGGGAGGGCAAGGAGATGGGAGGGGGGGAGGGGAGATAATCATATGCTGTGTCTGGGAGAGAGAGTGTGCAATGAAAATCTGACACACTCTCAGTCAGACGGAGATCCTGTAAAGAAGCGATTTTTTTCTTTTACTTGAGAATTATAGCATGAACATGTTCGTTATTGTGTTCTTTGTTTTGTTATTTCAGATTTGTGTGCCACACGCATGCCTGGGGGATGGTGGGGGACGCGGTGGAGTCAGCGACCTTTTGGATTTACATAACGCTAACAAAGAACTGCCTTCTTAATTGTAACAACTAGCTGACTGACCGACTCACTTAATTGACCGACCGACCGATCGACGGATTTACTGACCGACAAACAAACAAACAAACACACTAGCTAGCCAGCTACCTAATTAACTAACTCTTCTCTCTTGGCTTGGCTTCGCAGACGAAGATTATTGAGGGGGTTGTCCACGTCGGTTGCAGGCACGCTGATGGCTGTTGAGTCCTATGCGGGACAGGCATGATCTGCCACAGCGGCCACAGGTCAGCGTCGGGTCCGGTGGTTCTTGAGCTGCTGCAGGCTGGCGTGCTTTCCTCCTTTGCCTCTTTTTCTCGGAGACTTTCTCTGCGGGAGGCTTCAAACGAGGATGCAGCCTTCTGAATGGTGCTTCTCCAGGCGCCACGGTCGGCAGCGAGGTCTGACCACTGGCGGTAGTCGATGTGACAGGTACTGAGGCTTTTCTTTAGATTGTCTTTGTAGTGCTTTTTAGGCGCTCCTCTATCACGATGGCCAGTGGACAACTCTCCGTAGAGGACTATTTTTGGCAGGCGGTGATCCTCCATCCTGGAGACGTGCCCTGCCCAGCGCAGTTGGGACTTCAGCAGTAGAGCCTCTATACTTGAGACCTCCGCTCTTTCGAGGACTTCGACGTTGGTGGTAAGTCACTCCAATGGATGTTGAGAATTGTGCGGAGGCAGCGCTGCTGGAAGCGTTCAATGAGTCGCAGGTGGTGACGGTAAAGGACCCACGACTCTGAGCCGTACAGGAGTGTGGTCAGTACGACTGCACGAAGCACGCTGATCTTGGTGCTTTGCTTCAAATGCCGGTTGTTCCACACTCGTTTGTAGAGTCTTCCGAATGCACTGTTTGCTTTGGCCAGTCTGTTGTCAATTTCTTTATCAAGCTTGGCATCTGAAGAGATGGTGCACCCCAGATAGCTGAACTGGTGGACTGTGTTCAGCTCTGTCTGGCCAACTGTGATGTGAGGAGAGTGGAACTCTGTTCGGGGTGCAGGCTGATGCAGGACTTCTGTCTTTTTCAGGCTAATTTCCAGTCCAAAGGCGAACGAGGAAGAAGAAGAAGAATTTCCAGTCCAAAGAGCTGTGCAGCCTCTGCAAAGCAGGACGTTAGCCTTTGTAGAGCTGCTTCTGTGTGAACAACAAGGGCAGCATCGTCTGCGAAAAGGAGCTCTTGGATCAGTTGCTCCCGCGTCTTTGTGTGGGCCTGTAGTCGCCGCAGGTTGAACAGGCTGCCATCAGTGCGGTAGCGGATGTAGACGCCGTCTTCATCTTCAAGGTCTCCAAGGGCCTGCTGAAGCATCATGCTAAAAAAGATGCTGAAGAGTGTAGGAGCTAGAACACAGCCCTGCTTGACGCCGTTTGAGATGAAGAATGGCTCCGAGAGGACACTGTTGAGTCTAACCTGCCCGTTTTGGTCTTCATGCAGCTGGATGATCATGCTTAAGAATTTTGGTGGACAGCCCAGTTTTTCCAGAATTTGCCAAAGACCTTTCCTGCTCACAGTGTCGAAAGCTTCTTTAGTGAGATCGACAAACGTGATGAAGAGTCCCTTGTTCTGCTCGCGGCACTTCTCCTGGAGCTGGCGGAGGACAAATACCATGTCGGTAGTGCTCCTGTTGGCTCTGAAGTCACACTGGCTCTCAGGAAGGTGTTCGTTGGCGATGGTGGGGATCAGTCTGTTCAGCAAAACCCTAGTGAGGATCTTGCCTGCGATTGAGAGCAAGGTGATGCCGCGGTAATTGGAGCAGTCTGACTTTTCTCCCTTGTTTTTATACAGGGTGATGATGACTGCATCGCGGAGATCCTGTGGAAGTTTGCCCTGCTCCCAACAGCATGACAGCATCTCATGGAGTTTGATGTGGAGAGGAGGGCCTCCATGGATCCAGATCTCTGGTGGTATGCCGTCAACTCCTGCAGCCTTGCCGCACTTTAGCTGTTGGATGGCTTTGGTGATCTCCTCCAGTGAAGGCACCTCATCAAGTTCAGCCTTGATTGGATGTTGCGGGATACGCTGAGTTGCTGCGTCTTGGACTGTACGGTCAGCGCTGAAGAGTGCCTGAAAATGCTTCGACCAGCGGCTCAGGATGGATGCCATGTCTGTGAGTAGCGCTTGTTTGTCTGCGCTGCGCAGGGGACTCTGGACTGGTACGAGGGGCCGTACACCGCCTTTAAGGCTTCGTAGAACCCTCTGTAGTTACCAGTGTCGGCGCAAAGCTGAGTTTTCTCAGCGATGGTATTCCACCATTCGTTTTGCATAACGCTAAGCATGCGCTGGAGGTTGCTACAGGCAAGGCGGAATGTGGCTTTCTTCCCAGGGCAACCTGTTTGAGCTAGGTGTGCTTGGTGCGCAGATCTCTTCTTCGCCAGTAACTTCTGTATCTCCTGGTTGTTCTCGTCGAACCAGTCTTTGTTCTTTTTGGTGGTGAACCCGAGGACTTCTTCAGATGCCTGTAGGATGGAGGATTTCAGGTGTTCCCAGAGTTCGTCAGGGGAGGGATCAGTGGACTGTCTGGGGTCTTCTAGCCTCGACTGTAGGTTCGACTGGAAGTCAGCTTTCACTTCAGCCGACTGTAGGCCACTGATGTTGATTTTTTTGCGTGGGACGCAAGTTACCAAATTAACTAACTAGTTAACTAACTAACTAACGAACTAACTAACTAACTAACTAACTAACTAATTACTAACAACCAACCATTGACCCAGCCACCCACTGACTCATCCAACCAAAGAACCGACTGGCTAACTAATCAACTAACCAACCAACTAACTAACTAATTAGCTGGCTAGCTAGCTAGCTAGCTAACTAACAAAGTGACTAACTGACTGACGAACGAACGAACAAGACAGAACAGAGCGGGCACCACTGAACACCACCGAAGTGACGCGGCAGCAGTGCTGTGTCTCATCCGGTGGGTTTCCTCTTGACGACTTGACATTGACTTCTCCCTGTGGATTGTCGGTGCAGGGGATGCGGCGGGCCGTGCCGTGCTTTGGCTGTAGACAGGGGGCTCAGACAGAGGGCGTGGGTTCAATGCCACTGAGGTGGCACAGAAGATGGGACAGGAAAAAAAAAACAAAAAAAAAACCTACCTAACGAACCAGTCACTAACCAACTAACCTATCAACTAGCAAATCCGCTCACTCACTCATTCAATGGCTGACTGACTATATATCCCCACTGAAGAGCTTTGACAATGACACCTGGGAAACCGTGGGATGCCCTTCCAGTCAGAACTCTCTCAGTGGAGGCTGCTGCCACTTGCCATCTGGATGAAGAGGGGAACCTCGTGTGATCTCTTTTCCTATGAACAGCAGATCAAAGCAGAGCCCCTCCCCCCTCCCCGCCCCCCCCCCTCCCCCTCCCCCCGAGGAAACGAGAATTGGCTAGTCAAATATTGTTGCTGAAAGAGGGTATGTTATGACATTTTGACACAATCCCAGTTGGACGGTGCTCCTGTAAAGAAGTGACCATTTATTACTTGAGAATTACAACATGAAAATATTCGCTATTGTGTTCTTTATTTTTTATTTGAAAAGCTTATCTCACAAGCATACCTGGGCGATGGGGGAGGGGGGGTACGGGGTGGAGTCCAGCAACATTTTGGACTTACATCACGCTAACAAACTATTAACTAACCAGCAACCAACCAACCAACCATTCAACTGACTGACTGACTATATGTCCTCACTGAAGAGCATTAACATTGACTCAGACACCTGGGAAACAGTGGCTCTAGACCGCCCTTCCCGCCATAGCTGCATCAGCAGAAGTTGGTGCTGCCTCGGGCCATGTACATGAAGAGGGAAGAGTCTTGATCGATGCTGATATGAGAAGCACATCGTCGCAGAGACCCAGAGGAAACGCAAGTCCATGGCTATCACCGCCGTATGTACAAATATTTTCTCTGCCCCCCCCCCCCCCCCCCCCCCCCCCCCCCCCCCCCTTGATAACTACATACAATTTCCGATGTCTTCTGCATTGTAAAGAAAAAGATAGAACGACAGAAACTGATAAGGGAGGTTGAAAAAAAAACCAAAACAACGGCAAGAATGCACACACTTATGTTGTTTCTTTTACAGACGCCCCATGCCCCCACCCTCCCCCACCCCTCTCAATTTTTTTTTTTACTGTAGTTATTGCAGAGAGGGTTAACAGTTAAGGAGAAAGAAGAATCGGACACACCAATCGATATGTACACACAATATCACACATATTAGTTCGTGTAGGCTTACACGATACACATCCACGTGTCAATGAAAACGGCTACTACGAGAACACACACACGCGCGCTTGCACGCGCTCGCACACACACACACACACACACACACACACACACACACACACACACACACACACACACACACACACACAGGTCATAAAAAAAATCTGAAAGTGAGAAAGGCATAATTAATCAACTAGAGAATATATTTCATACATACATGAGGTGACAAAGTACGACAATACATTGATACAATTAAGAGTAATCATAATTGTGTTGAAATAAAAGATGCAGGCTTATCATATAAAGAGTTCATGCACAACGTATCAGACGATAACTCACTTTTGCATTCAATGTACGAATGAATCCATCGGTTTCGTAGTTGAAGAAGAAGAAGAAGATAATCAGTATTCTAAAGAAGTTAAAACGGGTTGAAAACATGTCCAAAATTAATCGTCTCAAGTTTCTTTTTTCTTTTCTTTTTTCTTTTCTTTTAAAGTAATATTCCAAGGTCTGCATATGCCCATTTAGATGCAAATGCTCTTTATGCGCAGAAGAATATAATTTTCTTGTCTATGTAAGTTTGAAAGACATAAAGCATGTTTTAACTATAGGAATATTTTAAACCGCCCTTTTAACTTTATTTATAGCGCAAGGACAGTGTGTTGCAACACTTTCTTTAATGAACAGCCTAAGTAAAGTCCTCACAAATGACCAAACAACGTCTTTTCTCTTAGAGTACGCAGTCAGTTGTGGGGTAGATCGATCATGTACGTGCTTCTGAGCTGGGAATCCACAATGTTGACAGTGACTGATAAGAACGGCCTGGTCAAACACAAGTCAGATAGACCATGGGTCAAGAGTCAGTTTAAGGCAAGGAAAGGACGTGCAAGGGCACTGGGTGGTGAGTGGGTGGTTGGAGGGATATTGAAATAAAAATGAGATTTAATCAAAATTAAATGAATTGGATATAAAACAACAAGAAATCAAATTTCAATCCAGCGAGGACAGCAACAACAACAAGCCAGGAGATACAATCATACAAAAGAAGCAAACAAACGAAACTCATTTCTGTTTTGTTAGTTGATTTTGGGCCTTACTGAAATTTGATACAGACAAAACATTGTATTTTGTGTATTCGTGAAAGAGAAAAATTAAGTCCGGGCAAATTTTGTTGGTTGATCCTCTCTCTCTCTCTCTCTCTCTCTCTCTCTCTGGCAGGGAGGAGGAATGGGGGTGGGGGGGGGGAGTTGAGTGTGAGCCGGAGGGGGGGGGGGGGGGTATACAGGGAGATGAAGTAATGAGGCCATGGAGGAGACGTGGGTGCTGATAGGGATGGGTTGGGGGAGGTGCGAGAAGCTAGCCAGATTTTCTGTGACTTGTTTTTACGAGTTAATGACTGGATACCTGTCTCTAATGCTGTTATAATAGTCACCTGAGGAAGACTTGCAACCGATCGAAATATTGGGAACACCATAGGCGTTTGTTGTTGTTTTCTATTTCTGTGCATTTATGTATCGAGGGTTGACTGCCAGGCGCTTCCATGATCTTTTTTTTCCAAAGACAAGAACAATTTAACGTTACCACTTACGAGTTGATAACTATCTTTGAAGTACTATAGTTCTTGGAAAATCAAAACTTTCTCATGATATTCTTCGATTCGTTCTGTGCCATCCATATATAAAACATGGGAAGTAACTCATTTATCATGTGTCTACTGTTACTGCCCCTGGAGGAAATCTTATCTTTCTATATTTACATTGATATACTAGAAACTTGACCTCTCTATTTACATTTGCACTGATATACTAGAAGCTTTTTCTCTCTATTCATATTTACGCTGATGTACTAGTTTCATTGAAAATAAATTTTCCCGCTTGCCATCAAGACTTTATTGTTAGGTATTCCTAGATACCTGCTGGAGGGAAGGCGAGCTGGGGTGGGAGAGGGGAAGGGGAGGGGGGAGGGAGAGACGGAAAGGAGGGTGGGGTCGAGGGGGAGAGGGAGTTAGTTTGGCCCCATGCTGGCGTATGGCCAAGCAGGAGAGGTCAGTTAAAGCAAAACAAGTCCCGTCCAGTGTGTTTGCTGTGGAGATTTGGAAACGCTTCCGACCCAGGTGATCTGATAACACTCGTCGAGCGGCTACACTTCACACTGGCATTGGCCATTGTGTGTCCACGCTTTTGTTCCTTGTGGGCCGGATTATGAAGAACTTGGCAGAATAAGACTTCGACCCATTTCGAGAAGTAACATTGTAAAGAGGAATAGTGTATGAATACAACAATATAAAACCTTATATTTACTTGGATATGGGGTGGGTTGAGGGTGAGGGAAGGTGCTTGACTGCATGTAGCCTACATATTAAAAAGCAGCAGCAGCAGCAACAACAAAAACAACAACAACAACGAACGAACGTTATTTCTTGTGTCTTAACACTTTATTACAGGAAAGAGTTTGCGGTTCCAAACGTTAAGTATTATTACAACGATCGGATTCCTTATCCTGCTACATTTGTTCTCATTCTTCACGTCTGTAATATGGATAAATTCGCTGTTAAAAAAATATCTCCATGGACTGGACTAAAATCATTCTTCATAACCTGTTAATTAACTCAAAACGGCTTCTCCATTTCTTAAATAGTTATTTCAATATTTAAGTGTTTGATATACATTGGACCCAACTCGATGGAGTCATTTTACCTTAAATCTCTAGTTCCACTTTTTATGTATGTATGTATGTATGTGTGTATGTATCTATGAGTATGTGTGTCCGTGCGCTCATAATGTATCTGCGTGTGTCGTGAATGTGTGAGAGGTAAGGAATTTCAACTCCTTACCGAAGGACTACTAACTGGAAATTCACATATAAGGAAATTTCAAGTTTCCGTGGATGGGAATCCGCCTGGTAGTTCTTGATTGCAATTACCTCCTGGACACACACACACACACACACACACACACACACACACACACACACACACACACACACACACACACACATTGAGATAGTTTCACCATCATAACTCTGTATCGTTTCGTTTTCGTTTTTCTCCTCAAACTAAATGGAAACGCCGCCCCTTCATGCCTTATCTATGCACACAGAGAAGACTCTCTGGTTGTCTTCAAGGCCGGTCTAGGCATACGTGCTGTTGCCACGCACCATACAAGCTGTGTAATCATGTCGAGAGCCTCTTTCCTGTCCTACCTGTCGTGTGTGTGGGCCCGCGTTGAAACAATTCCTGTTAGTGCGACCAGTCTCTCTCTCTCTCTCTCTCTCTCTCTCTCTCCCCTCCTGTCTGTGTATGTGTATCTACCAAATTATACGGGCCGGTTCTTTTCTTCTTGAATACTGAACGTGTTGACTCTAAGCAAGTCCTGAACATTTTGGCACGAAGTTCTATTCTAGCTGAGACGAGCATGGTTCTACTTGTTTTTCTTTCTTTTTTTTTTCCCCCAAAGACCTGGAACTGTAAAACGGTACTTTAATTGGGAATTCAGTTTGTACAATGATGACGCTAATGACAATCATTGGGGAAATAAGTCTGTACATTTATGCACATGACATTAACGGGTTATTGAAACCTATGTAATTCTGAAGACAATATTCACTGAGAAGTAGGTCTGTAAAAATGCACAGGTGACATTCACGCCTAAGTCTGTACAACTGTGCAAATGACGTTCACGAGGAATAAGTTACTACAGTTGTGCAGATGACAATCATAGATAATGAGTTTGTACTACTACGGAGATGATAATCATGGGTAATAAGTTCGTAAGATGACGTGCAGAAGGCATTCGTGGCTAATAAGTTCGTGAAATTGTTCAGATGAAATTCACGGATAATAGACCTGTACAATTGTGCAGAAAATACGTTCATAGGTGATTAGTGTCTGATTGAGCAGATGCCATTAATGGGTATGAAATCTGTACAACTGTACACATGACATTCATGGGGAACTAAGTCAGTACAATCCTGCGCATGTCATTCAGGATTAATAAATAAGTCCATAATTATAGTTCGCGGATGACGGGTAATAAATCTTCCTAATGGTTCAGATACGGTTGTTTGCTATGTCTGTGGCGGCTTTTTTTCTTCTGGATTTTGTTTGTTTGTGTGTTTTTCTTTTTTTCCTTCGTTTGTTTGTTTGTTTGTTTGTGTTCCAGTGCATCCTCGCATCAGTTCTGCATATCCAGACCGCACATGTTTCAAAATAAAGACAGTTTGCTGAAGCAGATAGTCCTGGTGTTTGGGTCATTTCTAAACAACTGTTGATATCTCTCGCTCTGGGGGTTTATCACCCATCTGTTCCAGATTGTACAAGATATGTCATGTCAACGCCGTACTCACGAGTGACGGCATTTCCACTTGTACGCTTGTACCTGGTCCGAACATAGCAGTAGTAGTAGTGGTGGTAATAGTAGTAGTAGTAGTAGTAGTAGTAGTAGTAGTAGTAGTAGTAGTACTCTCTCTCTCTCCTCTCTCTCTCTCTCTCTCTCTCTCTCTCTCTCTGAGTCTCCATCATCCAACTCTTCCTCTCCCCCCACCCCCCACCCCCATTTCTCTCGCTCTCTCTTGTCCGCTCTTCCCAAACCCTCCTCTCTCTCTCTCTCTCTCTCTCTCTCTCTCTCTCTCTCTCTCTCTCGCTCCTTGTCTTTCCATCTCTTGTCGGCTGAAAGAAAGCACAAAAACATGAAGTGAGAATAAAAAGGCTGACAGTCGTCCCTTGCCCTCCGTGGTATTCATGACCCTCCCTAAGACAGTGCGTGTCCTTGGCTGTCCTGCTCTGACCTCTCAACACACGCTCACCTCTTTCTCGGCGGCAGAGCACAGACGATGACACACTCCAGACAGCTGACATGACATGTCTGTCTTTTTTTTTTTTTAATTTTTTTTTAATCAGCAAGAGGGCGGGAGTGGGGAGGGGGAGGGGGGGGGGGGGGGAGACAAGATGGGATTCACAGTGACTTTACCTCTCACTCTGTCTTTCCCCCTTCTCTTTCTGTCTCTTTCACACACACACACACACACACACACACACACACACACACACACACACACACAACACACACACAGACAGTCATCTGTGTGTGTGTGTGTGCGCGCGCGCGCGCGCGCGCGCGTGTGTGTGTGTGTGTGTGTGTGTGTGTGTGTGTGTGTGTGTGTGCGTGCGTGCGTGCGTGCGTGTGTATGTGTTTCGTTTTTGCTTTATTTGCTTCTAATTTTAAACATGCTGGCCGTCTCTTGTTCGTGTGCATACTTGTAGGCAAATTCACCGAAACACTCGTAAGCGAGCTGAAACCCAAGAGCACACAAACTCAAGATCATGTGTGCATAGGCTAAAGTACCGATCCTCATATGCGCACGCACTCGCACACACATATATACTCATACACAGACAGAGAGAGAAAAGAGAGAGAGAGAGAGAGAGAGAGAGAGAGAGAGAGAGGAGAGGAGAGAGAGAAGAACGGAGGGGAGAGAGAGGAGTCCTGTATTTTATTGTGATATTGCGTGAATCCTTAAAATGAATAGGTCATGTGATTAGAACACACACACACACACACACACACACACACACACACACACACACACACACGCACGCACGCATGCACGCACGCACGCACACACACACATGCACACACACATTAAAGCAACATAACACCAACCGAGAAAAAAATCTCTTTGGGTGTACCGACCCAGCATGTCGCTATATCTGTGCTCCGTTGTAACTCCCTTCGTCTCCCCATCCTCTTTCTTCACCCATTCCAACACACTGTTTTCTTCCTTTTGCTTTCCATCCTCAGATAAATATAAACATATGCACCGCTCCTTCTCCCCACACACAGAGAATCACAGAACCAGACAGACAGACAGACACACAAACACACACATACCCCGGCCCCCCCCCCCCCCTACCTACCTACAACACACACACACACACACACAAAACACACACACACACACACACACACACACCAACACACAGGCATACGTTCACTTACTCACACAGAAATAATGATGCTGAGGGAATGAATGTCAGAGAAGAGAGAGAGAGAGACAGACAGACAGACAGACAGACAGAGGTAGAGATAGGCTAGAACAAAGGAATTAATACTGATACACTAATTTTCAATTAATGTCCTTAGTGTACGTACTTGACAGCAGAAGGTGTTCCACGAGGAATCACTCCTCAAGTGTTCCGGCCCGTCACATTGTAACGGGCCTGGCGACATCCACGGCGCCATTTTCTGCGATGCCTGTATTCCACCCTGCATTTCCAGGATGAGGGGGCGAGTGGAGGCCAGACTGCCTTATGATGGAGGTACTGGACACCTGTCGTGAACTGGAAATTTTAATTTTACTTGCAAGGTGAGGCGGATATCTAAACAAATCTTAAAAACGTTTATGTAATAAATCCGTCAAACATGAATAAACGAATCGTAAGACAAAACACGACGCGTTTCAACATTTTAGGTCTTCCTCAGGCAAGATAAACAACACTCAGGACAACGACAATGAAGAAAGAGCCATCACTTATCTGATCAAATTCGGCGCAAGATCGGCGTTGAAGGTCTTGCCCGAAGAAGACATATGAGGTCGAAACGCGTCGTGATTTTTGTCTTGTGATTTGTCTGTTCCTGTTTGGCGGATTTATTACATGAACTTTTTAAAATTTAGGAAATTTTAGCCTTATGAAGATTACTTGTATTCCTCACTGACCAGATCCAGCTGAAACGTGCGCTTTCTCTGATGATGGATTCTCCCGTCGTGTCCGACGGATGGATAGGCAGACAAGTCATCTGCAGATGTGGGTCCTAGAGTGGGAATGAAGGTCTATTCCTGATGCACAAAGTCTTTCACAGACGCTGCATAGAATGGAGTCCTGCAAGGATGGGCCCCGCTTTCTCCGATTCCTCTTTTCCTGGATGGCGGCTGCTCTGTTGCGCTCGAATGTCTTTGTGCCGTGTGTGCTTTCTCTGCTCGGCTTTGATATAGCACAGAGAGCTCAGTCAGATGTCTGTTATTATGAACGAGACTACAGTACTATATCCAGTCTCATGCCACTCCAGCTGATGATGACTGGGTGGTTTATAATTATATTCTGAGAGGTACACTGCGCACTTCCAGTCATCCACCCTACTCTATAAATCCCGCTTCCACGTCCCGAGCGTCAGAGCTGTTGTCGCAGCCCCTGTTTTGCTGCGTCCTGTTCTGTAGAATGTTGTTGCTGGAGCTTCTGTTGGCATGGTTCTTCCTCTGGCGGCACTCATCGCATGTGCGATCTCTTGAAGCACTTGCTTTTGCCTCCATACGTGCCTCCACTGGGTTAGCTCTGCTTTGCTTAAAGCTCAGTACCTACCCCAGTGTGTTTGCCCTGACAATGTGACTTCACAGATTCATCTGATTTTCTCTATTTCATGGCAGGTGGTCATATACCATCATCTCATTCCCTTGACCGAAGTGGTCGTAGGGGGGACATGAGGGACGACTCCGTCAATCTTCGTCTCCATCACGGCCATTCCTCTGCTTCTCGCAGGAGTTCTGACAGTCTGAGATTTGTTCATTCTATCACGTTCTCCGACCAGCTCTTTCTCTGTCACATACAGCTCTGAGGATAAAGCTGATCCTACGAAAGCCATATGCAACCATTCCTTCTAGCGTCCCTGTTAGCCCCGCTAGAGTGCTTTCTGGATTCTCTTTGGCATCGGTTTCTTTATCAGATGTCTGTCTTTGCTGTCCCCTTTGCCTTTGACTAGTGCTTCATTTCTCTCCGATGTCTGTCTTTGCTGTCCCCTTTGCCTTTGACTACTGCTTCATTTCCCTTGGTCCCAGTCACTGACCCGGAGGTTATCCTGTGCCACATTCGCTGCCTCTCCAACATTCCATTTTCTCTCAGTCTTCTTTTCAGGCTGGATTGATCTTACACTCATTCTTCCCGAGTCTTTAAAGGTTGGTCAATGCAATGTATAAGAAACAAAAAAAACATATAACAATTCTAATGTCCTAAAGTCAACAAGAGCTTGGAGTCCAGAGAGAGAGAGAGAGAGAGAGAGAGAGAGAGAGAAGAGAGAGAGAGAGACAGACAGACAGACAGACAGACAGATAGACAGACAGTCAGTCAGACAGACAGAGAGAGACGGACAGACAGACAGACAGGCAGACAGATGCTCTCACGCAAACAGATGAAGAAAGAGACACTGCTTACCATAAAACAACACTATCTTATCCAAAGCTAACTAATTCGCATCTCTTATACCCCAGGCGTCACGCATTACACTATTTCATACCATTATGTGACCCACGGCAGGAACTCCGTGAGGGTTTCGTGACAGAAGTTTCATGCGGAATCAGGGATCACCACCCCGGCACCCCCCCCCCCCCCCCCCCCCCCCCATGTTCTCACTTACTCGTAAAAGGGCAGAGGTGTTTTTGGGCTCAGCCCTTCATGTGGTCTTGAAGCTGCTACAAGCTAAGAACAAAAAGAATGCAACAGTAGTTGCTAAAGTCACTTGCACATCTGAATAAAATTCATGGACATTTCCCTCAGGTAGCGTGAAACACTGCCTCTGTTTATATGGGAAGGGGTTCCAATCCTCCTCCTCCTCCTACTTCTTCTTCTTCTTCTTCTTCTACTGCTGCAGCAGCTGTTCCGGCTATTACTACAGCTGCTGCTGCTGCTACTACTACTACTACTACTATTATTGCTGCTGCTGCTACTATACTACGACTACTACCACTACTACTACTACTTGCTGCTACTACTACTACTGCCGCTGTTGCTGTTGCTGTTACTACAACTACAGCTACTGCTGCTGCTGTTACTACTACTACTTTTGCTGCTCCTTCTACTATTGCTGCCGCTGCCACTACTGCTACTACAGCTGTGGTTGCTGTTACTACTACTACTACTACTATTACGGCCTACTGCTGCTGCTGCTGCTGCTACTGCTGCTGCCACTACTATTGCTGCTGCTATTACTACTGTTGCTACTTCTACTGCTGCTGCTACTGCAGCTACAACAACTACTGCTGCTGCTGCTACTACTACTATTTCTCTTCTACTACTACTGCTGCTGCTGTGCTGCTGCTGCTGCTGCAGCTGCTGTTGCTGCTACCACTACTATTGTACCACTTTTAAATCGTCCTCAGCCTCGTGCAGTTCAAAAACCAAATTTCGTTGTTTTCTTTTAAAACCATTTATCCATGCTTAAGTCCCCAAATTAGATGTGAAGTAACTTCCACACAAAACCTTATAATCCATTCATATGACCTCAGTGACCCGGCCGCAGATCTGACTGGTACATTTCACACACAACTCGCTGGCGACAGAGAACAGGAGCAGATAACCCCTTACGGTCCAAAAAAAAAAAAGAAAGAAAAGTGAAGATGGGATGGGATGGGAAGGAGAAGGAAGTGTGTGGCGAGGGATGTAGGAAGTGGTGATGGTGGTGGTGGTGGTGGTAGTGGTGGGGACAGGGTGAAGGGAGAAAGGGTGCGTGAGGTCAAGGGGTTGAGAGCGAGGAGGAATAGGGGCGAAAAGGCAAGTCAAGAGGGGCATTATTCGGGGCGCCTGCTGTGCTACAAGTAGAACACCCACATTCACCGAAGTTCAAAGGATAGGGTACCTGTCTTATGAGAGTTGTGGAGAAAGTCCCTGCACTGCCACCAAACGACAACTTTTTAAGACAGGCATGAAACAAAATGCCAATTTAACATCCCCCCCCCTCCCCCTGCCACACACACACACACCCCGAAAACAAAATGTTTGGCACCGGCGCGATTTGAACTCCCAATGCGAATTGAATGCTTCACGACTGATCGGCCAGGCTCCCTCGGTCGGACAGGTTTAGGTGGATAGCCTGTCCTAAACTGTGAGAGCATAACACTGTGTTATCCTCCGTTCAGCATGAAACTGCACGCGAGTGAAATTCTCATTTTTCTGTTCAGGCCAGTGGAACAGGTAAGTACATTACAGATGTCCCAAGCCCACTATCTGCCAGCAGAAGAACAGAAGCAGCAACCAGCCACCATGTGCGCTGTGTGGTAGAACCCCGCTTGTGGACGGGGAGGTTGTGGGTTCCAGCCTGCCCTCAAGAGAGGCAGATATTTCTGGCATTGTTGGGTCCTAGAGACGTTGAGTGTATCGTGGATGAAGATGGAGGGGAGAATGAAACCACGCAGTCGGATTTCAACCACTCTCTCAGTCCGTTGTACGCATTTCCGGACCAAGACTGCAGTGTTCATGTATTTCTCGGGGTCTGCTTTAGGTAGAGATGCAATAATATCATTCCTGCATGAGTTCTGCCCACAACCTGTCAGAAAGCAAAACACACAGTAAAAACACAAACAAAACAAAGAAACAAACAAACAACCAAACAACAACAACAAAAGAAAGAAAGAAAAAAAGAGAAATACACAGAAGCAAAATCAGGGATCGTTTTACAAACATAAACTTTTCGCCAACAAAGTAGCCATGTTTCTGATTTTCCGAGCTTCTTTCTGTGTAACTTGTTTATATATTTTATTCTTTTAAGTAACTGTTCAGTGTGTGTCTATAATAATGGCACGACCAATGTTCGGTAGGTACTCAAGGTCTGCCCAGCGCGTTGGGCTAATGCATAGGTCAGACATCTGTTAAGTCGTAGCCACGAGACCCTCTTCTTCAATTCTCTCATCTTAGTCATGAATTCATTTATGATCATGCGCAGTGTGGTCTCAAAAGCTTAGCGGTTGTGGTGTAGCGTATATGGACCAGTCC
>CM065714.1:143906558-143909058 GCA_033310375.1 Conus canariensis
GTAGACAGTGAAAAAAATGATGGGGGGAGGGGGGGTGCGGAGGGTAGGGGGGGGGGGAGAGAGGAAGGGCTAAATGGAGGGGACGAGCACGGGTGGTTGAGGCGGGTCAAGTGCCAAGCTGTCAACTTAGCACCCACGACTATGATAAATCTCTCTCGCTCTCTCTCTCTCTCTCCTCTCTCTGATCCACCGTGAAAAATATCGTGTGCAGACAGCTAGCAAACTAGCTAGCTAGCTAGATAAATAGATAGATAGATAGGCAGACAGACGAACGGACGGATACACACACACACACACACACACACACACACACACACACACACACACACACACACACACACACACACACACACACACACACACACACATCAGAGCTGAAACCAATTTATTGTCAGGTTAACTCAAGGTTGTACATACATACATACATACATACATACACACATGCACATACATATATACATACAGACAGACATATATACATACGTACATACATACAAACATACATACATATACACACATAAACACATACACACATACATACATACATACATACATACATACATACATACATACATACATACATTCGTACATACGTACATTACTAAAACCAGGTTTCCTTTAGATACCAACCACAGTAAAAATTCATAACCCCCACCATTATCATAATCACCGGCATCGGTCACACAGCCAAAATGTCCATAATGTATCAAATGACACCGTGACCCCCTGTCTGACAAATGAATTCCCAGTCAGCAAGGTCATTTACCTCAAAGACTTCAAAGGTGAAGGACGCAATCATGATTTTTTTTTTCTGTGACAGATTTCTCCGATGCACCATTTGAAGAGACTTGTATGGAAAATGGCTCGCCTCAAAAACTCGACATTGATATGATTTCCTTCATGAACAGATGATTTACAACATACTGTCATGACATGTGACTGACAATTGTTTTAGTGGAGGGCAATGACATTTTGACGTAGTCGTTCGGACGAAATGTCAACAGAAAACAACAACAACAACAAATAAACAACAACAACAACAACAAAAAAACACTTAATATTCGTGACCCTTCTGTCACCAGAACAAAGACAATGACAAGAATAATATAATGTGCATTAGTCAAAATGTGCCAGCATTACGTCGATCATACACATGGCAAGCACGTGATGATTCCGTGCCTGGTCGATTTTGATGGTGTTGTAGCAGTGAGAAAAAGATACAATTAATAATGTATATTCTTAAAGTATACATATTATGTATAATATCGACTATTTGCAAGGTGTTTCATCATTAAGAAGATTTATGTGACTGATTAAAACTACACGATAAGAATTTGTATATCCTTCTTCGATGTTTTTATCAAGTGCATCAAGTCTCCAAGAAGGATGCCACACACACACACACACACACACACACACACACACACACACACACACACACACACACACACACTCCCTCAGGCTTGGTATACAAGACACCCTTTCGGCCTACTATAAAGAGACCCCTCACCTCCCCACACTTCTCCAGCCTGCTATCCAGACAGGGTTCCACTCAGGCCACTTGTCCACAAAGGAATCACTCTAGGTCTGCTATCCACAAAGGAATCTCCCTAGGTCTGCTATCTACAAAGAAATCCATACAGACCTGCAATCTACAAAGGAATCCCTACAGGTCTGCTATCTACAAAGGAATCCTTACAGACCTGCTATCTACAAAGGAATCCCTACAGGTCTGCTATCTACAAAGGAATCCATGCAGACCTGCAATCTACAAAGGAATCCCTACAGACTGCTATCTACAAAGGAATCCCTACAGACTGCTATCTACAAAGGAATCCCTACAGACTGCTATGTTCAAAGGAATCCTTACAGAGCTGCTATCTACAAAGGAATCCCTACAGACTGCTATGTTCAAAGGAATCCTTACAGAACTGCTATCTACAAAGGAATCCCTACAGACTGCTATGTCAAAGGAATCCTTACAGACCTGCTATCTACAAAGGAATCCCTACAGACTGCTATGTTCAAAGGAATCCTTACAGAGCTGCTATCTACAAAGGAATCCCTACAGACCAATCTACAAAGGAATCCCTACAGACTGCTATGTTCAAAGGAATCCTTACAGAGCTGCTATCTACAAAGGAATCCTTACAGAGCTGCTATCTACAAAGGAATCCCTACAGACTGCTATCTACAAAGGAATCCTTACAGAGCTGCTACCTACAAAGGAATCCCTACAGACGTGCTATCTACAAAGGAATCCTTACAGACCTGCTATCTACAAAGGAATCCTTACAGAGCTGCTATCTACAAAGGAATCCTTACAGACCTGCAATCTACAAAGGAATCCCTACAGACTGCTATGTTCAAAGGAATCCTTACAGAGCTGCTATCTACAAAGGAATCCTTACAGAGCTGCTATCTACAAAGGAATCCTTACAGAGCTGCTACCTACAAAGGAATCCCTACAGACTGTTATCTACAAAGGAATCCTTACAGA
>CM065714.1:143914058-143959058 GCA_033310375.1 Conus canariensis
GACGTTTTTATCAACCACAATCAACTTCAGCCCATGCTGAGCAGTAGTGAGACTGCTTACGCTGTGGCTACACGCCACAATTAGAAGTTTCCACAGAAAACACGAAATAATCCATGTCAGCGATTTGAAGCCAACTTTAAATTTGTGCCAGCTTTTAATGTTAAACTGATAATTGATCAAAAGAACAACTCCTCGATAATTATTTCTCTTGTTGGGGGTGGGGGTTGATAAAATCACAGTCTTCAAATACATAACCTTACCCTTAGTTGGCATCACATTTCAGGCCTTTGCACTCACCCATGACCCTATCTTTGCGCCAGCTTGAAGCCCCCAAATAGTCCCATTCCTTTGCTTTAAATGTCACTGCTTGGAACCATCTGACGCGTGCCTTGATGGCCATATGGAAGAACATGATGAGAATCAACTTTCAGACACAATAATAAAAAAAAAAAAAACAACTAAAAAACTATATATAAAAAAAGTCTAATTGCGCCAGTCTATAAATACTCGACTCCTTAAGCAAGGCCTTGGCGCATTCACTTTTGGTGTGCAGCCTGTACAAAGAGGATACGCATTGCCCATTCTGAAGCTTCTATTTGTTATTGATCTCCTCTCTCTCTCTCTCTCTCTCTCTCTCTCTCTCTCTCTCTTTGTGTGTGTGGTGTGTATGTGTGTGCGTGTGTGTGTGTACAAGTGTTGCATTTAAATAGTTTTCATTACTCTGTTTAAACCTTCTTGTTGTGCAGTGGAGAGGATGAATTATGCGGAATGACAAAGACCTGCACTCGGTGTAGGAGGGTGTGTGTGTGTGTGTTGCATTTAAATGGTTGTTGTGCAATGCAGAGGATGAATTATGCGGAATGACGGACACCTGCGCTCGCTGTAGGAGGGTTGGTTTTCTTGTGTTGTTGTATCCGTCTTCAAGATGTTAATATTTTAGCTATTTATGAATGTACATTGTCTTTATCGCTATTTCGTCGTTTCTTCAGTTTCTGGTGCGTTTTTAGAAGGTGTATTTTTTGTTGTTTGGCTTTTTTTTTTTTTTTTTTTTTTGGGGGGGGGGGGGGGGGTGACTTGTAAGTTGACTTCAACGTGGTGACAGCCCTGATGTAGCCCTTTGCGGTCGGCTGGGCTATAAGCAACATCACCTCACCTCACCACGTCTTTTCTTCCAGGAGGAACAGCTTTGCATTATGTTATGACTGCCCTGAAAAGACCTGTCTGATCGGCTTGGTTATTAGAATAAAATGAAGACTGTCTGGGGAGGAAGTCCTTCGCGAACCGTCTCACTCGTTTGAATCTGTCTGTCTGTCTGTCTCTCTCCCTCTCTCTCTCTCTCCTCGCCCCCCTCGCCGCACTTTCCTGCCACTCCACGTCATCTCTACACTCACTTCCCCAATCCATGTCAGTTTCACTTTGTACATATCTTGGTGCGTAAACTTATTTACTAATTTCCCCACTTTCTTTTCTTTTTTTTTTTTAAATTTCTTTTTAGTTTCCTGTTGTTTCATTTTTTTGCGATCTAGCAAGACTGACTGTTAGCACAAAAATGCCCCCATTCACAGTTGCGCTTTTTTTTTCCCACATAAATTGTGTTCATTCGTTCGTTTCAACCTCACCTTCTCGTGTAATAAGATATATAACGCGCGCGCCACACACACACACACACACACACACACACACACGACGCACACCACATGCACGCACGCACACACACACACACGCACGACTGACACACACACGCACACACACACACATACCACTGACACACACACACACACACACACACACACACACACACACACACTACACTACACTACACTACACTACACTGAAAAAAAAAGTAGTTTGATAGTCTACTGCAGTTTGCACTGACACCATACCGTCCCTGAGTCTAGACGTGGTCCCCCATACGTGAAGCCGAGCATATGCAGTATTGCACGCGTTTCACCTTTAGGAGAAGCACAGGTCACTAACCACGCAGTCGGGCTGGGTTGGAGTGGGATGGGCCGCGACATGGAATGGAAATAAACCATACGTCGCCAACGCTGGTGTCGTGTCGTGGGGTGTCGTGTCGTGGGTGTCGTGTCGTGGGTGTCGTGTCGTGGGTGTCGTGTCGTGGGTGTCGTGTGTAGATGCCATCCACAGCGACGATATGTTGGGGTAATTAACAACGGTGGTCTTGCAACAACAACAACAAAAAAAAGTCGCCGATTGTGAACCTCCCACAATTCTAGTCGTGTGTGTGTGTGTGTGTGTGTGTGTGTGTGTGTGTGTGTGTGTGTGTGTGTGTGTGTGTGTGTGTGTGTGTGTGTGTGTGTGTGTGTGTGTTGTGTGGTGTGGTGTGTGTGTGTGTGTGTGTGTGTGTGTGTGTGAGTGTGTGTGTGTGTGTGTGTGTGTGTGTGTGTGTGTGTGTGGTGTGTGTGTGTGTGTGTGTGTGTGTGTGGTGTGTGTGTGTGCGTGCGTGTGTGCGTCGTGCGTGCGTGCGTGCGTGGCGTGCGTGCGTGCGTACGTGCTGCGTGCGTGTGTGTGTGTGTGTGTGAGTGAGTGAGAGAGACAGAGAGACAGAGAGACAGAGGGAGACAGAGACAAAGACACAGACAGACAGAGACAAGACAGAGACAGAGAGTCCGAAAAGGTTTATGAACCCCGCATGAACAACTTGGTCTTAAAGATACCTTTGGCTGATTGGACGTTAATCTCACCACTTATTCAATCAGGACCAAATGGCAACGTCGATATTGCTAGAAAGGTTGAACATTCCACAAAAAGTATACTTAATTACATCGTTGATTACCATCAGTTTGTAACAGTCACTTCACAGTATTCATATTCAGTTATAAGAAAAAAAGGAACAAAAATCTTGAAAAAAAAACCACACCTGAATCCGCCGTTATTGTGTAAGGAAACCGTATCATACAGAGGAGAGAGAGAGAGAGAGAGAGAGAGAGAGAGAGAGAGAAGAAGAGAGAGAGAGAGAGATTCTGCAAGGAAAACGAACCACGCCTACTGACGTATTGACTTAAACCTTCAACTCGTGATGACCAGTCTAGTTCGAATGTTAAGTTGATGTAATCGAGTCTTGAGACGATGCGCACTTCGGCATAGAAATAATCAGCACTTACTTCAGAGGTTTAGTTTTCGTTTTATTTCTTTTTGAGCCACTGCCAGCCGTATCATGGCTGTGTTGTCCAAGAGCGACAGGACCAAAAGATAAAGAATCTCAGCATTCTTGAGATGAGGCTGAAAGTTTGCGACACATTAACTTGTTAATAATTCTATCAGTGATAACAAAACAATAGTTTAGTAAGTTAGTTAGTCAGTTAATTAACAGGTAACTTGGTTAGTTAGTAGTGCGTGAGTGAGTGAGTGAGTGAGTTCTTTGTTTATTCATCTATTGATGAAATATTTGATTTGTCTTACCGGGAATCTTATCAGGCACTGTCAAGGGAACGATCGTGCGTGTCTAAGGGAAACAACCACCGATTTAACGATAGCTTTGGTAAACATGGAAAGAGTGCTCTTTCCTTAAATCTCTCTCTCTCTCTCTCTCTCTCTTTCTCTCAGTGTGTGTGCGTGCGTGCGTGCGTGTGGTGCGCGCGCGCGCGCGCGCGCGCGGTGTGTGGTACTGATGGTGTGTGTTTTGGTGGTGTGTGTGTGTGTGTGTGTGTGGTGTGCGTGCGTGTGTGTGTGTGTGTGGTGCGTGTGTGCGTGCGTGTGTGTGGTGTGTGTGTGTGTGTGTGTTTTAGGCTAATCCTCTCTTTTATGATTAGCATTGTGCTGCTACTATATTAAGCGCTCTCTGTCTCTCTCTGTTAGAAAACACACACACACACACACACACACACACACACACACACAGCGCGCGCGCGCGCGCGCGCACACACACACACGCACGCACACACACACACACACACACACACACACACGCACGCACGCACGCACGCACGCACGCACGCACACACACACACACACACACACACACACACACACACACTCAGCAATGTATACAAGATCATCTTAAAAAGAAAATATTTCTCTTCAAAAAAACAACAACAACAACAAAAATCAAGCACTATGTCACTACTCCCACACTTGAGTCTTCAAACCGGACATAAATGTCACACATTTTGCATCATGTGGGTTTCTACGCTAACGCCAACAACGTATTCTTAGATCAGCCCCAACACAGAACTTTGCGTTTATTTTCGGCACCATTGGTGATGAATCACAAATATGTGTATTGTAATAAGTGCACTGAGTATGGAATCAACCGCAAAGAAAGGACACTTCACACACACACACGCGCGCGCGCACAGAACAGACAGACAGACCAGACACACACACACACACACTTTCTGTAATAAAACAGTACTGCACTCTCTCCCACCTGATGAATGATTGCATACCATAGTATTAGATCTAGTACCGTCTGCTTTACGCGCGGTCAGTGAGAACCGGGTCAGCTGCCTTTGTTCGCGGCGCACTCGCGACTCGCACGGTAAAACAGCGCCTCCCAATGCGTGGGAACTTTTCTGACGGCGCGCGTTAGTTGGAACTGACTCTGTGACGGACAACACGTGCCATGCGCGCGGCTGTGGGAAAGAATGACAAGGCTACATCCATCCACAAGTGAGTGTGTGCATTGGTGTTAGCTGATGATCATCTGTTAGCGAGAGGGGCCCCATAGATTTGGGTAGTGACCACAGAAATAGGTGGGGGTGACCCCCCCCCCCCCTCTCTCTCTCTCTCTCTCCCCACCTCGCTCAGCCACCAACGAGCAGCAAACTGCACTCCTCTCCCTCCCCTCAGTCCCTTCCAACAGGTGAGGAGATAAACTCACTACGTGTATTTCCTCTGAATAAACAATTTGTGTTCATGTAAGACAAGAGTGTTTTAAATGTCAACAAACTACCAGGCCGTGTTACATTTAACGCCCTGTTCACAAGATTCAAAAGCAATTTTGCGCCGTACAAATTTTGCCTCGCCAGCAACCCACGTGTCGATCAAAACAAAACACGACTAGTTTACTTTGGACGACATTGTGTGTGTGTGTGTGTGTGTGTGTGTGTGTGTGTGTGTGTGAGAGAGAGAGAGAGAGAGAGAGAGAGAGAGAGAGAGAGAGAGTATTTACTCCTAAGAGTAACAGATAAGCAAGAGGATGCTTTCTTGTTTCATCTGGCCCTTGTCCCTTCAGAGGCTAAGGATACTGATTTAGAACACTGTGGCATAAAATATATCTAATTACAAGAAGAACAGTGATGATTCATATCAGCATTGAAGAAAAAAAAGCATACACACTATGTGTCTGTCACACACACACACACACACACACACACACACACACACACACACACACACACACACACACACAGCGCGCACACACACAACCGGGTGGTACATAACATTCTTACGCAGAAAGAGGACACAGGAGCATCAGTCACCAAACTAGTATCATCATTAGCAAGTACACCTGTATATATTCCAACATGCTTGTTCGTAAAGAAAGACTGATTTTCAAGAGAGAGAGAGAGAGAGAGAGAGAGAGAGGACATTACAAGACAGAACATGCTCAACACATACACACATTTAGTGTTTATGTTATGTTGTGTTATGTTATGTTATGCTATGTTATGCTCTCTTATCTTGTGTTGTGTTGTGTTTGGGGTGGGGGCTCCATTTAGTGTTTATGTTATGTTGTGTTATGTTATGCTATGCTATGCTATGCTCTTTTATCTTGTTGTGTTGTGTTATGTTATTTGACTGACTTTTTTCCAGACTGTGTGTGGGATGGGGAGGGCGCTGGATCTCTCCATAATATGTTTACACGGACTCACTAAAACCGCGTGCGCGCGTGCATATGCACATACGCACATGCGCGCGGGTACACACACACACACACGCGCGCGCGCGCAGGCATACAGAGAGAGAGAGAGAGAGAGAGAGATGGACACACACACACACACACGTGCGCGCGCGCGCGTATGAGCTACGTACATGCACATGCACGATCAGTATCGCGGTATGTAGCCTACTACCTTCTTTTTGAGCGCCCAACTTTAACCTTAGAATAGCTTAAAAACGTTACACATGGACCAGAAAGGATGCAAGAACACAAGTGCTTTCTGGTTCTGAAATTAATTAATAGACCTTTATTAACACTCGTAGATACCTTACACAGTGATAGCAATAGACATTTATAAACACTCGTAGATACCTTACACAGTGATGGCAATAGACCTTTATAAACACTCGTAGACACCTTACACAGTGATAGCAGTAGACCTTTATAAACACTCGTAGACACCTTACACAGTGATAGCTCAGTCAGGTCAGCCAGGTGTGTTTGTTTGTTTGTCTTCCATTTCTTGCTGCTGCTATTCCCCCCCCCCCCCCCCCCCCCTTATATCAATTTCCCTTTCCTCCTCGCTTCCTCCCCCTCTTGCCGCATCCCCCATGACCCACCCCTTCACGCACACACACACACATGCGCGCGCAAGCTCAAACACACACACACACACACACACACACACACACACACACACACATTGTTTTGTTCCTACCCCAGTCTGATATCACCCAGTGTTAATACAGACTACACAAACTAAAGACACTCCAACTCTCTTCATCGTGTGCTACATTGAATTACATTCAATCTAACTTCCCTGTCGATCAAATACTGTTTTAAATTAAGAATAAAAACTGCTTGACGATACGATCAGGACATTCACACAACACCCCCACCCCCACCCCACCCCACCCCTCCCGTCCATCCCCCATCTCTGTCTCAAAAGTAAATGTATGCGAAGGGATATTCGCTCCACGTTCTGATCGAATGTAAGATGTGAACAACTCAGCGCCGCACTGCTCCGAGGTCTGTTCATCTTTCTTTGTTCCTCTTTGAACGACATTCCCGCCAACGAAGATTCATGAACACAAAAATCGCACAAAGTGTAGGAACACGAATTAATTAAACACAAGCTGGATTTGACTGACAACGTCAATACAACTTAGAAGAGATCTTTAGAATACTAGCGTCACGGTTTCTGCACAAAAAAAATTTTTTTTTTTTTTTTAGTACAGCAACAAGTTGCAGACTGCACGGAAAACCACAGAAAGTTGCCTGCCACTTTCTTTGCGAACACCGAGACTCTCACGGGCAACTAGCAAAGCTAACACGGGCCAGTGTATGTGTATTGTTCGCACTGTTTCCTGCCCTTGCTGACACCAACAACGACACAACACAGACCTCAACAATGACAACAACAACAACAACACAGTAAAACAGTAAAGTAAACAGAGACTTACATTACAAAGGTGGCTGAGTGCAACGTGGCTTCCAATCTTAGCACAGCTGCTGCTGCTGGTGTTTCCTGTGGCAGTCTGGAACTCTGTGTGTGTGTGTGTGTGGTGGAGTGAATGTTCTGTGTCCCTTGTTGTCTCGGATAGCCTTCTAGGGTTTCACGTTTCTTCCCCTCCTATCCCGCCCTCTCAGGTTCTCTCTCTCTCTCTCTCTCTCTCCCCACACCCAGCCACTCACTTCTCGCTGTGTGTGCCTTGGACAGGCCTTGCTGCTGCTACAGACAGGGCTGGGAACTGGGGCTGCCGTTCTTTGATAGGGTCTGGCTGTTCAGTGATGCTGAGGCCATTTCCCACGGCCCCTATTATTGTGTGTGTGTGTGTGTGTGTGTGTGTGTGTGTGTGTGTGTGTGTGTGTGTGTGTGTGTGTGCAGGGCGTTCCTTTTTTTTTTTTTTTTTTTTTAAACAGCGCGTATCAGTCGCGTCAGAAGCGTAGGGAGGTGTGTGTGTGTGTGTGTTGTGTGTGTGTGTGTGTGTGTGTGTGGGGTGTGTGTGTGTGACGGGGAGGGGGGGGGGAGAGAGAGAGAGAGAATGGGGAGGAAGGAAGGAGGAGGAAGGGAGTAGAGGGACATTTTTTGTGTCTCCTTCTTCCTCTCCCCCCTCCCACGCCCCCCCCCCCCCCCCACCCCACCCCACCCCTGATATTTGGAGCTAGAAAACATGGAAGGCGTGTTATGCTGTCACCACTACACCCCCTTCCCTCCTCCTTCACCCTCCACACTGTCTTGAAAAAGGGATCGCGCTTCCCAAAATCTGGGAACTGATTAAGATTTCATCCCCCCCCCCCCCCCCCCCCCGTTTTCAGTTTTGGAATTTTCCTTCCGCTTATATCAGATGAGTCCTCCCTACCTTGGCCTTAGTAGATCATTCTCCAACCTCCCTCCCCCCCCCCCCCCCCCCCCCCACCCGTTTTCAGTTTTGGAATTTTCCTTCCGCTTATATCAGATGAGTCCTCCCTACCTTGGCCTTAGTAGATCATTCTCCAACCTCCCTCCCACCCACCCCCCTCCCCGGCCGCCATCCCCGCTTTTATAAAAAATGTGGAAAGACCGCCCTGTTGAAGTAATGTTGTTGTCAGTTCAGTGTTGTGTGTGGTTAGGGACCAGAGAAACTGACGCGCGCGCGCGCGCGCGCGCGCGCGTGTGTGTGTGTGTGTGTGTGTGTGTGTGTGTGTGTGTGTGTGTGTGTTTAAGGATGAATAGTGGAAAAGCGAGGGGAGATACATTTATTGCTTATCGCCCTCTATCTCTGATACACTTCAGTTTTAAAAAAAAATGTGCAGATGGACAGGAACTGACCAACTTCAGAACTGTCACTGAGAGCTGGCCAAAGTGCAGGCCGCAGAAGTCTGGTGCACATACTGTTTTTAAATTTTGGGAGAGAGAGAGAGAGAGAGAGAGAGAGAGAGAGAGAGAGAGAGAGAGAGAGAGAGAGCACAGGATCACTTAGATACACGCGCACGCCTGTGCACGCGCGCGCGCGCGCACACACACACACACACACACACACGCACGCACGCATGCTTGCACGCACACACGCATGCACGCACGCACGCACGCACGCACACACACACACACACACACACACACACACACACACACACGCACAGAGTTAGTTATTTCTCCTGTAAACCCTTTGGGAGCGTATAGGACATACGTACATTAAAAAAAAAAAAAAAAAATCCTATAAAACCCACGTAGAGACACTATTATTTATAGCAGCTAACAGTGATTTTTTTTTTTCAAACACAATGGCCGAATAATGTATGAGCAGTGACGGAATGGCAGATATAAGAGACAATGTTGTTTACAGCCCAGCCGACCGCAAAGGCCATATCAGGGCTGTTACCGCGTTGGATTGAAGTCAACTCACAATTAATGAAAAACAAAAAAAAATACACAACCCTTTAAAATACATTAAAAAAAAAAACTACAACTGAAATTTTGTTTAAAATCTTCCTTCCATAAAATCTTAGACGAAAAAATGTTGATCTCTCTATCACGGAATGGCAAAATGAACAGGAGAGAAACGACTTCACGGAATTTACCCAGACAGATTTAACAATGGCTACTTTCCCGCAGCAGAATCTAATATAATTATACCAAAACTTGAAACTGATATGACACAAGTGCATTTTCAAGTTAGGAAGTTTGCTCTTAAATCTGCCCATTTGGAACATTGGATTAAAAAAAAAAAAAAAAAAAAAAAGCTCGTCTCCTGTCTTGTTGATTATCATGGTCTCCACAAAGTCGCTTCCTCGTGGTTTCAAGCGCAAACTTAGTCCGACCTCCAGTGTAAGTTTATGGCGAGTTGCCGCATCGGCATTTCATCAGTGGATGAATGTGGAGATCTGGTGATCGATAAATATACTTTTCTCGTTTGATTTATGTTTTATGATTTTTTCTTCTTTTTTTTTTTTTTTCTTTTTCATTGGTCAAACTGACATCAGTTTGAAGGTGAGGAGACTGCAGGCGGAAACTGAAACAAATTTGAAAAGGAATTTTAAGTTAACTCCGCCGGTTAACATGGACATACAAAGTACAAGACAAAAACACGACGCGTTTCGACCTCTTAGGTCTTCTTCAGGCAAGATAAACAATGAAAACGAAGAATAAGCAGGATGCGCCGAATGCGAGAAGATAATTGATTGCTTGTTCCTCGTTTTCATTGTCCTGAATGTGGTGTATCTAGCCTGAAGAAGCCTAGGAGGTCGAAACGCGTCGTGCTTTGTCTCGTAATTTGTTTGTCCATGTTAACCGGCGGAGGTATTGTAAAACAGACGTTAGTTCTTTGAGTCTAAAACTTCATGCCATGAACGAATATAAATATACAGATAGCAAAACGAACGTCCCTGCCCAGCAACATACTTTTGGCATTGGAAACCTTTCGTGTTTTGAAACACAATTATAGGTTGTTTCAGCTAAAGTATCATCAATATTGATTAACCATTCACCAGTTTAAGCAAAATCATATAGCAAACCCATAAATGCTACTCGAGTATTTGTCAGTTTGAGATGAAATCAACTACGTCTTCAAAAATCTAACCATTCCCGCTGAAACAGATTCAGCAGAGACTGGATCAATTGCCAGCTACCCATGAATCCGTTCTGTGGTTGTACTACGGTTTAAAAAGAGAAGATGCATGAGAAAATAAGCTGTAGCATGTCCATAATGTTCAGGTCTCATCAGCCCCACGTCTCACATCCACAGTCCCTGTGAGTCTGGCTGGTGTTCGACCTTCCCGTGAAGGTGCCAGGATCTGTCCGTCACGGCTGGTGGAGACACGCTGCACTGCCCCGCGCTTATGTCGTTCTTTGCCACGTGCAGGAGGCGGGAGGGTAGAGAGTGAGATGAAACATTTCCTTGTACATCTGTTTAGGAACTGGTGTGTGGTGTGTGGGGGGGGGGGGGGGGGGAGGAGGAGGGGAGGGGGCATGTATCTCTCTCTCTCTCTCTGTGGTGATGATGGTAGTGTGGTGGTGGTGGTGGTGGTGGTGGTGATGGTGTGTGTGTGTGTGTGTGTGTGTGTGTGTGTGTGTGTGTGTGTGTGAGGCAGCCTTTGTGTGTGTGTGTGTGTGTGTGTGTGTGTGTGTGTGTTTTAATGATAGCACCCTTCGTCCTCCTGGTCGTGAATTTGACAAAGCCTAGACCAAAGGTCCTGTTCCCACCTTTAAATTTGCCATGTTGGTGTACGACTGAAGCTTCTTCATCCGAGCAAGGAACTGTTAGAAACTTGCCAGCATATCTGCATTAACATTTAAGTTGCGTTCTATTCCCGTGTCTTCAGTGCATGTTGGAAAATGTATTATTCATAACGTAATTTTGCATTTTTGTTAGATCTCATTATTGTTGTTGACATGCACTCCTTTATGATGGTCAAAGGCCTACAGCCTGCATGAATAAACTTTCCGCGCCCGTCTGTCTGTCTGTCTCTCTTCTTTTTGTTGTTGTTGTTGTATTTTGCTCTGCTCGGGGGGCACTCGATAGATCCCCGTCTCGATAGATCCCCGTCTCGATGGATCCCCGTCTTGATAGATCCCCGTCTCGATAGATCCCCGTCTTGATAGATCCCCGTCTCGATAGATCCCGATCTCGATTGATCCCCGTTACTGTTTTTGGATCTACCGAGACGGGGATCGATCGAGATGGGGATCTACCGAGATGGGGATCTACCGAGACGAGGATCTATCGAGACGGAAATTCGTCCACATGTAGTGGGGGATCTATCGAGACGGGGATCTACCGAGATGGGGATCTACCGAGACGGGGATCTACCGAGACGGAAATTCGTCCACATGTAGTGGAGGATCTATCGAGACGGGGATCTACCGAGATGGGGATCTACCGAGACGGGGATCTAGCCTGAAACACCCTTTTTCATCTAGACACGTAGAACAGACGTAAGTTATGACGTCAAAATCTCCTTTTGCGTCATTTGGCCGTCTGTTGCCTTCTCTACCCAATGTAGACTGTTTTTGCTGTTTGATAGGCGAGCACCTACTTGTAGGCTAGCACCGTGTTGTCCAGTTCGTCTTTCAAACTGGGGTCTTCAAACTGTTTGAACATGTGTGTTCAGGAAACTCGGAGAAAGTTAAGCTGAAAAAGAAGCTGAAACTGTGAATGGTGACTCGGCCATTGCTGCTAACTGGTTCCGTCCACAACAGCTGAAAATTGTTCAAAAGACTTTTTACGAAACCGAAAGGTGAGCTGACCTAATTACAAATGATCTGCCGTCGGAACACAAGGAAATGAAATAACATATAAATGATAAAAACATATAAGAAAGACGTCCCAAGACTAATAAATCAATTGAGCATCTGCACAACAGTTGTTTCACTTCTGGAGTATACATTCATACACACACACACACACACACACACACACACACACACACACACACACACACACACACACACACACTTACAAAGACGCAGACGACTGAATAATTCACTTAACAACATGCACGCTTCGTCAAATAGATATGCACGCACACACGAATACACACATAATATTCTAGGATTCTCAAGCATAATTGAACACACACACACACACACACACACACACACACACTGAATACACACACATAGACACACGTACACTCACACACACACACACACACACACACACACACACACACACACACACACACACACACGCATACACTGTGTGTATATGTTGTATAACGTTGCATATGAATATGGACATACGTGCGTGCGCGCTTGTGTGTGTGTGTGTCTGTCTGTGCGCGCGCGCGCGTGTGTGTGCGTGTATGCGCATGCGAGTGCGTGCATGCTTGGGTGCGTACGTGCAAGCACGCGTGTGTGCGCGCGTGCACACCCTGTATGTGTGTATGTCTGTGCCCATGCGTGCGATGAATCTGGCCATGGAGATGACTAGACAGGCCACCCGCGTTGGGAAGACAGGTTACTTGTGCCAACGAGCTACGGATGAAGGTTACAGGCGACATTTGAACACTCCATTTTTCGTTCCCCACTTCACCCTCTCCCTCCTGTTTGTTTTGTATACATCTGTTCTGTTTCATTATCATAATTACAGTGGGATTGTTTGGCTGCACCTTTTCTCACCCCGCCCCTTATTCGCTCAGCATATTAATGTTTGGCCAGTGGGCCGTGGAATGCATCTCTTAGAAGATGGAAAATTTATAAAGTTAATTTTATACAGATGAAGGCAGTTTTACACAGGTTATAGCAATTTGATACAGGTTATAGCAATTTGACTGAGGTAAAGGCAATTTGACACAGGTCATATTAGCCTTTTCCTGTTCTGATGAGAGAGACAGAGAGAGAGAGAGAGACAGAGACAGATAGACAGACAGACAGACAGACAAACAGTAAAGTTGACCACGCGGCCTGTTGGCAAACTTTCACGTTGATATCAGGCACAAGTTCAAAGATGTCCAGAGAGAGAGAGAGAGAGAGAGAGAGAGAGAGAGAGAGAGAGAGACAGACAGATAGAGAGACAGAGAATTAATAAAGTTGACCGCGTGGCCTGTTGGCAAACTTTCACGGTGATATCAGGCACAAGTTCAAAGATGTCCTTTCACAATTATTACTCTTTGTTTGTTTTTCATTCATTTAATTTATTTATGTATCTTATCATCAACATCAACATCATCATCATCATCATCATCATCATCATCATCATCATCATCATTATTATCACTCTTCTTCTTTTTCTTCTTCTTCTCATTATTGTCATGATTTCTTATCGGTTTGGTCTTTTGCCTATCACTGGATGTCTTAAGAGGCTGTTGGATTTTGTTTTTCTCCTCAATGTGATAAGCAAAAGACAGAATTTAGGTGGATTACATATCATTTAATACGATGGATAAGCTGATAATTATATCTACCCCAAGTTCACTGATCAGTTTCACCAAGAAAACGAAAGACGGGTCTAGACAGGGCGACTAAAGGCTGGCGAAATTAATGGTTTGTGTTTCATTGTCTCCATATGTCAGTGACAATGACAATTATTTTATTGTCCATTCAGCAGTGAAGCCCCTTAGAGAAGGGGGCATGTTTGAACATAACTCGGTAAAATCAATCGCTCACCTCTCCCCTCCCTTCTCCACCCTTCGCCCACAACTCATTCCGACAGCTTTCTCCCTCAACCTCCCCCCCCCCCCCCCCAAACCCTACCTCTAATCCCCGACCCATGCCTTATACACATACTTATGCACATACAGGCATAAGACAGCGGATCATCTTGACAAATATTTGGATGATTAAATATATCACTGGTTGTTTCTTTCAATTGTCTTTTTTCTAATGTTCATAGCTTGTGATATGAATTCTGCTGGATCTGTATCATGTTTTCATTGTTACTCGACAAAACATTTGCAATACGATTTTGGTCAGTAATGTAAGAAGCTGAGTCAAGTACAGCACATTGCTTTCAGACAGCTTTGTGATCTGTGCTGTAGAATAAGAAATAAACTTCATTTTTTTCTTTCTTTTTCACATGACGGACGATTACCATCAGCCTGCTTCTCATTAAGAAACCATCGCTTGCAGTTAGTTTAGCTCACTAACCCATAGTCGAAATCTTACCGAGTTATCTCTGTGCCATTAATATGTAATGAAAGACAAGTGTCTCTCTGGCTGGAAAATGATCTTAAAAGAAGAATAGGCTACTGTTTACATTTGTCTTGTTTTCTAATGCTGAATGCCAGTTTTGCATGTTACACGAAATACGTCTGTATTTAAATTCAGCAAGAAAACTCTATTCCCTTCTAACTCCTTTAAACACCCACACTATGCCAAATCCATTTTCACATAAAACGTTCTGCACATTGCTTACCCAATTGTTATGCCCAGATTCATGCTGAACAAGAAGCATTTCATATGCCTGTCTGCATTGTCGTGACATGATTAATTTAAGGAGCTTTAGCCAGTATCTAATATATTTCAGAATTGTTTTTATACTAAACGAATATCTGCCGGTTTCTCCACAAACCAGATATTTTGAGGCGTGCAGGGGAATGTTCAGGAATCTTTAAGCCAACCGTATGAACAGTTTCTATGAAATCAGTTTCTTTCTCAAGACCCCAAACTTCGGACGCGCAAGTCAGAAATGGTTCAATATGTGTATCAAATAGTTTCAGAAGTAACTGTGCATCGGCTGTATTTAACCTTTCTAGTGACTTTAATATCTCAGTGACCCCCCCCCCCCTAGCCCCCCCCCCCCCCCCCCCCACACACACACACACCCACACACACACACTTTTTTTTTTCCTTTCCTGTAAGACAAAGCAGTAGTGATACTTAATTTCGATGTAAAATACATTCCAAGATGTTGATAGATGAATTTGTTGTTTTAACTTCATTTGCATAAACCATCTTTCTCGGAGCAGATAAATGCCCTCCCTTTCTTAATACCACGTTGTTGCTTTTTTTTTTTTTTTTTTTTTTCAAAATTGATTGTCAAGCATAAACGGTCTACTCCATTTTTTTATTTTTTTTTTTTTTTTATTTTAAAGTTTTGGCTTGATTCTGAAGACCAATGACTGAATCAGACATACGAAAGTATCATCAGCAAACGGTAATAACAACTATTTCTATAGCGTCTGGATTAAACAGAATAGCATGCTTACCTCTTCTTGACAAAACGAAACCAGCTCATTTATCAAAAATGAGGAAAGTAACGGGCTCAACAGGCAACCTTGTTTCATACCTCTAGGACATTCAAAATAATTTGAATAACAGTATTTAGCATGCACACAGGTCAATACAGAGTCATTACCACCTCTAAAAGCACGATCAAATTTCACATTTATGTCCCGTTTCCTCAGAACTGTCCATAGTGCGATTCTATTCACCAGATCAAAGGCTTTTCTAAAACCATTAAGGGCAACATATAATTTGGTATTCTTTGGTAAAACTTTTTGTTTGCACTATTGCATACAATATAAATATATGGTCAGTTGTACTAAAGCCAACTCTAAAACCTGCTTGCTCTGCTGCAATTTTCTATTCCTGCTCTGCAAATTTAGTGGGTCTTTAGTTCAAAACAAATGTGTATACTTTACTACCAATATCAGTTATTACTATGCCCCGGTAACTATCAGGCTTGTTCACATTTTCTTTCTTATGCACGGGTACGATGATGGATTTAGACCATTCTCTCGGAAAGATTCATATATTAGCTTATTAAACAAGCCGCCGTGGCAAAGTGGTTAGCGTCACGGACTCCCGGCTGGGAGGTCGTGGGTTCGATTCCATCAGCATCATGTGGGATTTTTCTGTTCCAACTGGCTCCTACCCAGAGTTGAGTTTGCTGCGGGCTCAGTTGAGAAGACTGGGACCACACAGTCGAGTTTCATCCACTTAATGGATGTGTCTCTGATAGTGTTGCTCAATTTTCCTGACCAACACTGCAGGTGTCTGTATCTCTCTGGCCTGGTTGACGACAGGATATATTATGAAAGGGAGCGTAGAGTCCAGCCCTGTCATGCAGTCTCAGACCGGAATGGAAATCCGTAGCATCATTTTAATCATCCTCATTCTCATCGATCAGCATGAAAAAACGTTTCCCACTCTTGCTCACAATTGATTCTATGTTTATAATAATACATCATTGCGTGAAATTTAAACTGAAATTAATTTCACAAAAACTTTATTTTTTTCTATTTGATACCTTACCCGAAATCATTTCTTAAAAGCACTGATGATAAGAGATTTCTCCGTTCATTTTACAATTTATATACGTAGAGTTTTGCAAGCAATAAAATAAGTCCAAAATTTCATCAGGTTTTAAGTCAACATTGTTTCCAAAAGAACTCATGGTTTCATTTAAAGATAGAGACTGAATGCTATCACATTTTTCTTTTATTAAGACCTCTATGGCCGCATCAGTATTTCAAATCCAGTGAGACATTGCTATTTTCAGGAGATTCAAGTAGAGGCTGTTTTACGCTGAGATGTGGTGGGAGCCGCTATAGCTGCCAATCGTTGGCTTGACAAACAATAAAGCTGACCAATCAGACTGCTGATACGTTCTGACCTGACGGTCCTTGCATCGTTCCTGGATCCTCAAGCACAGCTTTAAAGATTGTCTTCTGTATCATTTCATTTACTCATTACTTATTATTTGCGTCTCATTTATGGCACCTTCTTCTAACTCTGTGGCACTTTCATCCTACACTTTATGGCACTTTCTTCCCATATTAAGGCACTTTCATCCCACATTATGCCACTTTCATTATGGCATTTTCATCCCACATTATGGCACTTTCTTCCCACGTTGTGGCACTTTCATCCTAGTGTACGGCGCTTTCCTCCCACATTATGGCACTTTTCTCCCACATTATGGCACTTTCTTTCCACTTTACTGCACTGTCTTCCCACTTTACGGCACATTCTTCCCACATTACGGCACTTTCTTACCACTTTACGGCACATTCTTCCCACTTTACGGCACTTTCCTCCCACATTATGACACTTTCATCCCACATTATGCCATTTTCATACCACATTATGGCACTTTTATTATGTCCCTTTCATCCCGCATTATGGCACTTTCTCCCCACATTATGACCCTTTCATACCACATTATGACACTTTCTCCCCACATTATGACCCTTTCATACCACATTACTGCACTTTGATTATGACCCTTTTACGGCACTTTTTTCCCCCCACATTATGACCCTTTCATCCCACATTACGGCACTTTTTTCCCCCCACATTATGACCCTTTCATCCCACATTACGGCACTTTTTTCCCCCACATTATGACCCTTTCATCCCACATTACGGCACTTTTTTTCCCCCCACATTATGACCCTTTCATCCCACATTACGGCACTTTTTTTCCCCCACATTATGACCCTTTCATCCCACATTACGGCACTTCCCCCCCCCCCCCACATTATGACCCTTTCATCCCACATTACGGCACTTTTTCTCCCCCCACATTATGACCCTTTCATACCACATTACGGCACTTTCCCCCCCCACATTATGACCCTTTCATACCACATTACGGCACTTCCCCCCCCCCCCCCCCCCCCCACATAACCCTTTCATCCCACATTTCGGCACTTTTTCCCCCCCACATTATGACCCTTTCATACCACAATACTGCCCTTTCCCCCGCATTATGACCCTTTCATACCACATTACTGCCCTTTCCCCCCCACATTATGACCCTTTCATACCACATTACTGCCCCTTTCCCCCCACATTATGACCCTTTCATACCACATTACTGCCCCTTTCCCCCCACATTATGACCCTTTCATACCACATTACTGCCCTTTCCCCCCACATTATGACCCTTTCATACCACATTACTGCCCATTCCCCCCACATTATGACCCTTTCATACCACAATACTGCCCATTCCCCCCACATTATGACCCTTTCATACCACATTACTGCCCTTCCCCCCACATTATGACCCTTTCATACCACATTACTGCCCATTCCCCCCCACATTGTGACCCTTTCATACCACATTACTGCACTTTGAATTATGACCCTTTTACGGCACTTTTTCCCCCCACATTATGACCCTTTCATCCCACATTACGGCACTTCCCCCCCCCCCCACTACCCTTTCAACCCATTCTGCCTCATCCCCACCACTTTTACCCTCCCACATTATGACCCTTTTCATACCCTTTACGGCACTTTTTTCCCCCCCACATTATGACCCTTTCATACCACATTACGGCACTTTCTTCCCCCCCCCCCACATTATGACCCTTTCATACCACATTACGGCACTTTTTCCCCCCACATTATGACCCTTTCATACCACATTACGGCACTTTTCCCCCCCACATTATGACCCTTTCATACCACATCACGGCACTTTTCCCCCCCCCCACATTATGACCCTTTCATACCACATTACGGCACTTTTCCCCCCCACATTATGACCCTTTCATACCACATTACGGCACTCCCCCCCCCCCCCCCATTATGACCCTTTCATACCACATTACGGCACTTTCCCCCCACATTATGACCCTTTCATACCACATTACGGCACTCCTTTCCCCCCACATTATGACCCTTTACAACCACATTACACGGCACTCTTCCCCCACATTATGACCCTTTCAAACCACATTACTGCACTTTACTTCCCACACTTACGACACTTTCTTTCCACATATACCACTTTCTACCCACATTACTGCACTTTCTTCCCACATTACGACTTTCTTTCCACATTACGCACTTTCTTCCCACATTACGGCACTTTCTTCCCACATTACGACACTTTCTTTCCACATTACGACACTTTCTTTCCACATTACGCACTTTCTTCCCATATTACGACACTTTCTTTCCACATACGGCATTCTCTTCACATTAACGACACTTTCTTCATACTGAACGCACTCTTCTCACACTTAACGGCACTTTCTTCATACTTAACGGCACCTTCACACTTAACGGCACTTCTTCATACTTAACGGCACTTTCTTCATACTTAACGGCACCTTCTTCACACTTAACGGCACTTTCTTCATACTTAACGGCACCTTCTTCACACTCAACGGCACTTTCTTCACACTTAACGGCACTTTCTTCACACTTAACGGCACTTTCTTCCCACATTACGGCACTTTCTTTCATTTACGGCACTTTCTCTCATTTCCCTGTTCTTCCCATACTGGCACCCTAGAGGCCTTTCTCTGCATTTCCCTGTTCTGTCCCTCCCTGGCTACCCTGAGAGGCCTTTCTCTGCATTTCCCTGTTCTGTCCCTCCCTGGCTACCCTGAGAGGCCTTTCTCTGCATTTCCCTGTTCTGTCCCTCCCTGGCTACCCTGAGAGGCCTTTCTCTGCATTTCCCTGTTCTGTCCCTCCCTGCTACCCTGAGAGGCCTTTCTCTGCATTTCCCTGTTCTGTCCCTCTCTGGCTACCCTGAGAGGCCTTTCTCTGCATTACCCTGTTCTGTCCCTCCCTCGCTACCCTGAGAGGCCTTTCTCTGCATTTCCCTGTTCTGTCCCTCCCTGGCTACCCTGAGAGGCCTTTCTCTGCATTTCCCTGTTCTGTCCCTCCCTCGCTACCCTGAGAGGCCTTTCTCTGCATTTCCCTGTTCTGTCCCTCCCTGGCTACCCTGAGAGGCCTTTCTCTGCATTTCCCTGTTCTGTCCCTCCTGGCTACCCTGAGAGGCCTTTCTCTGCATTTCCCTGTTCTGTCCCTCCCTGGCTACCCTGAGAGGCCTTTCTCTGCATTTCCCTGTTCTGTCCCTCCCTGGCTACCCTGAGAGGCCTTTCTCTGCAGCTTTCCATTCCCATTCTGTGGTGAGAAGACCACAGACTGGAAGTTAGATACGATGGACAGACTGATACAGCTGTACTCATTCTACAGACGAATCTCCCACAGTAGATGAAAGTCGTCTCCAGACAGGCGAAAAAAGGGCTCTGTTCATAAGATGAGAATCCGATGACCCCCGCATGCTGCCAGTGCAAGTGACAGGTTTAATTTTAACACGCTTACGCCCACTTCTTCATCCCCTTACTCCATCCTCTTCCTTTCTCTTTTATGTGTAAATCTTTTTCTGAATCATTTTCACGTGGAAGGATTGCCTGCACTTACTTTCCACCCGACTGCATATTTGTCTAGCATTTGATTAGATTGAGTTTTTTGAGGTGGCATCTTGAATGTCTAGTTTTGCCAAGTGTTTAGAAGACCGGATTAAAACCATACACGTAAGCAGCGCACCCGACGCACATGTTCTAATAAATGTTCAGTGACGCATGACGGGTAATCTCAAAGGCAAAAATCAACAGCGGAGCATTCTTGCTGCCGACCGTTCTAGCCAGAGCCTGAGGCGGCGGTGTGATCACAGCTCACCTGCCTGGTCTGTGGCATTCTTTGCCAAATATTAAACGCTTGACAGCAGTGCGTGCGTCGCATGCTGATGAGTTGCACAGAGACCTTAAGGTGCCCAGAACACGTAGCATCAATGCAATTTCTTTCTGACCCGACCCGAGACGATCGGAAGGACGGTCTGTTCCCACCTCTGTGACACGCTGGGATGTCGTGAAGTGCGCAAATTATCGATGCAGATAGTTATAACCAGTCACCCACCTTCCCACCCGCCATCCTCCTCCGCCCTCCCCCTCCATCCTCACCCCTCAGTGTACCCTGCCACTCCTTTAAAAGGTAAAATGAAATGTCAGCTCTGTTGTGTTCATTTTGGAGCTTGAATACGCATTTACACACACACACACACACACACACACACACACACACACACACACACACACACACACACACCACGCACGCACGCACGCACACACACACGCATGCACTCGCGCGTGCACGCACATATGTATTCACGCACGCATGTACTTAAGCACTACGCACGCACACCACCACACACACACACACACACACACACACACACACACACACAAACACACACACACACACACACACACACAACACACACACACACACACACACATGCACTTTTGCGTACTCACACATGCACACACATACACACAGCACAGGGATGCGCACTCATACGCACGCACGCACACACACACACACACACACACACACACACACACACACACACACACACACACACATCCGTGCACACCAATGCATGCACATTCACATGCATGCATGCATTCGGATTTGCTTTCGCTGTCAGTCCGAAGTTTATAATAAGACGTGTGTCCAATGGTGCCACAAGTCAGCTTCGGCTTAAAATACTTTTCGTTCATTATCAAGTTAGTCTATTAAGAGTTGTTCCCTTCTCAAGGTCTGACCAGCGCGTCGGGCTAATACGTAGGTCAGACATCCACTGAGTCGTAGCCACGAGACCCTCTTCTTCTATTGTCTCATTTTAGTTGTTAATTCATTTATCCATCAGCTTCAAATCATGCGTAATGTGGTCTCAAAACTTAGCGGATGTGGTGTAGCGTATATGGAGTAGTCTGCACGCAGTGACGCCTCCTTGATGAAACTGAAACCCCTTCTAATTTATCTTGCTATCTTTCTGTTAAGAATTTTCATTTTTCACCATGGAGGTATTCAGATTTCTGCACGATAGCAACGTCACAGGACATCACCTGAGATCCTGCAGGTGGGGAAATGGTACAGAGTGGTACATCATTCTCTTTGGAAAGTTATGAATTCCGTACAGTAGACTGGGTCCTCCACTTCTGTTTTGAATTGTGTTGTATTGCATTGTCTTGTGCTGTGCTGTACAGTCTTGAATCGTTATTAACTGCATCTAATAGAGATTATATGAGAACTGTTGTCTTTGTTGTGTCCTTCGCTCTGATATCTAACTGTCTATGTATCTTTCTATCTGTCTGTCTATTTGTCTATCTATCTTTCTATCTCTATTTATCCATCTATCTGTCAGTCTGTGTATCCCTCTATCTACCTACTTATCTATCTATTTATCTCTCCCTCTCTCTGTCTATCTGTTTATCTATCTATCTGTCTCTCTCTTTCTCTGTCTTCTCATCTGTCTATCTATCTATTTATCTGTCTGCCTCTCTGTCTATCTATCTGTCTATCTATCTATCTATGTATTCATCAATCATTCATCTATTCATCTATCCATCCATCTGGCTAGCTAGCTGGCCAACCATCCATCTATCTATTAATCTGTCAATCTATCTATCCGTCAATCTGTCTATCTGTTGATCTATCTATCGATATATCTATTAATCTGTCAATCAATCTATATCCATCTACCCGTCCATCTATCTATCGATCTGTCTATGTGTCAATCTATCTATCCATCCATCCATCTATCTGTCGATCTATCTATCTATCTATCTACCTGTCTATTCATCTATCACTCCATCTATCTATCCGTCCATCTATCTATCTATCTATCTGTCTGTCTGTCTGTCTGTCTGTCTGTCTACCTAACTCGTGTCCTGTACATGCCTGAATTCTACGTCAACAAAGTATAGAGAGTGATGCAGGATTGCCCCCGGCTGCTTGGCTCAGAGATTGAAACGAATCCTTCTCTGGGTCCCACTTGCACCTCCAGGTATATCTTTTTCTTTCCTATTCATCTATCTGCACATCAGGGCTCCTATTACTGCACACACATCATGCGCATCCTTGACTCACCATAACGGTCAGGGACACACTGTGTTCATAAAAACAGGAGATTCAGCGGGACGCGGCATAATTCAGGGCCAGACTATCATGTTATAGTCACACACAGAATATCTTATCACCTTCAGATTCCGTGATCAAGCCAACATGAAACACTTCCCCATTCAAACACAAATTGCCATGCAGCAGTCGCTGGGCAGATGCCATGTAAGCTATTCCCTTTTAACTATTGTACTGATACATTTTTTTTTTTATTTTACATTTACTCAATTCAGCACTTCGGTCTTTCAATGGCAGAGGAACTGGGAACAGGTTAATCCTGACGCTTCTGTGCCTAGTTTGTGTTATATAGTGTCTGTTAGTGATTGACTTCACATGTTTTAGCAAGACGTCATATAACTCAGCCAAAGGATCCTACGGACCCCAACCTCCCTGTGTGTGTGTGTGTGTGTGTGTGTGTGTGTGTGTGTGTGTGTGTGTGTGTGTGTGTGACTCTGTCTGTCTCTGTCTCTCTCTCTCTCGCGCGCTCTCTCTCTCTCTCTGGTCAGCCTAAGGAAGCTTTGCAGTAGAAGCAAACATTTGTCAGAATCAAAACCGAGCCGTGAAGTGTTCTGCGCTGTTTTATTGTGTAACTGTACACAAAGGGCTACATCCAAGGAGAGCAGAGACACATGAAAATCACTGCTCTGTTCCTTGAAACGTGCTCATCTGCTGGCATGTGGCGCGTCTCTTTCATCACAGTGGTTCTAGTGGTATACAGGCCTTATCTTGATGGTTCGTCTGCAAGAACAAGAAAAAACAAGATGTATTGTTGCATACAGGCCTGATCAAGCCATGTGTTCTCACATGGGGAGGAGAGAGAGAGAGAGGGATAGGGAGGAGAGAGAGAGAGAGAGAGAGAGGGGGGGGGGAGAGAGAAGGAGAATGGAGGATGGTGGGGAGAGAGAGGGGATGGAGGATGGTGAGGGGTTAGAGAGAGAAGAGAGAGAGAGAGAGAATGAGAGAGATAGAGAGAAGAGAGATGTGTGTGTGAGGTGGATGAGAGGAGAGGAGAGAGAGAAGAGAGAGGAGAGAGAGAGAGAGATGGAGAGAGACTGACAGACAGGCAGATAATAACTGACACAGTTTTGCAGTTAAACCCTTTCGAAAAACAGACAACAGAAATGACCACAATACCAAACAGCAGAAATTTCACCCATAAACTCGCATAGTCTCATACACGCCCCCCCCCTCCCCTCTCCTCACCTGGCGCTCCTCCATCCCACCCCCTACCAGCCCCTTCCCCGACAGCCTACTCCCTGTCCTCCTTTCTCCCCCGCCCCCCCCCCCCCCCCCCCCCCCCCACACACACACACACACACAACCCCCGACGCACACACACATCGGTACTTTGTTGCATTACCTTTTTTTTTTTTTGTCCCATACACATCTACGCATTTGGCTGGTTCGTGTGTAACTCGTTCCTTATGATTCGATAACAACATAGCGGTACTTGAGCTGTGTGAATGGTATGAGCAGGTTGCGTAAAGTTGTCAGTATAAACAGTGCAATGAAACAAAAAAGTGCGTTTGAACACCCTGATCACTTCGGCGTTTTTGAACGCTTGAGGGAAGACATGAGTTTCAATGGATAAATTATACATGTATGTAAGAGACTCAACAATGTAAGGTAGAGCGAGTCTGAGAAGAAATGCGGGTATGTTATCAGGGCCCATGGATTTTTTTTAATTCTTTAACTGCGCTGTGTACATTCCTACTTCATGCACAGGAAGAAGGGGAATTTTGATTGAGTTACTGGATCCAAGTTTTTGTTTGCAAAATGATATTAGGGAAGTCGGGCATGTATATTCATTTGGTGCTCTTATAGTCTGTGAAGCTTGAGTAAGGATATCTGATAATGATAGAAAGTGGGTATTAAATTCGTCTGTGGTGATGTTTGTGCTTGAATTTTGTGAATCTGTTACGCTTGGTTCGTACAATAGTGTTTATTGCCCTCCACAGTGGTGCTGTGGTTTTTGCATCCGTTATTATTTGACTGGAGTAGTCTCGTCTGGCTTTTTCAACTTCGTTTGAAACAAAGTTTCTCTGCTCTTTGTATTCGTCAAACAAATTTGCTGCCTTGAGTTGGTCACGTAGAACCATTTCTTGCAGCAATTCTGGTGTTAGCCACAGGTTCATCTGCGGATGCCTAACTCTTTTTTGATGTAACGGCGCGTGTTTGTTTATGATGGTGAGGAATATTTGGTACCAGAAGGACAGTGCATCGTTGACGTCTGAGTAATTATAAGTTAAGTGAAATGGGGAAATGTTTAAGTCATAGAGGTATGCTGTTTCATTAAACTTTTTGAAAGAGCGGTATTGGATGGTCGTGTGACCTTTGGGTGATGCTTTTGGGAGCTTTAAGGACCACGTGCAGAAGACTGGACAGTGATCACTAATACCAGAATGTACCACTGAAACATCTAATATTGCAGATTTGTTGTTTGTGTATACATGATCAATAAGAGTCGCAGTTGTTTTAGTCATTCTCGTTGGGGTTTGTACTAACTGATGGAGTGCATTAAGTGACAGTGTACTTGTCCAAGCTGGTTGTTGTTTTAACGTATCATATCAAAGACCCATAATAGTAGTATATTTGAATTTTTGTGACAGATCCGATTCATCATTTGTACGAAGTTGTCATACCATTCGTATGTGGAAGATGGGTGTCTATATAAATGTCCGATTATTAATGGCGGTGATTTGGAGTTTTTTTTATATTTCAATCCAGATACATTCAACAGTATTAGTTTCAAGATCAGTTCTGCGTCGGGTAATGCTGGCAATTGATTGATGAATATATATGGCAAGGCCAGTATGTTGGGGTTGATCACTGTCGCGTCGTTCTATGTTATAGTCAGGAATGGTAATAAGATTATCTGTGATGCGAGAGTCTAACCTTGTTTCACTGACACCAAATACTTGTACTGGATGGGGTGACTGTTTTAAGAGTGAGGAGATTTCATGGACCTTATTAAATAAATGATGGACATTGAGATGTCCAACTTTAAGTCCTGGGAGAGCGGCATTATGGGAAGGGCCATGGGAGGTAAGTGAATATGACACAAAATCGACGAGGAAGACAGTTTTCACAAAAAGACAGAGAATTATAGATCAATAAATCAGAATACAGGCGAGAAAAGTCACGTTTGTGGATAACGCACAATGATGACAAACGCACAGAAAGAACGGTTAACTATTATGCCTAAAGACAGATAACACACACACACACACACACACACACACAGAGAGAGAGAGAGAGAGAGAGAGAGAGAGAAAATGTGCGAGAACATAATGTCTGTCCTAAAGTACATTAGAGAGAGAAAGAGAGAGAGCACAATGTCTCTCTCCTAAAGTATATTAGAGAGAGAGAGAGAGAGAGAGAGAGAGAGAGAGAGAGAGAAAATGTGGAGCATACAATGTCTGTCCTAATGCACATCAAGAGGGGTGGAAAGCTCTGTGGTAGAGATCAAGACTACCCCTCGGATCAAGTCTGGAACACATAGTCAATCGGTCCGGGGAAATATGTGAAGCAGCAATCTTTTTCCCCTCGGGTTTGGCGTAGCTTGTGTAGCCCTGTGAACCAAACAGGTCGCACACATCCATACACTGGTTGCACTCGTTGCAACAACACTACAAACATTAAAGCAAGAACAGACCAACAGCAGTACCAAAAACAACAGTGGCAGTTGCAGCTGCAGGAGGAGGAGGAAGAGGCATGGGTAACAGCAACAGTAGCAGCACAGCAGCAGCGGGAGCAACAGCTTCAGCTGGGTAGCACTAACAAGAGACGGAATAAAAAAAAAAACTGTGGTTGCTCTTGACGAGTAAATACTCTTAATACATATTTCATCCTTTCTTTTTTGACTGTTGTAGCCGTTGCATCCTACTAAAGATGATGCCGCCAGCTATCACAACAGCAGAACAGTGGTAAAAGTAGTAATGTGGTCGAAGAAACAGCAACTGCGGCGGCACAAACGCAGCAGCTGTAGAAGAAGCTGAAGCGATAGCTATAGTGGCGTTTGCATTTTAGACAGGTGCTTAAGCTGCAGCAGCAGCAGCAGTAGCAACACTAGTAGCAATAGCTGCAACAACAGCCGTAGTCGAAATATGCTGACAGCAATAATGATGGTAACGGCTGCAGCGATGGAAGTGGGAAGATGACGAGCAGGAGGAAGAAGAGGAAGGCTTAGTAGCGAGCGGCACCAACCTGATCATGACTGAATATGCATGATGGACAATGAGTGCAAAATAGCAAGTGGGTATTCCCGTGTGTCTGTGAGAGGAAATTCTCCAACGATGGCGTCGGGTAACCAAGGCCAGGATTCAAACCACAGTGCCAAGAACGCACACGCTGATGATTCAAAGGGAATATTTTACAGAATTTTAATGCCAAACGCTCGAAGCTCAACTTGCCACTCGCAAGTGTAAAAGAGGAATACGAGCTATCAGAAGAAGAAAAATAAATCCACAAAATGAATGCGTTAATACCTCTTGCACAATGGCACAGAAAGTAGTCACATTCAGAGATGATGTAAATGCAACTTGTAAGTACGTCTACTGTATAAAATGACTAAATCTAGACACAGTGAGAGATGGGCAACACTGTCGAAAAGAGCGAATCTCAAGAAACAGATCAAGACTGTCAGAATTTGAAGAGCAAGAGGTACAGAAGCTCCAGGAAGACCTGACAGCAGAACAGTGTCCTCAGCAAGATAGAATCGGCAAGGCCAAGAAGGGGCAAAAAGAAGGCTTAAGACTGCTTCTTTAGATATCTCTTTTCAGTTCCCCAGGAAAAAAATGATGGAGTGGCCAAATCTGGAACACTCTTAGTGAAGGAAGAAACTCCTGAACGACTCGCAATGGAGGAGATTTTGCATGCTAGAAGAAGCCTGGATAGGGATTAAGGAGGCCGCCTTTCAGGAATGCTGGATTTACTGTTCCACAGAAGGATATGCTGCCAATGCAGTAGCCAATGGAGGGTCCAGAGACTGGGTCAGGTTTTCTGATGTGTCAGCATTATCAGAGAAGTACCCATCCAGCAAGTTCTATGAGCAGCAGTGGAGCTAATACTTGCTGCCAGTGTGACTCCGACAAGTGATTATCTTCGCAAATGCCCTGTCAGTCCTGAAAGCCTTGTCTGGGGACAAGGTAGCGAAAGCTGAGCAGAAAACTGCATTAGGCCTGAGCAGACAGACAAATGGTGTTACTGTGGTTACCTTACCACTGAGATACGGGATCACAGAGGTGAATGTTTGCTTGCTAAACTGGGAGCACCAGGTGACCAGGCAGAGAGAGCAGTTGCCCTTCAGGAGCAGAAGCTCGTGATTAACAAACACCAGGAAATAGAAAGCGAAAAGGGATGCCAGACATCTCCAGCGTAGAACAGATCAGGTAAACATTTACAGGAAACGCAACGTTTCCCAGCCATATGACCACAAGCTGAAGATGTCCTTACCCCTTACTGCCAGCACAGGTAGCTGGAACATAAGGCACAGCATGACCTACAGGAATGCCCACTCCACGCTGACCTGACAGACGGAATTTGACCAGAGGCGGCGATGATGAACTGGAAGTTGTTGGGTGCCTGAGAGGACTGTCAGATTCATCTGCGAATGTGACGGCGGACAGGAATAAAGAAAGAACAGCATCCTAGAAAATATATTCCGCATTACTTGAAATAAAGGTTTTGAATGGTCTGCAATTTCAGAGAAAATGCTCAGTGACAAAGCACCAACACTGGATGATGTAAAACATGTTCAAGAAAACCAGAGTCAAACCATCGCATGGGCCTAATGGAATGCTCTTCGCTTTGTATGAAATAAAACGTCTAGCAACGTCCCTAGGCGTGTCCACACGAAAATCAGATCAACATGGGAGAACCTGATGATCAGCAACCATTAGATGAAAGCTGGCGGAGCGTTCATTACAAAGAACAGATCTCACGAGACATCTACCACTTCAATATTTCTCCCGAACGCTGAATACTTATCTGTCATGGCAGCTGGGCTGACTAAATACCTCCCTCTTACAAAATGGTTACTTGGGTTTGTCCGTCCAGATGGGGGCATTCCAGAACAGCCCAGTTGTGTAGAGCATGCCACAATGATTTGGGAAGTATCCCAAAGACGTATGGCAGACAAAAAGGTGTCTCTACATGGTGTACTTGATTTAACAAATGCGTATGGTTGAGTCCCACACAAGATGATTCATCTGGCTATTGAGATGTACTATGTCCCCAAAAAACAACTGATATGTACTGAAGAACGACTTTAATGGCTTCTCAGTAAGCTTCTTTACAAAAGAATACACCTCAGGCTGGGTCAGTTTGGAAGTTTGGATAGCAACGTACTGTATGATTCGTTTGATATTGTCTGTGTTAGCATTGGAAGTCAACTTGAAGGCGGTAATGATCGACAGACAACAGATCTCGGAAATGGATACTAACACGTCCCTCTAGAAGCTTTCATGGATGACACAACAGTTCTTTCCATCAGGGAGTATGAATCACACAAAGTGGTGAAGTAGTTTGACGAGTCAGTTGCCTCATCCAGGATGACCTTCAAACCAAAGATATCACGGAAATGAAAAGCAACTGAAACACTTGCATATACCGCATCCAACCAAAGCTTTCCAACAAAGACAGGAGAACGTGACAATAACCTTGAAAGGTGCTATTATGACTCGTTGAAAGAAATAAAAGGGGAATTAAAACTGAGTGAATAGCAGAAGAAAGCCTGCAAATATAAGATCAGGGTGACTTCCTTGGCAAAGACGGAGTCTGGTGCCTGCAAGCCATGCAGATCCTAAAGTTCCTTTCTTGTGAAGCGCTCGTTAGGCTCATCAGGCTAGCTATTGTATGCGGGATCCAGTAGCATATCTGATCAGCTCTTCTCAGAGCGAAACAATTGCCTCTTCCTGGTCCTGCTGCCTTCCCCTTTGGTAGAACGATAAACTCAAGAGAGCACTCAAAAGGAGTGCATTTCTTTTCATGCCCACTTCCCCTTAAACGCACACCTGTGTTTTAAAGTTATGTATTTTCATTGGAAATGATTCTGATAATTGTTACACTCTCTATTTGAAAAGTAAGGACTTTGGGCCAAGACTTCATCAATCACACACACACACACACACACACACACACACACACACACACACACACACACACACACATCTATTCATCTATCCATCTGTCTGTCTATCTATCTAGATAGATAGATATAACAACACACACACACACACACCACACACACACACACACACACACACCCCACACACACCCCTACCACACACACACAACACACACACACACACACACACACACACAATATATATATATATATATATATATATGTTTGTGTGTGTGTGTGTGTGTGTGTGTATGACGTTTGTCACATTTAAAAAATATGCGTCCATCTGCTTTCAGAAAATCCCACAGCACTGAAACAGCCCTTCTGCAGATTGTGAGAGATATCCTTCCCGGCTTGGTGACAATAGTGTGTTTATTCTTATATTGGTAGAGCTCAGCGCAGCCTTTGATACTTTTGACAGCTTTCTGCTCTTCCAAAGCATTCTTTGGGATTACAGACCTAGCTCTTTCCTGGTTTACGATTTACTTGATTGACCGCATCAAGGCTTTCCACATGGATGATAGATTCTGAGAGTCCTTCTACTCTCTTGTATGGTGTTCCTTAGGGCTGTGTATTGGAACCCATTCAATTAGTTCCGTTTGCATCTTCAATGTCAGATGTTATTGGCTGGCGTGAATGGTCATGTATGGGATCTGCTGATGATGACAGCTTCATCGGTTGACCTCTCCTGATGAAGTTGACAGACTGGTACCGCAGATGTAGGAATGCATTGAGGAAATTAAACAGTGGATGACCCACAATAAACTATGACTGAATGACGGTAAGACTGATGTATTTCTTGCATGTCTTATGACATTACATAAACATCCTTCTCTATTCGACTCTGTAATAATCCACAAACTTCTGTCTCCTTTTCGTCTTCAATCAGTAGTCTTGGGATTATGCTAAATCTAAGCCTTTCTTTCGAGCATCATGATTCGTTATCTGATTTTGGACCCAAGTGCCTGCGTGAATCACTTCACATCTGCACGCCATCTCGTCGGCTCCTGTGATACTCGTCTCCCGCAACTGCCCACTTTTAGAACAAAGAGCCACAGGGAAAGGTGTTTGTCCAAGCCCCACCAACATGGAACAAACTACCGCTGTCTCTCAGACACTCTTGCTAAATTGAACACAGGTTTAAAGAATTCATCATTTCCGCAATGAAAATGTGTGATGCTGGTTTGATTAAATGCACAGTATGAATGGCTATGTATAGGAGTGTTTGGGTATTATGTGTACGCCATTTTATTGGTGAAGTATGAGCTGATGAATGTGAGCAAGTCATGATGTCATTCTGTAAAACACAATGTGTATGCCAGAATCGCACACGCGGAACGTCAACATACAATCAGACGCACAGACAGAGGGGAGTTCCCCTTTTTTATTCAAGTGTTTTTCCCACTATTGACATGAAAAACCTTTTACTATGACTTCACATAATTAGAATCATGCACACATGTTTCAATCCAAGAATATGTACCAGATCCTTACAGACTCGCATACATTTTTCTGTTACAAGTTGGCATTAAACAGGGCCATCAAAAACGTCTTTAATAAACAAAATACCCTGGTCCCCATGGACTTATAAAGCAGTTTTTTTTTCTTTTGTTTGTCCGTACAATACCACAAAAATCTCCACTATCTTCACGACCTCTCATCAAATCATTAAACATGTTTTGTATCTGTAAAAATAGACTTTATAACTCGTCAAACTGACCAAAATTTCCTTAAAAGAAAAGAACACACGAATTAATATTCTTGTTTAAATCAATTCACGAATGTCTCTAATTTCATATTTATAAACTAACTCTTTTTCCTCTTTCCATTTCTTTTCATCGATCTTTCCTGGGGTGGGGTGGGGGTGGGGTGGGGTTTGCTTTGCCTTTCGTAGGCCAGCTGTGGCCTTCACTTCACATTTAACAATGACACATCCTGAGTCAGACAAGCAAACACACTATGAGGAATAGGCCCTCACACCACCTTCACGTACAACGCCGTTGATCAGCCTGTCCTCAGAGACAATTGACATTCTCCAGGTGTAAGCCAATCCTTGCATTAATTGTTCGCTAATTAAATGACATTCACTGTATGCAAGCTGCACGAATTCTATGGTTGGAATGGCCAAGGCACAAGAGATAAACAAGACTTAAAAATCCAATTCTTTCAATAGCTTCATATGTAGTGTATGGTAATTTATGATTTTCTTTAATAGATTCTTTTCGTATACAAACAAGTGTCAAACGACCATGAAACTGAGCGCAGTGTCTGAGAGAGAACGTTTGCTGTATTATTCTATATCCGTAGACGTATGTAGACAACTGAAACAGAATGATTTCCTAGACTCACTTCCTTACATACATGAGAGGGAAAATGGCTTTTCTAACAGTGTGTTGAAAGTTGTGCTTATGCGTCTTTCAACACAACCTTCAGTATTGAGAAATCTGGTTCATGTGCAATTGTATTTGGACGAAGGGCAGTCATGCAGATTCAGGACGAAGCATGGTGGGACTGTGTCTTTATCATATTATTCCAAGGGAAACGCATTTGTGATTGGAACTGTCTGTTCACTTACGCACGTTGTTGTGTGCAATAAGGCACGAAAGTGCACCATAGACATATTATCTTGTCTTTCTGCTGTATGCTAATGTTGGCAATAACACACTCATTCATTCACCCACTAAAACACACACACACACACACACACACACACACACACACACACACACACACACACACACTCACACACACACGCACACACACACACACACAACACACACACACACACACACACACAACACACACACACACTCGCTCACTCACTCGATCACTTACCGACTGGTCGTGAATGATTTGACTGACGGGATACAAGATTGAAGACGACATAAACAATAGCTGAAGGCAAATAGCTCGACGACAGAAATAGAAGGACAAATCAAGTGCAATCATTCAGGTAATGTCAGAACGAACGAAGACCTGCCACTTATCACGGCATCAGTGCCAGCAAAACTATCTAGGTAGAACAAGTGACACGGCGCTAATGAAAACAGAAACACTTGATATTGCCGTCTAGAGTACCATATGGTTAAGAATAAAACAGAGCTGATCACATGAATAGATACAATCATTTAGATGATGGGATCAATGAGAACATCCAGACATCAGCCCCAGCTAGATGATGACCGGACAAATGCCACCAACATGCATGAACCTGGACGCAGAAACACTAACAAAGACAGAACACAAACACGTACGATCCACAATGCAAATGCACACACTAAATAGAGCGGTCAGAAATACCTGATTCATGCACAAAACATATAGCCATGTGAATGTTTGACAACTTTCTTCTTCTGACTTAACAAAAATAAAATGTACATACCATACTTTCCAGATCACAACGATCACGCCAGCTACGATCGGGGCGGTAGTATTATGCACATGTTTATATCTGCCGTCTGTGTCCTTTGAAGAAGAGATATTAGTCTGAAGTTCACTTCATGCCCTGCTCTCATAGTGACCATAGTTTCGATTTCCGCTCCACGTCTGGACCCTTGGTGAGGTCGTGTGGAGGTCACCGGCGTCGGCAACTTGATGAGATAGTCGCTGGACAGACGTGGTGGCGCCCTCTGGATGGGGACGCTCGCTCACGCTGGCTACGCGACTAAACGTAGTCGTCAGTAGGGTGCCTGGCAGGAGGTGTTCTGCGTATGCTGGATCAGTACAGACTTCACCGGACACCGGACACCACCTCAATAACTCGGCAGCAGTGCAGCGTCTCCTTTGGAAGGACGCCTCAAGGCGATTTGATAGGCCTACTGATTCTTCATGTAGATTGTGTCGGGACAAGCCGGGGATGATTGTACAAGAGGAGCAGGATTAAGAGTTGGGGTCATGCCACTAGAATGGCAGGGAAGATGAGGCAGGGGAAAAGATCCAAAATTCACTTGCATCTTTTTATTGTCTTAAAAAGCATTTCTTTGTACAGTGTATTTTCAGTTATATTTTGCTTTGTTTTAGGTAGCACTGCAGTGTTTGAGTTTTTTTTTAATTAAAAAAAAAAACATGGTAGGTACGCACTCAAGGTCTGACCAGCGCGTTGGGCTAATGCGTAGGTCAGACATCCGCTGAGTCGTAGCCAAGAGACCCTCGTCTTCAATTCTGTCATCTTCGTTGTTAATTTACTTAAAAACTTAGTGGATGTGGTGTAGCATTTATGGACTAGTCCGCACGCAGTGTCGCCTCCTTGATAAAACTAAAACTAAACTTCTTTTCAGAACTTCCAACGGTGATGAGTCTGACGAGACTAACGATGTTACACACAAGCCAGTTACAATCATCTTGATTGTAACTGAAATGACTACAACACACAAGACACCGGTTACAACTGTTTTGAGGGTCGGACAGTGAACAGGGACACAGCGTTGATCATGATGCACAAAGATCAAGGAAACTAGGGAGATGAAAGCGCAGTACTTACAGAAAACGCAGCACAGATGGGATGGATAGCAGGGTCTGTAACCTTGGCGGCTGTAGACTCTCTTGTGGCAATTCCCAGCTATGGGTATGCAGGAGTATCCGTAAGAGCTGTCACACGCCTGAGCAAAAGAACGACAGGTCTGTTCGTAGCGTCTTTGTTGCTTGTTATCAAATCTAAAGCCCCCCCCCCCCCCTCTCTCTCTCTCTCTCTCTCTCTCTCTCTCTCTATTATATATCTGTGTGTGCTGATTTTTTTCTTCACAATCAATTTCTTTATTCTTGTTTGTTGTTTCAATCGGTTTTTTTTCCCTTTCAAGTCATCTAGCCTTAAATGTTAATGGATGGACTTTTTAATGTTGTGAAGATATGTGTGTTTGTTAAAGTTTTGTAAGTCTTAGTCGCTAGTAATACTTTGTCCCTTTAGGGGCAAGGGCCGGATGAAAAAAAAGCATGTGTTTGCTTATCTGTTATCCTTGGAAATAAAGATTATAATCACATCATCATCATCATCATCATCATCATCATCTCTCTCTCTCTCTCTCTCTCTCTCTCTCTCTCTCTCTCTCTCTCTCTCTCTCTCTCGCTGTCTCTGTCTCTTTGTCTGTCTGCCCGCCGGTCTGTGTCTGTGTGTCCTCGCGGTCTGTCTATTTGTTTGTCGGTGTCTGTGGTCTTGACTACCTTCTACTCTCTCCGTACAACTCCCAGACTTGGGTATGTCTGACTGTCTGTCTGTCCTGTCTGTCTGTTGTCTGTCTGTCTGTCTGTCTGTCTCTCTCTCTCTCTCTCTCTCTCTCTCGAGGGGAGAGAGAGAGAACTGTCCTTATCCATTATCGTATCCGTGCATAAGGAAGGAAATTTGAACAAGCCTGATAGGTACCGTGGTATTGCATTAATTAGTATTGTTAGTAAATATACACGTTTGTTTTGAACAAAAGACTCACTAAATGGGCAGAAAAGGAAGAGAAAATTGCAGCAGAGCAAGCAGGTTTTAGTGCTAGCTTTAGTACAACTCGCCATATATTTATATTGTATGCAATAGTGCACAAGCTTTTGCCTTAAAAATATCAAATGGTATGTTGCCTTTGTTGATTTTAAGAAGGGTTTTGATTCTGTGAATAGAAACGCACTATGGACAGTCCTGAGAACTAGTGTAAATAGGATGTTATCTCGTACCTTTAGAAGTGTTAATGACTTTGTATAGGCCTGTGTACGCGATAAATACTGCTCTTCAAACCAGTTTGAATGTCCTAGAGGTGTGAAACAAGGTTGCCTGTTGAGCCCCTTACTTTCGTTTTAATATTAACGAGCTGACTACTGATTTGTTAAGTGGAGGTAAGCATGGTATTCTGCTTGTGCAGGTGCTATAGAAATATTTTTATTACTATTTGCTGATGATGTTATGTTGTCTGATTCAGTCATTAGTTTTCAGAACCAAGTCAATGGCTTGAAAATTGAAGCAGACCGTTTATGTTTGACAGTCGATCTTGATCTTGAAAAAACAAACATTATGGATTTTAGAAAAGGAGAGCATTTTCTGCTCTAGGAGGATGGTTCTATGCAAATGAAGTTGAAATAACAAATGTATATAAACAACTTGAAATACATTTTACATGAAAATTAACTATCACCACTGCTTTGCCCGAGGCTTGCAGGAAAAGGGAAAATAAGGAGGGGGGAGAGGGGGTCATTGAGATATTAAAATCACTAAGAAGGTTAAACACAGCAGGCGTACAGTTATTTCTGAAACAATTATACACATAATGAACTACTTCTGACTCATACATCCGAAGTTTGGGCATTGGGAAAGATAGTGATCTCATAGAAATTGTACATACATTTGGCTTTAAAAGATTTCTGAACTCTTCCCTGCACGCCTCCAAATAACTGGTCTGTGGAGATACTGGTAGATATTCTTTCAGTATAAAAACAACTCTGAAATATATTAGATACTGGCTAAAGCTCCTTAAATTAATCGTGTCACGACAGTGCAGACAGGCATATGAAACGCTTCTTGTTCAGCATGAATCTGGGCATAATAGTTGGGTATCCAATGTGCACAACGGTTTATGTGAAAATGGACTTGGTATAGTCTGAATGTTTGAAGGAGTTGGAAAGGAATATAGTTTTCTTGCTGAATTTAAAGACAGACGTATTTCGTGTGATATGCAAAATTGGCATTCAGCATTAGAAAATTAGACAAGTGTAAATGGTATTCTTCTTTTAAGATCATTTTTTTTTCAGCCAGAAAGATACTTGTCTTTAATTACAAATAAATGGCACAGAAATAACATTATAAGATTTAGACTAAGGGTTAGTGGGCTTATTAACTGCAAGGGATGGTTTCTTAATGAAAAACAGACTGATGGTTAATGTCCGTTGAGTGAAAATGAAACCGAAAATGAAGTTTATTTCTTATTCTACTGCACAACTTGCAAAGATATCCGAAAGCCCATGTACTGTACTTGACTCACCTTGTAATATTAATTACCAGAAACGCATTGGAAATGTTTTGTCGAGCAACAATGAAAATGTGATAATAAATCTAGGAAAATTCATATCACAAGCTATGAACATTAGAAAAAAGACAATTGAAAGAAACAACTAGTGATATAATAAAACATTGAAATGCTTGTCAAGATGATCCGCCGTCGTGTGTCTGTATGTATATAAGCGTATGAATGAGGAAGGGGGATGGGGGATTAGAGGTGGGGTGAAGGTTCGGGGAGGGGCGAAGGAGGAAGCTGTCGGAATGAGTTGTGGGCGAGGAGTGGCGAGAGGGAGAATGGAGGGGTGAAGTGAGCGATTGGTTTTACTGAGTTATGTTCAAACATGCCCCCTTGTCCAAAGGGCTTAATTGCTGAATAGACAATAAAATATTTGTCATCGTCATTCTCTCTCTCTCTCTCTCTCCTCTCTCTCTCTCTCTCTCTCTCCTCTCTCTCTCTCTCTCTCTCTAATTTATTCAAATTCACGTAATCATGAAATGTTTCCAGTGTTAGCTAAAAGCATTTCAAATGTATGGGGCACTAGTTGCCCACTCGCACTCACAGGATATTGCGTAAACGTGTTTAATAGATAAGAAAACCTCAGCAAAAAGCAAATGTTAGTTGTTATATATTGCCTTTTTTTCGTTTGCATTGAATTACCCGGTTCTTATTTACAGTATCTTAAAGAAGATTGTTGGTTTATTTCAATACAAGGGAATTATTTCTAGTCAAAATTGACAGTGAATGTCACCATAAGGCACAGGCGTGAGAGCTCTTATACAAGCATCGACACAACAGCTTGGGTTAATACGTACATCTTGAGGATAAAAGTTACTTGAAACTCGAGGATGTTAAGATAAAGCCTTACCTCGTAGCAGCAAACCTTGTCGTAGGGGGATGTCTCATGTAGACAGCATGGCCGAATTCGCAGTCTCTGGACTTGTGGCGACAGACGTAATTCTTGCCTCGCCGAGAACATGTCTCCGGTTTGTAGGTAGTCTTCGTCGTAGCTGTTGTTGTCATGGTTTTAGTAGTGAGGGTTGTAGTTCCGGTGGTGGTGTCAGAAGTAGTGGTAGACTGAGCGGGCGTGGTAATGGAGGTTTCCGTGGTAGTGGGGGTCTCCGTTTCAGTGGTAGTGACAGTGGTGGGAGTTTCAGTTTCAGTGGTAGTGACAGTGGTGGGAGTTTCAGTTTCAGTGGTGGTGACAGTGGTGGGAGTTTCAGTTTCAGTGGTAGTGACAGTGGTGGGAGTTTCAGTTTCAGTGGTGGTGACAGGGGTGGAGGTTTCAGTTTCAGTGGTGGTGACAGTGGTGGGGGTTTCAGTTTCAGTGGTGGTGACAGGGGTGGAGGTTTCAGTTTCAGTGGTGGTGACAGTGGTGGGGGTTTCAGTTTCAGTGGTATGACAGTGGTGGGATTCAGTTTCAGTGGTGGTGACAGTGGTGGGGGTTTCAGTTTCAGTGGTGGTGACAGTGGTGGGGGTTTCAGTTTCAGTGGTGGTGACAGTGGTGGGGGTTTCAGTTTCAGTGGTGGTGGTGCAGTGGCAGTGGTGGTGACAGGGTGGGGATGTGGTGACAGTGGTGGAGGGTGTAGAGGTGGACAGAGTGGTAGTGATGGATGTAGAGGTGGTGGTGTCCACAATGGAGCAGCACTTATAATAATAGGGACAGGCGTTACCGTTGTCAGGGCAGCTGTCTCCTTTGTCAACACATTCTTCCTTGTGGTGTATGTTGCATAAAGCTGTAACAGCAACGTTTCACCAGCTTGTCATGAAGTACCAACAGCGTTATTTTCGTTCAAAATGATGACGACGATGAGGATAATGATGATGATGATCACGATGATGATAATGATTCATTTTGTATTATCTCATGACACATAGGGTGGAGGTAGTGATGTGACAACATTCAGGCATGCACTACAGGGCCGAGGCGCTGCTACCTGTCCAGTCCGAAGACTTCTTTGTGTCGCCCATGAATAGTTCTTCCATTGTACCATGTGGAGTGGTCTTGGACACTAATTTTAAAAAGAATGCAGGGAACGAATGCAGGCTACATGAGAATTTTAACCCGTTTAACAATTTACCTGCAATCACGAGTCGAAAACAAAAACAGCTAGGCAGGGCAACGAAAAACGAAACAAGCTGTTGAGTTACTGAAGGAAAGGCAAAAATTCAAATCAACGCACAAAACAAGGTGCAAAGTAAGGCTTATTTAGTGATGATGGATTCTCCTGTAGTGTCCGCCAGATGAGTAGACAGGCAGGTCATTGTTGATCCTGATCCTCATGTGGGAATGAAGACCAGTTCCCGAGGCACAAAGTGGTCCGCAGACGCTGCATGGAATGGAGTCCTGCAAAGATGGACCCTGTGTTCTCTGATTCCTCTTTTCCTGGATAGCGGCTGTTCTGCTCAGCTCCAATGTCATTGTGCTTTGGTCACACAGTTGCTTCCACTGTGTTCTGTCAAGGGCGACATCTTCCCAGAAAGCAGTGTCGATGTTGCAGCTTCTGACGTTGGCTTTTAAGGTGTCTTTGTATCTCTTGGAGGCCTTCCTTGGTCACGTTATCCTTTTTTCAACTGTCCATAGAGTAGCATCTTTGGAATTCAGCTGTCCACCTTATCGACAATGTGTCCGGTTCTTCGGAGCTGGCTTTTGATGAGTTTACACTCAATGACAAATAGGCCACACTTCTTCTGGACTTGTAGGTTGGACACTCTGTCTTGCCATTTGATGCTGCAGTTCTTGAACAAGCATCGTTGATGGAACTGTTCAAGCTGTTGGATGTGTTGGCGGTACGTGGTCCAATCACAACGGTAGAGTAGAACACTCAGAACCACAGCTCGATACACGGTGACCTTTGTGTGCAGTTTGATGCCATGGTCTTGCCACAGTCTCTTTGAGAGTCTGCCAAAGGCAGAGCTGGCCTTTGAATGTGCAGCATCACTTTTGAATCGAAAGATTCGGTGCTACTTACAGTGCTACCCAAATAGCAGAACTTGGAGCTTGACCACAGTTTTGATCTCTGTGTTGTTGATGACGACAGAAGATGGTAGAACACTGCCAGTTCCAGACTGTGAAGGCTGGAACATGGCCTCAGCCTTACTAAGACTGATTGTAAATCCAAAGCGTTGCCAGGCCCTTGTAAGGCGATCTGTGATGCACTGGACGTCTTCACGGGAGTGTGCAGCCAGTGCATAGTCATCAGCAAGGAAGAACTCTCTCAGAAGGGCATCAGATACTTTAGTCTTGACCTGCAGTCATGGAAGGTTGAAGCGTTTGTCATCTGAACAAAACTGGATGTATACCCCCTTGTCACAGTCCCAGAATGCATCAATCAGCATTGCAGCAAACAGACTGGAAAAGAGGTTAGGAGCTAAAATGCATCCCTGCTTCACTCTGTTTCTCACTGGGAATGGGTCAGAGGTATCTCCGTTTTCCTGCACCCTCGCCTGCATGCCTCCATGGAATAAAATGATCAGTGAGATGAGCTTTTCCGGACAACCAAACTTGTGAAGGATCTTCCACAAGTCAGTCCGATTAACGGTGTCGAAGGCCTTGGTGAGATCAACAAACACCATGTGCAGCTCCTGATTCTGCTCACGACACTTCTCCTGTAGCTGGCGAACAGCAAACACCAAGTCGGTTGTGCCCCTGCCTGAGCAAAATCCACTCTGTGATTCAGGACGATGGGGTCTGCTTTGTGGGTGATGAGCCTGTTCAAGATGACCCTGACAAGAATCTTTCCTGTGATGCACAAGAGGAAAATCCTATAATGGTTGTCACAGGAGGCTTTATTACCCTTCGTCTTGTAGATGTGTATAAAAAAGACGTCTTTGAAGTCTTGGGGCACTTCTCCCTTTTGGGCTGTAGATGTCAGCCGGATTCTATCTGCTCTTGGTGGTTTCCCGGACATGGTGGTCTGCTTCAGAGCTTTCGCAGTGTCTGCACTGGAGGGGACGGTGTGTCTGCTAGAGATTCTTTCAATGGCAGTTGGGGGAACGTTGCGATTGCCCTTCTTCACGAGTCTCCATTCAAGAAAGCATTGAAGTGCTCAGCCCAGCGAGCAGGGATGCCAGTCTTATGTGCCAGCAGTGTGGTCTGGTCAGAAGCACGAATGGGTGTTGACCCAGTAGTCTTTGGTCCATAGATGGAGCGAAGACCTTCGTAAAATGTCTCCATATCGTTGATGTCAGCCGCAGCTTGCAGGCTTTCTGCTTTCTTTTCCCACCAATCGTTCTTCATCTGCCGAAACTTCTGTTGGATGAGCTGCCTGGCATGCTGGTACTTCTGTTTCTTCTTCTCGCAGATCTTATCGCTGATGTGATCTCGTGGGTCTTGTGGAGCATGTCTATGAGCTTGTTGATCTCTGGGTCGTTTTCATCAAACCAGTCTCTATGCTTGTGTTCAACAAAACCCAGGTTGTCAGCTGCAGCGTTGTACAGGGATTCTTTGAAGACTTTCCTTTCCTCCCCAGTATCTTCTCCAATGAGGTTGATGTTCGACTGACATTCCTGGATCCTTTCTTGCTAAATGTCTCTGCTGGTACACAGACAAGCAATGTTGGGTTTTCTTGGGGGCTTGTCTCCGGCCGATTTGTTCTTCAGGGCAAGCTGGATGTTCATCTTGCTCCTCATCAGGCGGTGATCGGACCAGCAGTCAGCTCCCTGCGAGCAGGGTTTAATGAGGATATCAGGTATGTCCCTCAGGCGAAAAAAATAACACAGTCAAGCATGTGCCATTGTTTATGTTTCTGGTGGTGTGAAGCGCCTTGAGTGCTGGCGAATTGTCTGTGTGCTTGTCACCTCTCGCTTTCAGCCTTCACCGCTGGCTAGCACCACTGTGAAACAGCACTGCGAAAAGAGGGCTGAGTGCGTAAGCCTCTCCTGCCAGTACATTGCCTCTCCACCACAAGCCCTATGTAGTGCCTCCAGTGGCAATATTTGTCCAAGTTGTCCACTGGTACCTAGCAACCCTGGGCCAAACTGCAGAGGACTTGGAGGAGGTTGGACACTGGCGTGTGGACATGTCCTTGCTTATTAAGTATGTAATACAAAACAGACATGTGACTTTACAACATATAGGCCTATGTCTTCATCGGACGTTATGAACAATAGGCATGGAAAATGCCACAAAACAATACTCCCCTCATCTTTATTAGCACGGAGATGACAAATGCGTGAAAAGGAGCGGGTGGTGGTGGTGGTGGTGGTGGTGAACACAGTTCAGAAAACAGAGAACACTTCTTTTTGTACATTGTCATTCACATGCTTACTGCTATCAGGGAATCATAATTTTGTGCATTTGGAAAAAAAACAAAAACATGTGTTTGTTACGTCTGAAGAAAACATGTTTGTTGACAATTCATTTGTCTGTATTGTACACTGTCTTTAAAAAAAAAAGCGTTACTTTTACCTTGTTTATGCGTGTTTTACGTTCGACAAGGCAAATCCAGCCTCACTGACATGGAACTACAATGGACCAGGAAGCGAAAGAACCGGAGTGACTATGTTCAGTGAGACAGACGGTTTCAAAGTGATGGGTTGTTACTATCCTGACTTTGGAACGGTCCGTCTACGGAACATGGTCATTCTGATTCTTGGTATCAACGTCAGCTGAACGTGTAACTAGCCTGTTCGTCATAGGACTGATCACAGGATGTTAAGATTTGGGGTTCATGGTAGTACGCATCAGAAGAGACGTCCTTAATGAGCCCAAGCCTTGAGGCAATATTGATCTTGTTTGCATTAAAGATGAAGAATAGTTTAAACGGCCAGACGCTGAATTAGAGTGTGGATGTTTAAGTTTTTCTATTTGTTTTACATCTCTGTCTCTCTCGTTCGACAGTGGTCTGTGTACACTTCTTATTATGACAGAGTAAAGTAAAGGAGCAGACTATCAAACCTGTATTTTGTCTATACAATGGATGTCGTTTCACTGCACACGTCTGTGAAACGTATTTGCCAGATAAGCTTCAATGTGGCCTCTACAGCTTGCCTAGTTCTAGCTCAAACTTTTTCTTCTCTCCCCCCCCCCCCCCCCTCGTGTGTGTGTGTGTGTGTGTGTGTGTGTGTGTGTGTGTGTGTGTGTGTGTGTGTGTGTGTTTGATTCCTCACTCCTCCCTCACTCCTCTGCGGATATGTATATCTGTTTGTATGTAGAAAGGAGTGGATATCTACGAACTGTTTCCTCTTTTATATTTTGTTGTCAATCCCGACCATCGTTAAACCCAAGAGAATTGAAATAAAAAGAATATTACTGTAGGAATGGAAAGAAGGGGCTCTTCTTCCTCTTATCAGTATACAGGTAAATGATTTGAACCCTGCCAACATGGGTATGCTCCCCCAGTGCATTAATACAAACAAGGGAACCAACAACACTGTACAAGTTGTTGACGTACTCGACAGCCAAGCGGCTATTTGAAGTGGTCTTGAACAAAAATCAATATTTGTTGGCAAGGGTATTTAAAAAAAACACACACAGGATCAGAGATGTTAAGCTGAAACGGTTGCTAACGACGATTGTACACAGATCGGGGTTTCATATGTCGGTTTGAGCACCAAAAGTAAGAGTGGCACGACAAAATGTCCATGGAGCAATTTTCCAAAATGTTCCGTTGAACATCTTATGAGCGCCCTTGATTTTGTGCTTTTAAAAAAAAATCTCTGCGAAACGTTACACAGGAAAAAGAGTGTATATTGCCTTCAATATCCGTATCTCAGGAAATTTTGTGTAGATGAATATGTAATAACTATAGCATCTTTGGCTGTATAAGAATACTTTCCAAATGCATTTTCAAACGCAATGTATAAAGATGTTTTCCAGTATGATTTTTGCTTTTGTTTTGTTTTCTTGTTTTAATACTAAAGCATTGAATTCAAAGGACGACAACCTAACATGCAAATCAACAAGATTGTGTCCATATGTGGCGCAGAATGAAACTGTTATAAACCCATGCCGGAACACAAGTGAACAAACAACAGAGAGCAAAGTAACGCTTGATAATTACATAATACAAAAGGAGACACGTGACTTTTCCATAAAGACATCTTTAGACATCACAAAATAATGGACATGGTAGTACGAAAAAAGATACTCCTGGAATGGCTGACGGCAGCAGGTTGTTATCTTTTTATGTTAGGGTGGCGGTTTTTTTCTCTCTCTCGTCTTCCGTACCACTCAGAGTCATTGCACCCATGCCACTCATTCCGGCTCCCCGTCCACAGCCACAGCCTGACTTGTCCTGCCGCAGCCCTGACACAACTTACAGTCAGTGTCAAATGGTGATGAGGCAACCCACCAGAGCCGAGTTACTTTGGTTGTGTTCAGTGCTGCCTGTTCTGATCCAACATTCACAGGACACCACTCATTAAGCGTCCTACTGACGACAGTGATTGCGGAACCAGCGTGATAGAGCTTTCCCTCCTGAGGGCGCCACCATGTCCGTCCAACAACAGCTGCCATGAATTTGCCGACAGCGGTGACCCCGACGGATCCTCACTAAGGGGACAGACATGGAGAGGAAATCGAAACTGAAGTCACGATGGCAGCAAGGGCCACAGAATTCGAGACATTTTTCTTTTCTTTTTTTTTTTTTGCTGATTAGTAAGGATAAGGATGATGCTATGCATTTCCATTCTGGTCTGTGAGTGCATGACAGGGCTGTACTCTGCTCTTGCTTTCATAATGCATCCTGCCGTCGACCGGCCCGAGGGATACAGATAAATGCCGTGTTGGTCCGGCAGTTTGAGCAACATTCTCATAGACGCACCCATCAAGTGGATAAAACTCGACAGTGTGGTCCCAGTCTTCCCAGCTGAGCCCATAGCAAACTCAACTCTAGGTGGAGGCCGGTCGGGACAGAAAAATCCCACAAATGAATGGTTCTGATGGGAATCGAACCACGACCTCCCGAGTGGGGGTCCGCAACGTGAACCT
>CM065714.1:143961558-143994058 GCA_033310375.1 Conus canariensis
AAACATTTCAGACTTTATCTAACGATGGTCGCCATATAACTATCATAGCTGTAATTAAGACAGGAAAATGACAAGAAATGGTACATAAAAGATGTTTCAGACTGTATGTACTAAAGGCCGTCATTTAACTACCATGCTGTAATTAAGACAGGAAAATGAAAAGAAATGATATACAAAAGATGTTTCAGTTTACATGCACTGGAGCGTGTCAGTTACCTACCATAGTAGTAACCAAGACAGGGACATTAGAGGAAATGCTCCACAAAAGGCTTTGTACACTACATCACTGAAGTTTGTCACTAAACTGAGTAACTGAGACAGAAAAAAGCTTTGGAGAAGCCGTTTCAGAATATCTGTACTGAAAGGCAGCAACGAACCCACCCTAGCGGTCACTTGCTCCCATCTTGTCTCCATGTGTTACTCATGAAACAAACGTTACTTTGCACTCTGTTTGTTATGTTTCTTTGTTTTCTGGCTCGCTAACCAACTGATGAATCCATTCAAACACGCCTTACGTTTGCAACTGTATCGCTCCAACCTTTTCTTCACAAGTCTGCAGAAGTAGAATGGTTGGCCACCGGCACAGTTTCTGAAGTAGTAGTTGGTCAACTTGTTGCACCTGGAGGTCTGCCAGTTGGCTGTGGTGTGGTGCCACCCGAGCAGGAAGACCAGAAGAGGCACTAGTGCCAGTGAAGTCTTCATGGCTCAGTCTGGGGGAACGCACAGAGGCACAGATGATGGCATGAAAGGGGACTGTGCGGCGGTGGAGTCATTGACCACACACTACACGCGCTCTTTTCACACATACATGCGCGCGCGCGCGCGCGCACACCACACACACACACACACACATTCGCACACACACACACACGCACACACAAACACGCGCGAGCACACACACAAACACGCGGGAGCGCGCGCGCACACACACACACACACACACACACACACACACACACACACACACACACACACACACACACACACAACATTGCTTTAAATTTGTCCGAATAAACAATGTAAAATAATGGTAAACAGAAACTCAATAAGAACATATTCCTTCACAATAATTACTCACCCTCTCCGTGCTTCCTTTCTCAGCCAATCTGTCACACTGTTGCTAATGCCATTCTTGGAAGATTTTCTGATCTACAAGATTATTTTGAACCTCTTGTGTTCTTTAACCTTCCACGGTAAGCCAGGATTAGGCCGTAGAATTATCTGACAGATGTAGTAGAAGTAGCTACAGTGGTTTATCTGTTAACCTGCAAGCATGAGACCCGTTCTCCGCCACATAGCTAAATGTTTCCCTGTCCTTAACCCATCTGATTTTCCATACGCTTGGCGGTCTCTTTTATTTATATATGTTTTTTTTTTTTTTTTTTTTTTTTTTTTTTGCTGTTTTTTTTTTTTTTTTTTCTCGTTTATATTACTGAAATTGATTACATGAATTTTTTTACGCTCAAAGTATGTTTAGATTCCTTGACATTTAAAAAATTTTCTTCAAAAGATGTTAGCGGCTCTTCAGTGCCTATCTCACATACTCAAAATTAACCTGCACACCCTCCTCTCGCCCTTCTTCCTTCCCGCTCCTCACACACACACACAACACACACACACACACACACACACACACACACACACACACACACACACACACATCTATGTTGTACTCAACCAAAAATAAGGTTGATTCGTTTTCTTATACATTGGGAGAAAAAAAACCCTCCCCACCCTAGCCCAGTTAACCTCATAAGTAATAATTGTTTCAGGTACAAGGAATATTCTCTCGGAAATTTTCCGAACTTCGCATCGGGTGCAAATGACAATCTTTGTGTTACTGATATGTACATATTTCTCAACTTTATCTGCATTGAATTTAGAGACAGGGGACGACTTTGGCATTAGCTTAATCCTAGTCATCAACTTTTAAATATTGAACAGATTGGAAAAGTTATGGAGAGGCTACCATAGAATCAGTCACACTTGCATTTTTACAAGGGAATTACTCAGATCGACCATATCACCAATAGAACATATTTGTTCATATTACTGACAAATGAGCATCAGAAGCAGGTGTAGCAGGTTTTAAATGGTTTAAAGAACACTTATTGAAATAAGATTTTTAGCTATCTTCCAAACAGAAATCAAATTAAAACAATACATAGTAAAGAACAAGCCAAAACAAAGAGGGAAAAGAATAGAAAAAAAATGTTATATAACGTGTAATTGTACGATGTGACATTGCAAGTGCAAGTCTTAAAGAAATATTCGAATGTTATATTCTTTGTTTCTATCCCCCCCTCCTCCCCCCCCCCCCCCCCCCCCCCCTCCCTTTATCAGCACCATACTGTTTCACAAACACCTTAGCCCCCTTCCGATTCTCCCTGGCCCCGTCCAGTTGCCATTACCTTCCTACCCCCACCTGTCTCACTCCTCTCATACCCAGTTCTCTCTGCATTGCTTTTACGCAGCACCAGTACAAGATATAAATTTTTATTCGTTACTTGTCACACACTATGGCATAAAATCATGTTTTTCTTTTGTGTTTTGACCATCCATTTAGAACACAGGAACATGTTTGTCGACATGGATGAACAGATCTTTCAATGACTTTTTTTTCCCATTATAAGGAAGTGTCAGAGCATATTTAAGTTTCACTTCTTTTTTTTTCTAAAAGAGAAGATATAGCTTCGTCTTGAATCCCGAAAAGTACACACAGAGAATTTGAAGACCATTACTCCAAATGTGTAAACTGAAACTGCCACCTTTGCACAGATGGTGTTTGTTTCAAAGTTGTTGGTATATTGAAAACCCGTCATTGTTAAAAGACTACACAAGTTGACAAGCGAACCCCAGGCAATTTCCAACCTTACCTTTACTTGGCGGATGCAGACTGGATACTGGGCAATAAGGAGCCGTAGTCGGAGCTCATTTATATCGGATCACCTGATGAAAACAACAGATGATGATAAGAAAGAAAGAAAAAACAAACACTGAAAGCGGCGTATCTGGGTGTGGCGATTGCTTCAGGTCAGAAACAGCATGTCTCCTCCAGATAAGTATGCCATGAGCAGCAGTATGCCCTCACGTGGTGCAGCGCAAAATTGACAACACAAAATGTAACAATGTGGCAAACGCAACTTTGCTACTTTTTTTTTCCATACATGATCCACTCAGTGTGTTACATTTTCACAAACTGCTCACGTGACATGATGCATGCAAACATGTAACAATTGTTACATTTTTAGCGGGGAATGCATTTTGATTGGGGCATTACGAACAAAAAGAGTAGTTTACACTGTGTGTGTGTATGTGTGCGCGCGCGCGCGCGTGCGTGCGTGCATGCGTGTGTGTGTGTGTGCGTGCGTGCGTGTGTGTGTATGTGCGCGTGCGAATGCTTGTGTGTGTGCGTGTATGTGCACGCGGCGTGAGTTCGCACACGCGTGTACGTATGTTTTGTGTGTGTGTGTGTGTGTGTGTGTGCGCGCGCGCGCGCGCGTGTGCGTGCGTGCGTGCGTCAGTGCATGCACGCGTGTTGTGTGTGTGTGTGTGTGTGTGTGTGTGTGTGTGTGTGTGTGTTTGCAGGCAATGGATCTCCCAATGCCCCACTTAAAAATGCATTCGCAGCGCAAAATGTAACAACTGATACATTCAGCGTGCATCACACGTGCAAATTACAACTGTTACGTTTTGCGTGGATCGTCTATGGAAATTGTAACAAAGTTGCGATTGTTACAGTTTGCTCCACGCATAAAAAGGAAACATTATTACATTTTGGAGTGTATTACGCGCGTCTGATGTCCGCGAATCGCACAAGGCAACAATCCACAATCCGAGTTCATGTACCCAAATTGTGCAAGCGTTTTGAGGCACAGCTAACCCGGTGTAACAATCCATTTTAACTCCCGTCCACTTTTTAACTCCCCGGGAGTTAGAATTAGCACAAGCCAATTTTAACTCCCCGGAGTTAAAACAAACCACGCCAGAATGACTCCTCTTCCCCCCCCCCCCCCCCCCCCCCCTGTTTCTGATTAACTTCCCCACCCCAAAACATCAAGTTTTATGTGTTAGTCACGATATGAGAAACAAACATTTAATATACACCCCCCTCCCTCCCTCCCCCTCTCTCTGTCTGTCTGTCTCCTTCCCCTCCCCCCCCCCCCCCCCCCAACTTTCTTTCAGTCTCTCGCTCACTCTCTTACTCTCCTTGCTTGTCTGTTTGCCTTTGTGCTTGTCTGTCTGTTTGTCTGTCTTAATCTCTCTCCCTCTCTCTTTGCCTGTCTCTCTGTCTGCCTGTCTATTTGTTTATCTATCTCAGTGTCTGTGTCTCTAGTGTCTCCCCCCACACCCCCTCTCTCTGTCTGTCTGTTGTTTTTTTTTCTTTCTTTCTTTTACTCCCCCCCTCTCTCTCTCTCTCTCCTCTCTCTCTCTCCTCTCTCTCTCTCTCTCTCTCTCTCCCCCTTGTGTAACCGGCGTAACGATCCATTTTAACTCCTGTCCACATTTTAACTCCCCGGGAGTTAGAATTAGCACGTGCCAATTTTAACTCCCCGGGAGTTAAAACAAACCACGCCAGAATGATCCCCCCCCCCCCCCCTCCCTGTTTTAGATTAACTCCCCCACCCCAAAACATTCAGTTTTATGTGTTAGTCACGATATGAGAAATAAACATTTAATATACACCCCCTCCCTCCCTCCCTCCCCCTCTTCCCGTCTGTCTGCCTGTCTGTCTACCTCTCTCTCTCTCTTTCCCTCTCCCTTTCTCCCTCTCTCCCTCCCTCTCTCTCTCTCTCTGTTTGTCTATCTGGTGGTCTATTTGTCTGTCTGTCCGGTTGTCTCCGTCTCTGTCTGTGTGTCCCCCCCCCCCTCCCCCCTGTCCCCCCCCCTTAACCCCCCCCCTCCCCCCCCCCCCCCTCATGTCTGTTTTTTTTATATAAATCTTACGAAAGATAGAAGGCTTAGGAGATGGGAAGTCACTACCCTCCTTTCATTCTAGCACGGCAACAACCATGATGAAGAAAATCACAATGCAAATGTGTGTGTGTCTGAGTGTGTTAAACATAAAACGGACCTTATAACTCAGCTGTTTCTCAACTGATTCAATTCAGTTTTGCTTTGAGAAGTGATGTGACTATGCCAGTGTGATTTGAAAGTTAGCGTCCTTTTAGTGGGTGACCCGGGTGTAACAGCCCGTTCTTACTCCCCTCTGGAAGTTACTCCGGGTAAGTCTTAGCTAGCCTGCTTTTACCCCCGGGGGTCATTCTAGGACTAGCTAGAACTTACCCCCCCTAGTTGGAACTTACCCCCGCGGGGGTAAGTTTGGGCTAGCCTGGATTTACCCCCCCCCCCCCCTCCAAAGGGTCAGTCTAGGACTATTTGGAATCCTCCACCCCACCCCACCCTTCAAACAAGAGAGGGTTGTTCAGGGTTTTCCTCTGCCTTTTCCCAACACGCACACCCGCCTTTAAAAAAAAAATTGTGTTAGCCTGCATATTTACCCCCCCCCCCCCCCCCCCCCCCATTTCCTATATACAGTCAATTGGGTTTAGACAAAGTGTAGTTCTAGACTCTTCTCAATAGATGGACCTCCTACCCCCCCCCCCCCCCCCCCAAAAAAAAAAAAAAAAAAAAAAAAAACACACCCTGGTTCACTAACAGATACGTATTAACATTTCTCGCGCTAGCTTACATGCGTGGGTCAATATTCGGGTGTATGAGTACGCCCGTGCATGCGTGGGAAAGAAAAACGGCTACATGCCAATGTGACCAAGTGCCAATGTGACCAAGCGTAATTGTGACAAAATGTCGTGACCACGTGTCGTTGTGACCAAGTACCGTTGTTGCTTCATCCCGGTTTGCCTCTTTTAACTATTTTACAGCTATTTAATCTCTTGAGTACCTGTGTACCTTAGCTTGTACAATGCAGATGACTAGTGGTCAGTGCCACTGACCACTGGTCATTATGACATAAATCGGAGATTTTAACTGCTTAACAGCTAATTAGTGTTTCCCGAGTGCTTGTGTACCTTGTACAATGTAGATTACTTGTGGTCAGTGCCACTGACTACTGGTCATTATGACGTAAATCGGAGATTTTAACTATTTCACAGCTAATCATAGTCTCCCGAGTACCTGTGTACCTTGTACAATGCAGACGACTGGTGGTCAGTGCCACTGACGTAAATCAGATATTTCGACTATTTTACAGTTAATCAGTGTCTCATGAGTGTTTGTATACCTTGTGCAATGCAGACAACCAGTGGTCAGTGTCACTGACCATTGGTCACTTTAATGTATATCAAAGATTTTAAATATTTTTACAAGCTAATTAGTGTCTTCTGAGTGCCTGTGTACCTTGTACAATGTAGATGACTGGGGGGGGGGGGGGGGTCAGTTCCAACTAGGGGGGGGGGGGGGGTAGGTTCCAGCTAGTCCTGGAATGACCCCGGGGGTAAAAGCAGGATAGCCCAGACTTACCCCGGGGTAAGTTCCAAGGGGGTGTAAGAATGGGCTGTTACACCGGGCATCCAGCACCCGTTTTGCAGGGCACTGGGCCTTATAGTTCAGTCCTTTTTCAATCGATTTTCGTCAAATCTCTGTAATGCTTGCTGTTGCAAAGGCAATCTAACCTGACCAGTTAGCGCTTCAGCGGGTGACACGGCCAAAAAGCGCCTAGATACTAAGCCTTCTAGCTTGACCACTTCTGAACCGATTTTATTCGAATTTGCAGCGAAGTTTGGTGTTGCCATTATAACAAATCTTCACAGCAATACAAGTACCTGTTTTTCTGACGGGTATTCAGCATCATGTACTCTGTACACTAAAAAAAAGTCTGCAAATGTGAGTGTGCACGCATGTGTGTGTGTGTGTGTGTGTGTGTGTGTGTGTGTGTGTGTGTGTGTGTGTGTGTGAGTGTGCGTGTGTGTGCGTGTGTGTTTGTGTGCTTCGTGCATGCTTGTGTGCATAAGTGTGTTTGTATACGTGCATGTGGTCGACGTGCCCAGAATGACCCCCTCCCCTCCCCACCCCGTTTTCAAATTATAGAATGAGTGAGAGAAATATGTTTTGAAACTTGTATTAGCATTGCCTTACAATGCGAATTTCACCCAGGAAAAAAAAATCTCAAGGGGGTGGGGTGGTGGGGGGGGGGGGGGGGGGGGGGGGGGACATTTTCGGCCCGTACCATTTTGACACGGCAAAACGGCAGCATGACGCACCTACGCAGTAAGTAAAGGAGCAGCAATGATGCATCATTGCATCTTTATTGCCTTTTAAATTATTTGACCCTGTAGGCCCAATATTGCATACAAACGGTTTTAACGTATAGAACATGCGTGACTTTGAATCTCCCTCTCTCCCACCTTTCTCGTAACAGGTTCTTAAATATAATTTCCCGAAGGTGAAGGTACTATTTGTCTCTATTTTAAACTTATGTCACACTAGCGCTCACACGCTTCGACCCCGCATTTGGACCGACTCAGCGCTTCGCGCTTCGATCTCTTGGTGGAGGTTTATACAAAAAGTAAGGACGCCATGACCTTCCGAGGGTGCCAAAGATGCTTGATACCAAATTTGAAGTCGATCTGCTGAGAACTGTGGCCGTACTCAGCGCTTCGCACTTCGAGTCGCGCTTCGCGCTCATTGGTGGACGGTTATTCAAAAAGTAAAGACGCCATGACCTTCCGAGGGTGCCAAGGATGCTTGATGCCAAATTTGGTGTTGATCGGTTGAGAACTGTGGCCGTGCATAAGGTGTACACACACACACACACACACACACACACACACACGCGCGCGCGCGCGCGCGCGCGCGCGCACACACACACACACACACACACACACACACACACACACACACACACATTTGGAATATACATACAAGACAAACTACTCAATTATTCATGCATTTTCCATAGATGCAGCCAGTATTCTTGGTGCAGTGGGGGCGGGGGGGGGGGGGGGGGGGGGGTCATTCCTGGCATAAGGCCAGAACGACTACCCCCCCCCCCCCCCCCCCCCCCCCCCCCCCCCCCCCCCCCCCCCCCCCCCTTGTATTTTTTAACTCCCTGGGAATCAATCTGGATCAACACTTCTTGATCGAAATTAACTCCCGGAGAGTTAGTTTAGGCACGTGCGTATTTTAAACCCCCACCCCCACCCCCCCCCCCCCCCCCCCCCCCCCCCCCCCCCCCCCCCCTGGAGTAGAGTTAAAATACGCACACACACACTGCAGAGATACACTTGACACATGACACTTGAAAACTTTACTTGACAAGGATAAAGATCTTAGGCTAACATAAAAGCCTATTAATCCAATCTGTCTTTGATAAACACTAATAATAGTAAACAAAGCTGACTAGAAGCATGCAGAGAGAGGGAGAGAAGGAGAGAGAGAGAGAGAGAGAGAGAGAGAGAGGGGGGGAGTAAAAGAAAGAAAGAAAAAGAAAAAACAGACAGACAGAGAGAGGGGTGTGGGGGGAGACACTAGAGACACAGACACTGAGATAGATAAACAAATAGACAGGCAGACAGAGAGACAAGCAAAGAGAGAGGGAGAGAGATTAAGACAGACAAACAGACAGACAAGCAAAAAGGCAAACAGACAAGCAAGGAGAGTAAGAGAGTGAGCGAGAGACTGAAAGAAAGTTGGGGGGGGGGGGGGGGAGGAGACAGGCAGACAGACAGAGAGAGGGGGAGGGAGGGAGGGGGGGTGTATATTAAATGTTTATTTCTCATATCGTGATTAACACATAAAACTGAATGTTTTGGGTGGGGGAGTTAATCATCTAAAACAGGGGGGGGGGGGGTCATTCTGGCGTGGTTTGTTTTAACTCCCGGGGAGTTAAAATTGGCACGTGCTAATTCTAACTCCCGGGGAGTTAAAAGTGGAGGGGAGTTAAAATGGATCGTTACACCGGAAATAAAACCCAAATGAAGCCATTGTTCAGGTCTCGGTGGCGAGTAGGGAAAGCTGAGAGCATCCTTAGCGTGGCGAGACATAGGCGAAGATGCAAGTGAAGGGATGGTGGTGGTTTTTCGTGCGCTAGGTGTTATTGCATTTGTGGGAATGGGTTTCGTGCAAAGTGTCTCAGAACGTGATTTTGCAGGATATTGGAGCGGAAGTTCTCGCTGTGGACGGTCTATGCCGATGTGCTGTTCTGCACGTCAGCACTTCGAAGTGTGTGTGTGTGTCTGTGTCTGTGTGTGTGTGTGCATGCGCGTGCGTGCGTGTGTGTGTGTGTGTGTGTGTGTGTGGACAGCTTGATATCTGGTCGTTGTCTTGTCTTTGTGGTTGGGTTGCAAAGCGAGAGGACTGCAGGCGAAAATCTAAACAAATCTTAAATAAATATTAGCGAACCGCCCAGAGAACGTGGACAAACGAGTCACAAGACGAAACACAACGCGTTTCGACCTCTTAGGTCTTCATCAGGTGAGACATAAACGAATAAAACAACGAAAATTCACTTAGCTTTGATCGCTTCAGATCACTTCACAGGGTTCAGCGCAAGGAAGCACTGGGTAAATTAGTGTAGTTTGCTTGGTTGGGTAAATTAGTGTAGTTTGCTTTGTGGTGTCTGCGGGTATTTGTTGATTGTTATGCTGGACTTTGTGCTTTTTGTAGTGGATCTGGAGTCGAATTAATTTACTTAGTATGTCACGTCAGGTCGGGTTGTAGTGTACCAGAGGATGCCTGTCGCTTTGGTTAAAGTCGTTTCGCCTACCCTCTAATTCCTCCGTCAGTTCTCCCGGCCAGTTAAGTATTATCTGCTGTGGGTTTCAAAGTGAGATGACTGCAGACTGACATTGAAACAAGGTTACAGGTAATCGTCATATCATTATCATCGTCCTCCTCCTCCTCCTCGTATATCATCATCGTCGTCGTCATCAACATCATCGTCATCATCATCATCACCACCATCATCATCGTTCGTCATCTTTGTCATCATTATCATCATCATCATCATCATCAGTAGCAGTAATACTAGTACTAGTGGCAGTAATAGTAGAAGTAGTACTCTCTCTCTCTCTCTCTCTCTTATCTGTGTGTGTGTGTGTGTGTGTGTGTGTGTGTGTGTGTGTGTGTGTGTGTGTTCGTTCTCTTTACCTTTTTTCTTCTGGAGTTCATGGGGGCTTTCTGATTCAGCAGGTTCCTGAAAAACGACTTTCATGAACGAAATTTGAGAAAATAAACCTGGAATTCTGTGGACGTGAGATTATCATCTCTGTCTGTCTGTCTGTCTGTCTGTCTGTCTCTCATGATGGATGCAGTCTCACTAGAATCCAAGGAAATTATTTTACTCGGAGACTTTAACACAGACCTTCTGAAAGCGCAAAATCAATGGACGCAAGCATTCAATCTGTTTAACCTGCATCAACTCATCGAATCTCCAACGAGAGTCACACCAAACTCGAAGACACTTATCGACCATATTTATGTTTCAGACAAAACTAACATAGCAGAAGCCTGTGTCCCTGTTCTAAACTGTAGTGATCATTACCCAGTGTGTGTCACATGGTCCAAAAAAGGAGTAAAAATTCCCCAAACGGGACACAAGACAATAACCTACCGTTGCTTTACTAACTTTAACAACCAAGATTTTCTACATGACTTGCTTAGCTCAAATCTCTCATCAGTTTACAACATAACTGATCCAGATGTTGCTGTTGAATTTTGGATCAGAACATTTACAGAAATATATGATAAACACGCCCCTCTAAAAACGATTAGAGTACGACATAATCCCAAACCGGCATGGTACACTAAAGAGTTACAGGGAGCAGGTTATCTTAGAGATCTGCTTAAACAACATGGCTATGAAGAGGAATCTAGAATACTGAGAAATGCAATAAATTCACAAAAGCGCAGAGAAAAAACGAAATACTATCGAGAACTAATTTCATCAAATCAGAACCCAAAATTAGTATGGAGAGCTATTAACGAGCTTACAAACAATCAATCTTCTTCAAAATCAACTATAATTAAAGACATCTCTGTCGAACAGCTGAACACCCACTTTTGCACTGTAGCCAATAAAGTTGTCACGGCTGATTCTTCAAGATCAAACGACCTTCAAAAACTGAAACAATATTGCCATGATAAAAACATCACGTCTGAACTTTATATTCCACCAATAACAATATTTGAAGTCTATCACTACCTAACGCACCTAAAACAGTCAAGTACCTGCGGGGTGAATGGCCTAGACGGCAAAATTCTCAAACTATCGGCTCCAGTAATTACAGATACGTTAACATACGTCTTCAATCTATGTATCGACAAAAATCATTTTCCCAATAGTTTCAAAAAAGCAAAAGTCATTCCTATCTACAAAGCAGGTGACAGCACAGACCCTGCAAACTACAGACCAATCTCAATCATTTCCACTCTTTCAAAACCTTTGGAAAAACACATAAACAAACACACATTACGCCACCTTAATACATACCACTTACTTCATCCAAGACAGTCCGGGTTCCGACACAACCATTCATGCCACACAGCCCTAATCAACCTGATTGATGACTGGCTAAACAGCATTAACAACAACAGATATTGTGGTGTCCTATTTATTGATTTCAAAAAAGCATTTGATGTGATAGACCACAACCTTCTTCTTAGAAAATTAAAATTGTATGGCTTATCCACAAGAACTCTTACTCTTTTTCACTCACATCTCACAAATAGGCAACAATGTGTGAAAATTAATACAACTTTCTCTTCATTTCAAACACTTTCCTATGGCGTCCCACAAGGCTGTATCTTGGGTCCCTTATTATTCACAATTTACATCAATGATCTACCTCTGCATATCACATCCACCTGTGAACTTTTTGCTGATGACACAACAATCCACACAAATCATTCTGATGTTACTGTTCTTGCACAAACTATACAAGAAAGTGCGAATGATCTCGTGAAATGGACTGAACTAAATCACATGTCGCTTCACCCTCAAAAAACTAAATCCATGCTTATCACAACCAGACAAAAAAGACAAAATCTCACTATTAAATTTCCTCCGGTGCATCTTAAAGATGAACCCGTTGAACAGGTTACATACCTCAAAGTGCTAGGAATAACAATTGATAGCAATATTAGCTGGCAAGCTCACATAACCTCACTGTGCAAAAAAGTCTCTCAGAAAGTCTATAAACTCTCCAAAATTAAACGCTTCCTCGACCTGCATTCACGCAAGCTCTTTTTTTCAATCTCATATTCAATCATACATAGACTATGGGTCTACTCTATGGGACTCTGCTAGCGCTATTACCCTCAAACTATTGCTAAGCCTACACAAGGGAGGACTCAAATTAGTCCTCCTAAAAAACAGTAGTCTCCTAGACTCAGACTATAAAAAGGTTCAAATTCTCCCCTTAAGTCTGAGATTAGAATACAACAAAGGGATCATAATGCACAGAATTATGTCTGGGAAGGCACCCTCAACATTAGTTCGCAGATTCTCAATTAATTCCTCAAGGACTCTACCCAAACTACATGTCCCTGTTCCTAGAATTGACTTATTCAAATCCAGTTTAACATATTCAGGTTCCTGTCAATGGAACTCGCTCCCTGAGTCAGCCAAGCAACACCAATGCACATCAACCTTCAAACACCATTATTTCATCCATCTTATGTGCAAATACTCGCATACTCCGCCATAAATCCACCACCAACCACTACCACCCTCTTTACCTTATGTGTGAACCTGATTATTATGGAAGTGATTTGTACTTGAAATGCACATGCTACTCTGTTCAATAAGTATGTCTTATGTAAGTATGCGCGCGCGCGCGCGCGCGCGCGTGTGTGTGTGTGTGTGTGTGTGTTTTCCTACTACCTCTTGCCCTCTCGTCACTATGTCGTAATGCTTGTATTCTTATGTGACTCTCTGTCTCTGTCTGTCTGTCTCTGTCTGTCTGTCTGTCTGTCTGTCTCTTCTCTCTCTCTCTCTCTCTCTCTCTCTCTGTCTGTCTGTCTCTGTCTCTCACGGTTCTGCTGGAATGACTTGATTTATTATCTATATGACACCCCCCCGCCTCCCCCTTGTACCCGTGGTGACTGGGCTATCATTATGCTTTTTTTTTTCTCCATTTGTGTGTGTGTGCGTGTGTGTGTGTGTGTGTGCGTGTGTGTGTGTGTGTGTGTGTGTGTGTGTGTGTGTGTGTGTGTGTGTGTGTGTGTTTTCCTTCCTGGTGCTTCAAAATCGATTGTCTTGCAACTCCTTGGTATCTTTTGATTGTCAGACTATTCTAAACATCTCTCTTCCCCACCCCAATCTCCCTCTCTTCTCCCTCTCCTCTTCCCCCCCCCCCCCCCCCCCCCCTCCTCCTCTTCCCTCCTTCCTCACTCCTTCGCTCCGCCCCTCCCCCCCCCCCCGCGCTTTTCTCTCTCTCATTAAAAAAAAAAAAATTCCATGTCTAATTTTTGTTCTAGCCACTTTTGCATGCTTCTTCTATTGCCTCATTTTATTTTGCATTGTTGACCCTACTCAGGGCGAAGACTGGATGTAAAAAAGCACGTCAGTGCTTATCTATTATCCTCGTTAATAAAGAATTTTGTCTTGTCTTGTCTTGTCTTGTCTCTCTCTCTCTCTCTCTCTCTCTCTCTCTCTCTCTCTCTCTCCATTATTGGTGGAAAATATGGCTAAACCCATATTATGGCTAAACCCATTTTATACAGTATCAATCAGAAAAGGGATTGGGGTAAAACATAAAAGATTTCAGCTCATTAACTCCAGACGACAGAATGAAATGTTATTTCTAATAAAGTGGAAATAATACCCTTGGAATCGAAGAGTACGTGGCAATCAGAATTCAGAGAACAAAGAAAAAACAAAGAACAAGAACAAGAAGAAAATAAGTTAAGATAAAAATTAAGACGGGAGTGATGGGGAGTACGTAAGTTAATAAATATTTTTGTTGGGGCTTGGGTAATTGTTGATGGTGGTGATGGTGGTTTTTGTTGGTTTTTTGGTTTGGTTTGGTTTGTTCTGAAAAAGGCATTTTATGAGAAAGCAAACATTAAAACCAGAAACAGATAATAGCCAAGTAAAAACAGAGATGAAATATTATCAGAATCACAGGCACAGAAGGTGAGTTATGGAGAGCCATCACAGCCATCTCCAGGTTTGGGCATCCGTTGTTCCACTGCACAAAAACTAATACCGTACATCAGCCGAAGCCAAAGGAGCATCGGGATCAGCATGAACTGCAGACACCAGACCTTTTTTTTCAGGCCATTCTGGTCTATTCTCTACAGGTTTTCTTCCGCCATTTGCTTAATTTTCTTTCCTCTCTTTGTGTCTTTCAAGGAGTCATCATACCATCTTCCAAGCCACCTGACTGGTTCTTCTGGTACTACTGGTATGGCTTAGTTGGCTGCAGTGAACAGAACCGTTTCAGCCACTTTTCCTTTCCATAGGGAGGGGCTTCGGCATTTCTCTGGTTTGAAACTCACTGTCGATAAAGCAACCAGCTTGTCATACTCTCTAAGTATTGTCTGTGTTTCACCTTCCTTTAGACGTGTGCCCAACTGTGCCACAAGTCAACCTCAGCATAAAATGCTTTGTGTCGATTACCGAGTTAGTCTGTTAAGAGTTTTCCCCTCTTCTAATTAATTCTTGCTATCTTTCTGTTAGGAATTTCCCTTTTTCACCATGGAGGTTTCAGATTTCTGCACGATAGCACGTCATAGGACGCCCCCTGAGATCCTGCAGGTGGGAAAGGATATAGAGTGGTAGCCTACACAATTCTCTTGTGAAAGTTATAAATTCCATATGATGGACTGGGTCCTCCACTTCTGTTTTGTAATGTGTTGTATTGCATTGTCTTGTGCTGTGCTGTACAGTCTTGAATCGTTATCAGTTGCATTTAACAGAGATTAGGTGAGAACCGCTTTCCCTGTTGTATCGTTCGTTCTAATATCTATCTATGTATCTATCTATCTCTCTGTCTGTCTGTCTATCTAAATCTATTCATCTCTCCATCTAATTATCTATCTGTCTATCTACCTACATATCTGTCCATCTATGTATTTATCGATCTCTATCTATCTGTCTATCTATCTTAGTATATATCTATTTGCCTGTATGTCTGTCTCTCTCTCTCTCTGTCTTTCCATCTATCTACTTATCTGTCTGTCTCTCCTCTCTCTGTCTTTCCATCACTCTATCTCTCTATATATTCATCTATCTGTCTGTCTAACTATGTTTCTATCTATTTATCTATCAATTAATCATCTATTCATCTATCCATCCATCTAGCTAGCTAACCATCCATCTATAAATCTATCTATCATCTACTCATCCATCTATCTATCTATCCAACCGTCTACTTATCTATCATATTTATCTATTAATCTATCCACCCATCTATTCATCCATCTATCTATCTATCTATCCATCCATCCATCTATCTATCCACCTATCTATCTATCCATCTATGCCTCCATCTATTTATCAGTCCATCTATCTATCTATCTATCTGTCTGTCTCATGTCCTTTTCCTGCCTGAATCCTACGTCAACAAAGTGCAGAGAGTGATGCAGGATTGTTCCTGGCTGCTTTGTTCGGAGATTGAGGCCAATCCTTCTCAGGGTACCATTTGCACCTCCAGGTATATCTTTGTCTTTCCTTTTCATCTATCTGCACATCAGGGCTCCTATTAATGCACACACATCATGTGCATCCTTGACTCACCATAACGGTCAGGGACACACTGTGTTCACAAAAACAGGAGATTCAGCGGGACGCGGTATAATTAAGAGACAGACTATCGTGTTATAGTCACACACAGAATGTCTGATCACCTTCAGATTCCGCGATCAAGCCAACATGAAACACTTCCCCATTCAAACACAAACTGCCGTGCAGCAGTCGCTGGGCAGATGCCATGTAAGCATGCATTCTTTTAACCATTGTACTGATACAATTTTTTTTCATTTACCCAACTCAGCACTTCGGTCTTTGAATGGCAGAGGAACTGGGAACAGGTTAATTCTGACGCTTCTGTGCCTAGTTTGTATTACATAATGTCTGTTAGTGATTGACTTCGCATGTTTTAGCATGACGTCATATAACTCAGCCAAAGGATCATACGGACCCCCCCCCCTCCTCCCTCTATGTGTGTGTGTGTGTGTGTGTGTGTGTGTGTGTGTGTGTGTTGTGTTGTCTCTCTCTCTGTCTCACTCTCTGTTCAACCTGAGGAAGCCTCGCAGCAGATGCGAACATTTGTCAGAATCAAAACAGAGCCGTGAAGCGTGTACTGTGCCGTTTTATTGCGTAACTGTACACATGCAGATATCTCCATGTACCACTGCAGATATGAATGCTTATCTCCCCCTATTTCTTCAGTCTAAGATATAAGAGCAAGCTTTGTTTATAATTGAATATTTCTTGCAGTCATTGCAACACCAAGCTGCTCTGTAAGTTGCTGGAATGGTGCTCGGTACTTATCCTTGGAATTTATTAGTTTATTGTGTGTGTGTGTGTGTGTGTGTGTGTGTGTGTGTGTGTGTGTGTGTGTGTGTGTGTATACATGTCACATGGAACATTTCCTTAGCGGTTTGTTTGTTTTTTACATTTTTTTTTCTGTTTGCGAGCCGCATAAAGCATGTCACACTCGCACGCGTATTAAGAATAAATGAATGAATGAATCAATCAATCCATCAATCAATGAGTCAATCAATGAATCAATGAATGATAATTTATTCAATAAGGCCCCATCTTCTGAAGGGGGGGAGGGGGGGTCTATCTATAAAATGTAAATGACAGTGTGAAAATCAAAGCAATGTATTGATTAAGACAGAGAGAGGGATTCAAACACACACTCTCAAACGGCGAGCACAAGAATCATATCTTTATTTGCAGGAGTTCGGTTGGACTGAGGGATATATAGTGCCAACAGAGATTTTAAAAAAATGCTCAACCGCACTGGGAGCAACATTTGTTAAAAAGGAAAGGTTTAAAATTTTACCTACAACGTTGTTTCATGAAACCGCATGCGGTTGCAATCGTCAGGATGTGGTGGGTCTGTGCTGCCGGTGTTTTATAACTGCTTGTGTTGTCTGTCATCACGTGCTGTCTGTGTTTTTCGTGTGTTTCTGATTCTTGTTCACTGATAGGAATTTCCACTTGTGCCTGCAGTTGTTAACCATTTCTATCCTGGTGTTTAAAGTTGCCATTTGTGGTTTGCATAGTATTATGTATTTTTCTGTTGAGCATAGGTTACATCTTTTTGAAATATTGTTGTATGGTGCTGCTCTTTTTATGATTTTCCAGGATATATTGTAGTCTATTTTTTTCTCTTTGAGCTTCCAGATGTATTTACTCAATTCTGTTTGGTTTTTGTATTTTTCTTTGTTAAATGACTGTTTGTGGTTCGCATATCTAGTTTTAAATTGGTTTTCAGTAATACCTATATATGTTTCTTCTGCGTTCTCTGATGTGTACCAAGCCACTGTAACATCAGAGAACGCAGAAGAAACATATATAGGTATGACTGAAAACCAATTTAAAACTAGATATGCAAACCACAAACAGTCATTTAACAAAGAAAGATACAAAAACCAAACAGAATTGAGTAAATACATCTGGAAGCTCGAAGAGAAAAAAATAGACTACAATATATCCTGGAAAATCATAAAAAGAGCAGCACCATACAACAATATTTCAAAAAGATGTAACCTATGCTCAACAGAAAAATACATAATACTATGCAAACCACAAATGGCAACTTTAAACACCAGGATAGAAATGGTTAACAACTGCAGGCACAAGTGGAAATTCCTATCAGTGAACAAGAATCAGAAACACACGAAAAACACAGACAGCACGTGATGACAGACAACACAAGCAGTTATAAAACACCGGCAGCACAGACCCACCACATCCTGACGATTGCAACCGCATGCGGTTTCATGAAACAACGTTGTAGGTAAAATTTTAAACCTTTCCTTTTTAACAAATGTTGCTCCCAGTGCGGTTGAGCATTTTTTTTAAATCTCTGTTGGCACTTGCCACCATTATCTTAATAGCTCCTCACGTTGAGCGCTTTAAACCAACAGATTTTAAAATGGACAAAATCAATTTTAAACAATCTACTAAAAACATACCTTTCGCCAAACCTCAGTGCTATATGAAAAGAATGATAGAACAGACAGAAAGGTTTATCAAAAACATGAGATGGAAGGCATTTTTCTTTTTGAACCCTAATGCCAAGAAAGAAGATAAAAACACATACGACTTCAAAACATGGCGAGCTCCACCAGCCATTGAAGAAATGAAGACATTTGAGGATAAAATGAAAAGGATGATAGCTAATATAGAATTCAAAAAATTAAATAACGAATTCCAAACATCGTTAAAAAACGAAATCAAACAAATCCAAAATGACAAAAAAATATTTGTGAAAGCAGACAAAACCAGCAACTTCTACAAAATGGAAACTGAAGAGTACTCACAGCTTCTCGATAAAAACATCCCAAAAAATTACAAAAAAGCTGATAAAACTACATACGAGTACATTAGAAAAAAAGAAAAGGAGCTTGTGCACCAAACGGATTTAAGCGATAGAGTGGAGACAACAGCAGCAAGAGAAGCTTTTATAACACTTAAAGACCACAAACCCAACTTTCTGAATAACCCAACATGCAGATTGATAAATCCATCCAAATCTGAATTAGGAAAAATCAGCAAAAAAAATCTTAGAAAAAGCCATAAAAAACATAAGAGAGAACACTGAACTCAACCTCTGAAAAAACACATACGAAGTCATACAATGGTTCAAGAAACTCAACAAGCAAGAAAATACAGTTTTTATAACATTTGACATAGTAGACTTCTATCCATCTATAGATGAAGATCTACTCACCAAAGCTATAAAATTTGCCAACAAATATACTGAAATACCAGGGTCAGAAATGGAAATCATTTTCCATACAAAGAAAACTCTACTACACAGCAAAAATGAAATCTGGACCAAGAGCGCAAGCAAGAATTCAACTTTTGATGTTACAATGGGATCGTATGATGGTGCCGAAACTTGCGAACTTGTCGGACTGTTCATACTATCTAACATCCAAAAAAAAACTTGGAAAACAAGTCGGACTCTACAGAGATGACGGCCTCGCTGCGCTGAGCGACAGCCCTAGAAACATTGAAAATAAGAAAAAAGAACTGTGTAAAATCTTCCAAAACCAAAATCTAAAAATCACTATTGAAGCAAATAAAAAGATAGTGAACTACCTAGATATAACGTTAGACCTCAACCAGCACATATATAAACCATACAAAAAACCAAATGACATACCTGTCTATGTAAATATCAAAAGTAACCATCCACCTTCCATACTAAAAACAATACCCAGAGGCATAAATAAGAGATTATCTAACCTGTCATGTAATGAAACGGCATTCAATAACGCTGCAGCTGAATATCAACAAGCGTTACACAAAAGTGGCTACAACTACAAACTACAATATGATCCAGATAATGACATGAGCAGACACAAGAAGAACAGGAAAAGGAAGATCATATGGTTCAACCCCCCATATGACGGAAGAGTAAAAACAAATATAGGGAAAGAATTCTTTAGAATCCTAACATCATCATTTCCAAAAGAGTACAAATTATCCAAGATATTTAACAAAAGTAACATCAAATTATCATACTCATGTATGCCCAACCTTAAAAACATCATTGATTCAACCAACAAAATGAAAAGCAGTATAGAGAAAAACGAGGGTGACGAAAGGAAATCTTGCAACTGCATCAAGAAAGAACAGTGCCCTCTGAGCAACAAATGCCTCTACAACAACATTGTGTACCAAGCCACTGTAAAATCAGAGAACGCAGAAGAAACATATATAGGTATTACTGAAAACCAATTTAAAACTAGATATGCAAACCACAAACAGTCATTTAACAAAGAAAGATACAAAAACCAAACAGAATTGAGTAAATACATCTGGAAGCTCAAAGAGAAAAAATAGACTACAATATATCCTGGAAAATCATAAAAAGAGCAGCACCATATAACAATATTTCAAAAAGATGTAACCTATGCTCAACAGAAAAATACATAATACTATGCAAACCACAAATGGCAACTTTAAACACCAGGATAGAAATGGTTAACAACTGCAGGCACAAGTGGAAATTCCTGTCAGTGAACAAGAATCAGAAACACACGAAAAACACAGACAGCACGTGATGACAGACAACACAAGCAGTTATAAAACACCGGCAGCACAGACCCACCACATCCTGACGATTGCAACCGCATGCGGTTTCATGAAACAACGTTGTAGGTAAAATTTTAAACCTTTCCTTTTTAACAAGTATATATATATATATATATATATATATATATATATATATATTGAAATTTCACGCCCATAGCCACCGAACGTGATACGAAACAAATGGAAAACTATTCCGGAGAGCAGAAATAGGAACATGGGGAGGGAGTGGAGGATGAGGAGGGAGAGTAAGTAAAGGTGGAAGGAAGGCCACAATGCCGCCAGAACAATCTACTACGATCGAATGGCAAGAATTTCAGTTGACATCAGAGCAGAACATGTCTACATCAAACGGGAGCAGAGATACATGAAAATCACTGCTGTGTTCACTGAAACGTGCTCATCTGCTGGCATGTGGCGCGTCTGTTGTGGCATCACAGCGGTTTTAGTAGTAAACAGGTCTTATCCTGATGATTAGCCTGCAAGAACAAACAAACAAAAAACAAGATGTACTGTCGTTTACAGGCCAGGTCATGCCTTGTGTTCTCATATGGAGAGGAGACAGAGGGTGTGTGTGTGTGTGTGTGGAGAGAGAGAGAGAGAGAGAGAGAGAGAGAGAGAGAGAAGAAGAAGGAGGAGGAGGAGGAGGAGGAGGGAGACAGAAAGAGAGGGACAGAGAGAGAGATTTGAGGATGGGGTATGGAGGGTGGTGGGGATTAGAACGATATATATATATATATATATAGAGAGAGAGAGAGAAAGAATGAGAAAAGATATGAGAGAGAGTGTGTGTGTATGTGTGCGTGTGTGTGTGTGTGTGCGCGTGCGCGCGCGCACGCGCGCGCGCGTGTGTGTGTGTGAAACAGAGAGAGAGACAGACAGACAAACAGACAGCGAGCAACTGACACATTTCACAGTCCGTTTTGCAGTCAAGCAAGCTCTTTAGAAAAACAGGGATAACAACAGAAAGCATCAGTACCAAAAGCAGACACCTCGCCCATAAACTCACATATTCTCATACACGTCCCCACCATCCTCTATCTCCACCTGGCGTTCATCCATCCCACCCCCTACCATCCCTCTAGCCCCACCCCCGACAGCCTGCACTCACCCCCTATCCCCCTTCCCTCCGACACGCATGGAGAAATATATCGGTCTTTTGTTCCATTACCCTTTCGTTTTCTCGGACACATCTACGTATTTAGCTAGTTCGTGTGCAACTCGTTCCTTATGATAAGATAACAACATAGCAGTAGTTGAGCTGTGTGTATGGTATGAGTAGGTTGTATAGGATCGTCAGCAAAGGCAGTGCAATGAAACAAAAAGCGCGTTGAGCATCCACGTCTCCAAGAAAGTCATTTGAAAATTCACAGCTAAAACCTATCACTTTCATTCTTTTTAATATCACTGACCCTCAACCTGAATCTGGTCAGGCTATCTCTGTGTTATTTATTCTAACTAATTTTAGGTACCTTTCTGCCTGAAATTTTAGGTACCTTTCTGCCTGAAAATGCCTTTAAAGGATCAGAAACACTTTTATTTATCGTTGATATCCTTTCATTCACGCCAGGTTTCAGGAAAATGAGTTCTCTTTCAACTGCGCTGTACACCATCACCTATCACTTATCACCTGTCACCTATCCCAGAGTCTTGAAGACCGTTGGGGCGCCACGGAAGACTTTGCAATCAGCTTCCTGCACTCCTCCCGGTTCTCAGACGCTCTTAGGCAGTTGCTGAGTGTGAGGCCAGTCCATTCACTGATGCTGTCATCCAGCTTCTGTCTCTGTCGTCCTCTCCTGCCTCCTCAGACTGTTCTTTGTAGAACTTTGTAGAATGGTTTTCGCAAGTCCTGTTGATCTTGATACATGATCATACCATCTCATTTTCCTTCTTTTTACTGTCGACAATAGGTCTTTGTATGGTATATTCATAACCAACTCCCTGACCGGGCCAAACAAGACCAAAAATATTTTCAGTCCGAGTCTCCTGTACATTTGACATCCAGTTTCAGTGAGATTTTTGTGCTGTGACAAACGCATTTCACGAGCCTGACAGCGAATTCTCAACACGGGGAGTGATTTCCTTTAACCAATATTCGATGCACTTTACAAGTTGTTGTAAAGCGTAAGGAAAGTCTCCTGGTTTCTCCAGTTTCTTTGAGGTATGCAGGGGAACATTTGGAAATCTTCTCATGGTAAACATAATGTACATTTTCCATCTGGTTCTAGCCATGTTTTGGTCTATGTGCAGCTCTGCGTGTCAGAATGGGTTCCAAGTTGTGTGTTAAATAGTGTCAAAGACAAATTTATATAGTTATTGTGTTTCATTTCTTTATAATGATTTCATTATTTCTTTCGCTTCTTTCTTTGCTTTCTTACAAAATCTGACAAAGCATTGCTAATCATGTTAGGAGGGAGGGAGAGAGAGAGAGAGAGGAGAGAGAGAGAGAGAGAGAGAGAGAGAGAGAGAGAGAGAGAGAGATTCCACGAGTGTAGTGGAATAAGGACGAATGATTTATATTTTGCACCAAGCAGTCCGACGTTAGAAAATAAAACAAAACGGTAAAAGTGAACCAGGATTTGTATGTAGAACCATTAATGTATGTATAAAGCGTAACGTGTCATGTGCGGTGAGAGAGAGAGAGAGGAGAGAGAGAGAGAGAGAGAGAGAGAGAGAGATGGGTGGGTCAGGTGGACAGAGGGTATAGGGTGATTTGGCGAGGGTGAAAGAGGGGCCAACAGAGTACACATCCATCGAACGGAAACTGGATTAGTAAGTATATCTTGGGTTAAATGAAGTCAGCTTTGACAGATGCATCCTGTAGTCGTAGAAACTAAACTTGAGTTTTATCTAAATTTGATTTGCTGATAATATTTTAGGCTATATTTTTCACAGTCAACCTAACGACTAAAAAAGACTTCATTTGCGTAAAACAATTGTTGCTAAAAGGGGGTCTGTTTTCTGCTGAAGTCAGTGATCATTCGAAGTAAAGGTATTCATGAAATAGGACGACCCATAGCCTAGGAGTTTCTTATGCTTTGAGGATCCATTGCTCTCTCTCTCTCTCTCTCTCTCTCTCTCTCTCTCTCTCTCTCTCTCTCTCTCTCTCTCTCTCTCTGTCATGACAGTGGATAAGCGTGGTTAATGTTTTGGACTTTTGACGCGAAGACAACAACGTAACTATCGGACATCCGATCTAAGATTGGAAATTGAAGCCCTGGGAAGGTTTTGTTCCTCCTCAACTAGGTCCAGCTGGAGCTCTTTTCAGGAACCTCCGGACACTGCCTTTAGCTCTGGTCCTTTTCTGACAAGAAATTGAGAGCTGTTTCACGAGGTCATAAGCTGATGAGCCTACCCCCATCCCAGCCTCGCTCCCTTCCCCCACCTCATTTCTCCAATGTATATGTCGAGGACTTTGGCTGGGAAAGTCAGATTCTTTCAGGCTCATGGCATACTTCCCAATCTTGTAGTTATGAGCTTCCTCCATTCTGTTCTCATATGGTACAGTGAATTTAATCAGAATAATTTGTTTTGATAAACTTGAGTGAATTAGTATATCCAGTATCATGCCACTCAATTCTTTCTTTCTGTGTATGCAGGCTGATACTCCTGCGGACACTCCCTGTATAGACAGGCGAGGATTTATCCCGTCTACCCAACAAAGGGAGTAGAGTTTTGAGTGTATGAACGTTTTTTTTTATCCCGCCTTTAAGGCAACCATACTCCAACTTCTGGGAATATGCCACTCATGATGTTTCAGTTTCAGTTTCAACAAGGAGGTGTCATCACATGCAGACTAGTCTATATACCCTACACCATATCCGCTTAGTTTGAGACCACACTGCGCATGATTCTCATGATGAACTTGGGTGATATTCTCATTCTGTGATTTTCTCATTTTTCACAGCCTGCTGTGTACTCCCAGTCTGTCACTTCCTCCATCAAACACCATTTCCATGCTCCTGATATGGTAGCTGTTCCAGTGCATAATTTTAGGCCACCTGCGATCTACAATATCCTTGCTGGAGCCTGTGGGGGTGTAGTGTTTTCTCTGACAGTGCTAACCGCCTGTATGATCTCTTTAAGCACTTTGTTGTATTCCCACGTGTACCTTTCCTGGATGAGCGCTGCTTTGCATAACTCGGGACATGATCCACTGTTTCTCTGCCCTGACAAAATGGGCACGTCGGATAATTTGATTTCCCCCATTTCATCAGGTTTGAATTCGATGTCAGAAGGTCAATTATATATCTAAGGATGTAGCTGCCTTTGAGAGAAGTCATATGTCATGTTTGTTTTAGCTTAGGCATCTGTGCGGTCCGTTTTCCCACGTAGTTGACTGCCCCTGCTTGACTTGCTGGATCGCCCTCAGTATAGTCTTGGTATCATCTTCTTTCATCAACTTCTGTATTGCAATACTGTCTTTGTGTTCCCTCTTGCATTTGTCCATCACTTCATTTCTTTTGATTATAGTCCCTGTCTGTTGGTTGGTGTGTGTCCTGTCATTTCGGGGATCTTGAGGTTTTCCTTTGCCACGTCCACTGCCTTCTGGACTTTCCGTTTTCTGCCATCTTTAGCTTGGGCTGGACTGATCTCACAAACTTATCTCCCGATCCTCAAGCAAGGTCGGTAACCTTGCCTCACCCAGGTTGTACTTGAGGATGGATTTGGCGAGTAGCTTCAGCATAGCATGGCGACAACAGCGCGCAACGTCCGTAAGACCAGCTGGGACACCCAGCCATTTCCTTGCGTACTTCTTGATTTGGGCCTCCATTGATTTCAGTGCACTAGCATTCACATTGTATGTCAGCAGGGGTCAGAGAAAGCGTTGCGAAAGGCGTGAAGTGCTGACACCAGACCTTGTACTTCCCAGAAAGGCCATACTAGTCTATCATCTTCAGGAACTTTCTTCTGCCATTTGCTTGGTTTTCTTTACCCTCTTGCGTCTTTTGAAGAGTAATCATACCACCTATACCTACCAATGCTTTTTCCTGGATCCTTTGTCACAGTTGGAATGGCTCGGCTGGCTGCGATGAACGTAACTGTACAAATTACCTTTTCTCTCCATGAGAAGTGGCTTCGTGATTTCTTTGGTTTGAAATTTATTGTACATAAAGCAACCAAATCGTATAATTGCTTCAGTATGTTGTGTGTCTCAATTCCCGCGGTAGAAAAGATTGTCGTGTCATCCATTTGTAGAGGGGTCATTTGGTATCCATTCCCGAAATCTGCTGTGACTGTCCCGCTCATTGCTGCATTAAGATTACCTCAAATGCCAACGCAAACAGTATTAGGCAAATTCCACGGCCCACTGCGTTGCTACCTTTTAGACTGATCACTCTATTACTTCGTGGAGAACCCCAGCAACTAGCTATGGAAATGGAGACAAGCAAGATGATTAATGCAGAATGCTTACAACAAATTGATTACAGCAAGATTATTGTCATTATTACGAATACTTATATAGCGCCTATCCTCGGCAAGAGACCAAGCTATACGCGATTTACAATCCACACTCGTTTACACAACGGGCTGCCTACCTGGGTAGTGCCGACTGAAGAGCTGTCAGCTGGCGCTTCATTCAGTCGTTTCCCGTGTCATCCAGTCAATATCGTTCAATATTGTTCACTCAATTTCCTTACTTCTCCCATTCTTTCCATTTCTCACGCAAGGTGCATGCTATATGTAACGTGTCATCCATACCAAGGGCCAAACTGGCCTTCTCTTTCGAAAGCTGGTGATGGGATTTTACGTGTGTGCAAGATGTTATGCGTGCGTTCACACACGGAACCTCGGTTTATAGTCTCATTCGAAGGACTGTATGAGAAATGTCAGAACCAATGTTAACTCCGAGCGAAAATTTGTAAATTTGTAAATTTCAATGCAAACAGTGACTACATGTAGTTCTGAAATTAATTCTCTTTGCTTTGATTTTATTGACTGTTAAATATACGCTATCGCTTTGTATGGGGCTCTGAACAAAATGTCAACGTGCCATTGAACTAAAATTGTCAAGTGTCAGAAAAGATGATGATGACAACGAAGAAAGAAAAAAGACAGAAAGAAAGGACCACAACAATACAACAATAACGAGAGAGAGAGAGAGAGAGAGAGAAGAGAGAGAGAGAGAGAGAGAGAGAGAGAAGAGCACATACTGTCTCCTAAAGTACATCAGAGAGAAGGAGAGAGAGAGGCAGACAGACAGACAGCGAGAGAGAGAGAGAGCACATACTGTCTCCTAAAGTACATCAGAGAGAGGGAGAGAGAGAGGCAGACAGACAGACAGACAGCACAATGTCTCTCCTAAAGTATATCAGAGAGAGAAAATGTGAGAGCATACAATGTCTGTCGTAATGCACATCAAAGAGGGGTGGAGCTCTGTGGTATGGTATCAGACCTACCTCCATCGGATCAAGTTTTGGAACACATAAGCTTCATATGGGCTCTGCGGGAATCTGGTGAAGCAGCAATCCTTTATCGCCCTGGGTTTGACGTACCTTGTGTAGCCCTGTGAACCAGACAGGTGGCACACATCCATACGTTGGTTGCACTAGTAGTAATAACGCTACAAACATCAACAGCAAGAACAGACCAACAACAGTACCAAAAAACAACAGTGGCAGCTGCAGGAGGAGGAGGAAGAGGAAGGGGTAACAGCAACAGTAGCAGCAGCCAGCAGCAGCAGCAGCTTCAGCTGGGTAGCACTAACAAGATTCGGAATAAGAAAAAAATATTGTTGCTTTTGACAAGTAAGTACTCTCAAGACATAGTCCTTCCTTTCTTTATTGACTGTTTGTAGCCGTTGCATTCCACTAAAGATGATGCAGCCAGCTATTACAACAGCAGAAGCAGTGGAAAAAGTAGTAATGTGGCTGAAGAAACAGCAGCTGCGGCGGCACAAAACGCAGCAGCTGTAGAAGCAACTGAAGCGGTAGCTATAGCATCAGAAGGTGTTTGCATCTTAAACATGTGCTTCAGCTGCAGCAGCAGTAGCAGTAGCAACACTAGTAGCAGTAGCTGCAACAACAGCCGTAGTCGAAATATGCTGACAGCAATAATGATGGTAAGAGGGGGCAAAAAGAAGGCTTAAGACTGCTTCTTTAGATATCTCTTCCAGTTCCCCAGAAAAAAGTATGATGGAGCAGTCAAATCTGGAACATTCTTAGTGAAGGAAGAAACTCCTGAACTACTCACAATGGAGAGGACTTTGCCAGAAGAAGCCTGGATAGGGATTAAGGAGACCGCCTTTCAGGAATCCTGGATTTACTGTTCCACAGAAGGATATGCTGCCAATGCAGTAGCTAATGGGAGGTCCGGAAACTGGGTCAGGTTCTCTGATGTGTCAGCATTGTCAGAGAAGTACCCAACCAGCAGGTTCTATAAGCAGCAGTGGAGCTAATACTTGCTGCCAGTGTGACTCCGACAAGTGATTATCTTCGCAAATGCCCTGTCAGTCCTGAAAGCCCTGTCTGGGGACAAGTTGGCGAAAGCTGAGCAGAAAACTGCATTAGGCCTGAGCAGACAGACAAATGGTGTTGCTGTGGTTACCTTACCACTAAAAAAGGGGATCACAGTGGTGAATGTTTGCTTGCTAAACTGGGAGCACCAGGTGACCTGGCAGAGAGAGCAGTTGCCATTCAGGAGCAGAAGCTCGTGATTAACAAAACCAGGAAACAGAAAGCGAAAAGGGATGCCAGACATCTCCAAGGTAGAACAGATCAGGTAAACATTTACAGGAAACGTAAGATTTCCCAGCCATATGACCACAAGCTGAAGATGTCCTTACCCTTACTGCCAGCACAGGTAGCTGGAACATAAGGCACAGCATGACCTACAGGAATGCCCACTCCACGCTGACCTGACAGACGGAATTTGACCAGAGGCGGCGATGATGAACTGGAAGTTGTTGGGTGCCTGAGAGGACTGCCAGATTCATCTGCGAATGTGACGGCGGACAGGAATAAAGAAAGAACAGCATCCTAGAAAATATATTCTGATCCTCATGAGAACGCACTACTTGAAATAAAGGGTTTTGAATGGCCTGCAATTTCAAAGAAAATGCTCCGTGGTAACCAACACTGGATGATGTTAAACATGTTCAAGAAAGCCAGAGCCAAACCATCGCATGGGCCTAATGGAATGCTTTCCGTGTTGTATAGAAAGTCTAGCAACGTCCTTCGGCGTCTCCACACGATAATCAGAGCAGCACGGGGGAACCTGATGATCAGCAACCATTGGATAACAGCTGATGGAGTGTACATTACAAAGAACAGAACTCACCAGACATCTACCACTTCAAATTACTCCTGAACGCTGAACACTTATCTGTCATGGCAGCTGGGCTGACTAAATACCTTTTACAAAATGATTACTTAGGTTTGTCCGCCTAGAAAGGGGGCATTCCAGAAGTATCCAGCTGTGCTGAGCAATCCTTGATGATTTGGGAAGTTATCACCGAGATGGAATAGTAAACAAAAAAGCATATATATGTGGTGTGACTTGATCTAATAAATGCGTGTGGATCAGTCCCACATGAGATGATTCCACTGGCTCTTGAGATGTACTATGTCCCAAAAAAACAACTGACATGTAAGCTTACTGAAGAACTCAACTTCTTAAATGGCTTCTCAGTTAGTTTTTCTTTTGACAAAAGAATGCACATCAGGCTGGGTCAGTTTAGAAATTTGCATAGCAACGTACTGCATGTTTCGTTTAATATTGTCCGTGTTGGCATTGGTGGTCATCTTAAAGGCAGTAATGACCGACAGACAACAGATCTCGGAAATGGATACTAACACGTCCCTCTAGAAGCTTTCATGGATGACACAACAGTTCTTTCCACCAGGGAGTATGAATCACACAAAGTGGTGAAGCAGTCTGACGAATCAGTTGCCTCATCCACGATGATCTTCAAACCAAAGAAATCACGGAAACGAAAAGCAACTGAAACACTTGCATATACCGCATCCAAACAAATCTTTCCAACAAAGACAGAAGAACCTGACAATAAGCTGGAAAAGTGCTATTATGACTCGTTGAAAGAAATAAAAGGGGAATTAAAACTGAGTGAATAGCAGAAGAAAGCCTGCAAATATAAGATCAGGGTGACTTCCTTGACAAAGACGAAGTCTGGTGCCTGCAAGCCATGCAGATCCTAAAGTTCCTTTCTTGTGAAGAGCTCGTTAGGTCCATCAGGCTAGCTATTGTATGCGGGATCCGGTAGCATATCTGATCAGCTCTTCTCAGAGCGAAACAACTGCCTCTTCCTGGTCCTGCTGCCTTCCCCTTTGGTAGAACGATAAACTCAAGAGAACACTCTAAAGGAGTGCATTTCTTTTCATGTCCACCTCCCCTTAAACGCACGCCTGTGTTTTAAAGTTACGTATTTTCACTGGAAATGATTCTGCTAATTGTTACACTTTGAAAAGTAAAGGCATTTAGGCCAAGCTCTCTCTCTCTCTCTCTCTCTCTCTCTCTCTTCTCTCTCTCTCTCACACACACACACACACACACACACACACACAATATATATATATATATATATATGTATGTATATATATACACACACATATATATATTACACACACAGAACACACACACACACACACACACACACATATATATATATATATATGTACACACACACACATATATGTATATGTACATATATATATATGTATGTATGTATGTATGTACATACACACACACACACACATATGTATATATACATATATAGAGAAAGAGAGATTACACACGCGCACACACACACACACGCACACGCGCGCGCGCGCGCACACACACACACACACACACACACACACACACACACACACACACACACACACAGAGATTTTAATCCTGTGACCCCTTTTGGGGCATGGAGGACTTGAAACAAATCAAACAATGTAAATGAAACAAATTACACATCCAAAAATGTTCCCTATAATTAACACACTGAATATAATGTTGCACAACTTTACTAAGTTTTAGAAACTTTGCTAAGTTTAGCAACACTTTTATACTACCACACAGCAAACGACAATAGTTAATTACGGACTTTATACACGTAAATTTTCTTGGTGTCATAATAATAATAATAGGAATAATAATAATAGTAATAATGAAGACAATTTCTATAGCGCCCATCCTAACAAGGTAGGCTACAGGGCGCTTTACAAGTTTTAACAATTCAACATCTAAAAATATAAGCAGGACACACACACACACACACCACACACACACACACACACACACACACACACATTCACACACACACGCACGCGCGCACGCATGCATGCACACACACACACACACACACACACACACACACACACACACACACACACACAATTCTGCGTTTACGAGTCATGAGCATACACACACACACACACACACACACACACACACACACATACACATGCACGCACACACACAGCACACTCGCGTGCGCACATACACACACACACGCACACATACAGACACATACACACTGGAACATAATGTCGCTTACATAAACACACTATATAACACGGTGAACAGCTCCTTTGTATACGAGCAAAGTGTGCACGTGACATGTAGTAATTTAGTAATATTTCAGGTGGTATCCTGCAACTGGCGTTTGAACAGATACAGTTTAAGTGCAGACTTGAAAGTCGGGAAGGAAGGGGCATGACGTAGATGGAAAGGCAGTGAATTCCAGAGTATTGCCGCAGAAAATGAGAATGCTCTAGAACCGTGCTGCTTTCGGTTATATGAGGGAATTCGAAAAATTCGGTCATCAGAGGAAGAACGGAGGGGACGCGTAGGAATATATATTTCGAAGCAATCAGAGAGATAGGTAGGCGCTTCACCTGTGATTACCTTATAACATAGACACGCCGACTTATACTGAATTCTGTGCTCGATTTTGAGCCAGTATAATTTCTCCAAGAGATCCGAAGTATGATGCTGTTTTGGCACCTTGAAGATAAGGCGAGCGGCTGAATTTTGAACACGTTGTAGTGGCTGGAGTAAGGCTGCGGGTACACCAAGGAGAAGAGAGATACAATAATCTAGTCTTGACAGAATGCAGGAAGACGCTGCCGTCTTCGTGGCCTGTTCTGTAAGGAAAGGTCTGACAGAGCTGATGCGACGGAGTTCAAGAAAGGATGCTTGGCAGATTTTGGCTATGTGGTGTTTCAGGGTGAGATCAGAGTCGAGATTGAAGCCAAGGTCATGAACAAATGGCATAAATGAGATGTCAGTGGAGCCTAGGACTATTGACGGATGAAGACGGGTGGTCTTGAGCTGATTGTATAACCTGATTTCTGATGTCTGTCTTAAATGTCATAATATGCAGTATGTAGCGGAAACTGGCAAAACTTTACAGCAGAGATTTTACAAGCACAGATCAGACATCAACACCAAAAAACAAACACTAGTAGCAAGACATTTCAACAGTCCTGAACACACGATTGAACACCTGACATGCACTGCTATCGAACAGATCCGAAAAACAGATGAAACCTGCCGCAAACGAAGAGAAAAGTACTGGTGCTACAAACTGCGAACAATCTTTCCTGATGGACTGAATGTTGCAGACTGGGAGTGAAGGAACACACAGCTTATTGTCTGTGTCCCAGACTTGCAAAGACTATCAACACTTACATCTCATACCTGTATGGATTGCTGCTAACGTCCACGTGCATTACTTCATTCTACTGTTTCTCATTTGAATTCAGTCCTCTCTCTAGATGTCTTAAACTACCCCTAATTTTTTGCTTTTTCTGGTCTCTGCTTTAATTCCTTGACTTCAGCTTCCAGCAGCTAACAAAATATTCCTATTTGTTACCCCCACCCCCTACCCCCAAGCACACACACTAGTGTGTGTGTGTGTGTGCATGCGTGCGTGCGTGCGTGTGTGTGTGCATGTGCGTGTATGTGTGTGCGGGTGTGTGTGTGTGTGTGTGTGTGTGTGTGTGTGTGTGTGTGTGTGTGTGTAAGACCCCTGTACCCGCCCTCCATTCTTGCCATTTGCCTCCAACAGTTCCAGCTTTCTTTCTCACCTCATATATCACTTGTTCATCTTCACTCACCATTCTGTCCCATACCCCCTATTTCCCTTATGTGATCTTCTTCTTATACATACGTGCATGCACGCAGGCGCTCACACAGCGCGCGCAGTCGCGCACACGCAGGCACTCACGCACGCACGCGCGTGCATGCGCTCTCACATACATTTCTCCCTTCCCCTCTCTTGCTGGGTCTTCTACTGTTTCC
>CM065714.1:143999058-144059058 GCA_033310375.1 Conus canariensis
CTTATTTCAATTTTATCTGACCAATGAAAAAATAGTGGCCTTAAAGTTTCAATGTTGTAATAATTAACAACAAAAAGACTACTGCTGGTACCTATTTACTGAAGGAATAGAGTTTTCAAACTGAAAAAATCCAGCGCCACGAATGATTTGAACTCAGACCATCAGCTCCATAGGCAAACGCTCTAATCATTAGACTACGGGCTTAATTGCCTTCATGCCTCGTTGCCTCTCATTTTACATGTTATTAAAGACTTGCTTACTGTCTTGTTGTTTTCCTTCCTTGTTCAAACCTGCAATTGTACGTCCACCGATTAAGACATCTTCCTTAGATCAGAATATTTGGAAAAACTATAGGCTTCTTTCTCTCTAAAGTAACTGGAAAGATAATCCTCACTCAACTTTCGTCCCATTAAGTAAACCACTTTTTCAAAATCTGCAAACAGAAAATCCCACAGCACTGAAGATTGTAAGGTATCCTTCCAGGCTTGGTGAAAATAACGCGTTTATTCTAACATTGTAGATCTCAGTGCAGCCTTTGATACCTTTAACCGCTCAATACTCCTCCAAATGTTCCACTATTCCTTTGGGATTACAGACAACCTCTTTCCTGGTTTACGACTTAGGTGACTGTCCACCTAGATGGCAGGCACTGAGAGCCTTCTACCCTCTTATCTGTGTTCCTCACGGCTGTGTGTTCGAACCCATTCAATTTGTTGTTTGCATCTCCCATGCCAAAAGTTACTAGTTAGCATGAATTCATATAAGCTGCATCGGTTGACCTCTCTTGATGAAGTTGACAGGCTGGTACCACAGATGCAGGAATACATTGTAGACCTTAAACACTGGTTGACCCACAATAAACTACGACTCGATGACGGTAAGTCTGATACAATTCTTGTATGTCTTATGAAATTACATAAACATCATTCTCTATTCGACTCTGTAATAATCCACAAACTTCTGTCTCCTTTTCGTCTTCAATCAGTAGTCTTCGGATTATCTTAAATCAAAGCCTTTCTTTCAAGCATCATGATTCTGACACCTGTAGGACTGTCAATCATGAGCTTCGAAAAAATACGTTCTGTTTGTCACTACCTCTCCACTAAAATTTTGATAACTTTCCGCTTTCTTTCTATCATATCTGATTCTGGACCCAACTGCCTGTGTGAATCACTTCACATCTGCACGCCATCTCGTCAGCTCCTGTGATACTCGTCTCCCGCAACTGCCCACTTTTAGAACAAAGACACACAGGGAAAGGTGTTTGTCTGTCCAAGCCCCACCAACATGGAACAAACTACCGCTATGTCTCAGACACTCTTGTTAAATTTAACACAAGTTTGAAATCTCATCTCTTCCACACTACAAATGTGTGATATTGGTATGATTATATGCAGATTATAAATGGCTATGTGTCGGAGTGTTTGGGTATTATGTGTATGCCATTTTTAGATGAAGTGTGAGCTGATGAATGTAAACAACTCATGATGTCATTTTCTAACACACCATGTATATGCCAGACTTGCCTACGCGCAACTCGACACACAATCACAAGGGCAGACAGAGGGGAGTTCCGCCTTTTTATTCAACAACTGTTTCTACACTGTTTTCACGAAAAACCTTTTACTATGACATTACATAATTATAATAATGTACACACGTTTCAATCAAGAATATTTACCAGATCCCTACACACTCGCAAACATTGATCTTTTAGCAGTTGGCATTAAACAGGGCCATCAAAAACGTCTTTAGTAAGCAAAATACCCGATTCCCATAGGCTTATAAATCAGTTTTCTTTCTTTTGTTTGGCCTTATAATGCCACAAAAATTTCCACTATCTCCACCACCTCAACTCAAATTATTAAACATGTTTTGTGTCTGTAAAAATAGACTGTTCAGAACTAGTCTAATTCAAAAAAAAATTCCTAAAACACACACACACACACACACACACACACACACACACACACACACACACACACACACACAAATTCATATTCTTGTTTAAATCAATTCATGAACGTCTTTCTTTTCAGATTTATAATCTCTTTTTCCTCTTTCCATTTCTTTTTACCGCATCTTTCCTGGGGAGGGGGAGGGGGTTGCATTGCCTTTCATATGCCAGTTGTGGCCATCCCTCTACGTTTAACAAGGACACCTCCTGAGTCAGACAAACAAGCAACACCTATGAGGCATACGCCCTCACACCACCTTCACGTACCACGCCAGTGATCAGTCTGTCCTCAGAGACCATTGACGTTCTCCAGGTGTAAGGCAATCCTTGCATTAATTGTTCGCTAATTAAATGACATTCACTTGCGCGAGTTCCGTGGTAAGGAGGGCCAAGGCACAACAAGGTAAACAAGACTTAGAAATCCATCTCTTTCAATAGCTTGCATAAGAAATGTGTTGCAATTCACGATTTCCTTTAACATACTCTTGTCATATACAAACAAATGTCAAACTGGGCATGAAACTTGGCATAGTTTTGGAGAGAGAACGTGTGCTGTACTATACTATATTCGTGTACATAGGTAGACACTGAAACAGAACGTGTGCTGTACTATACTATATTCGTGTACATAGGTAGACACTGAAACAGAACGTGTGCTGTACTATACTATATTCGTGTACATAGGTAGACACTGAAACAGAACGTGTGCTGTACTATACTATATTCGTGTACATAGGTAGACACTGAAACAGAATGGTTTCATCGCCTCACTTCGTTACATACGTGAGAGGGAAATGGCTTTTCTAACAGTGTGTTCAAAGTTGTGGTTTATGCATCTTTCAACACAGCCTTCACTGTTGAGAAATCTGGTTCATGTGTAATCCTATATGGACGAAGAGCAGTCATGCAGAGTCTGGATAAAGCGTATAGAGTATCATATAAGTAAGAATTAAACAGAGCTGATCACATGAATAGATACAATCATTTAGATGATGGGATCAATGAGAACATCCAGACATCAGCCCCAGCTAGATGATGACCGGGCAAATGCCACCAACATGCATGAACACAGAAACACTAACAAAGCTAGAACACACAAACACACATGATCCAGAACACACACACACACACACACACACACACACACACACACACACACACACACACACACACACAAAGAAGAGCTGTCAGAAACACCTGCTTCATACTCAAAACACAACAGCCATGTAAATATTAAACAACTTTCTTTTTCTGACTTAACAAAAAATGTACATACCATACTCCCTAGATTACAACGATCACGCTAGCTACGATCGGGGCGGTAGTATTTTGTGCATGTTTATATCTGTTGCCTGCGTCCTTCGAAGAAGAGATATTAGTCTAAAGTTCCCTTCATGCCCTGCTCTCATAGTGACCACAATTTCGATTTCCTCTCTATGTCTGGACCCTTGGTGAGGTCATGTGGAGGTCGCCGGCACTGGCAACTTGATGGGACAGTCGATGGACGAACGTGATAGCACCCTCCGGTAAGGTAAGATAATGTTGCTTATAGCCCAGCCGACCGCAAAGGACCATATTAGGGCTGTCACCGCGTTAAAGTCAACTCACAAGTCATTTTTTTTTAAACCTCATTCACACAACCCTTTGAAATACACCTAGAAACACACCAGAAATTTTGTTAAAAACCTTTCTTCTGTAAACTCTTAGATCAGATGAAAAATGTTAATCTCCCTCAGAAACCCAAAGATAACATCAGGGGGAACATCTATGAACAAGAATGTTTGGGGAGTTACCCTACTTGTTTATTATCTATGAACAAGGTCTTCATGGAGTTTGCTGTAAAGTGTCTATGTCTCACATCATGCAAGTCCCAACGCCCTCCGGATTGGGACGCTCGTTCACGCTGGCTCCACGACCACGCCATTACTGTCGTCAGCAGGGGACCTAGCAGGTGGTCGTCAGCAGGGGACCTAGCAGGTGGTCGTCAGCAGGGGACCTAGCAGGTGGTCGTCAGCAGGGGACCTAGCACGTCAGCAGGGGACCTAGCAGGTGGTCGTCAGCAGGGGACCTAGCACGTCAGCAGGGGACCTAGCAGGTGGTCGTCAGCAGGGGACCTAGCAGGTGGTCGTCAGCAGGGGACCTAGCAGGTGGTCGTCAGCAGGGGACCTAGCACGTCAGCAGGGGACCTAGCAGGTGGTCGTCAGCAGGGGACCTAGCAGGTGGTCGTCAGCAGGGGACCTAGCAGGTGGTCGTCAGCAGGGGACCTAGCAGGTGGTGTTCTGCGTAAGTTGGATCAGAACAGGCTTCACTGGACACCACCTAAATAACTCGGCAGCAGTGTAGCGTCTCCTTTGGGAGGACGCCTCAAGGCGATTTGATAGGCCTACTGATTCTTCATGTAGATTGTGTCGGGACAAGCCGGGGATGATTGTACAAGAGGAGCAGGATTAAGAGTTGGGGTCATGCCACTAGAATGGCAGGGAAGATGAGATAGGAGAAAAGATCCAAAATTCACTTGCATCTTTTTTGCAGTGTTTGAGTTGTTCTTTTCACAATTACCAACAGTGATGAGTCTAACAATGTTAACGATGTTACACACAAGCCAGTTAGGATCATCTTGATTGTAACTGAAATGACTACAACACACAGACACCAGTTACAACTGTTTTGAGGGTCGGACAGTGAACAGGGACACGGCGTTGATCATGACGCACAAAGATCAAGGAAACTAGGGAGATGAAAGCGCAGTACTTACAGAAACGCAGCACAGATGGGCTGGATAGCAGGGTCTGTAACCTGAAAGGATGTAGCCTCTCTTGTGGCAATTCCCAGCTATGGGTATGCAGGAGTATCCGTAAGAGCTGTCACACGCCTGAGCAAAAGAACGACAGGTCTGTTTGTAGCGTCTTTGTTGCTTGTTATCAAATCTCTCTCTCTCTCTCTCTCTCTCTCTCTCTCTCTCTCTCTGCCCGCCGGTCTATTTATTTGTCTGTTTGTCAGTGTCTGTAGTCCTGACTACTGTCTACTCTCCCCTTACAACTCCCACACTTGGGTATGTAGAAAACTAGTGTCAATGGGAAATTGTATTGTGCTCTTAGAGGTGTTTTTAACTCTGTATTGGCCTGTGTGCAAAATAGGTTCCGTTATTCAAATTAATGTGCATGTTCTAGAGGTGTGAAACAAGGTTGCCTGTTGAGCCCCTTACTTTCCTCATTTATTCTTAATGCTATCGACTTGTCAAGAAGAGGTAAGCATGGTATTCAGCTTATTCCAGTTGCAATAGAAATATTTTATTACTATTTGCTGATGATGCTATTCTATTGTCTGACTCGGTCATTTGCCTTCAGAAACAATTCAATAGCTCGAAAATTGAAGCAGACCGTTTATGCCTGACAGTCAATCTTGAAAAAAAAAACATTGTGGTATTTAGAAAAGGAGGGCATTCATCTGCCCGAAAAAGATCGTTTTATGGAAATGAAGTTAAAAAGAACAAATTCATATAAATATATTTCCATCAAAATGAAGATTTACTACTGCTTTGTCTGAGGCTTGCAGGAAAGGAAACAGGGACGGGAAGGCATTGAGACTATAAAGTCATTAAGGAGGTTAAATACAGAAGATGTGCAGTTATTTCTGAAACTATTTGATACACAGATTGTACTAATTCTCACTTTCGCAGCCGAAGTTTAGGGTTTTGAGAAAGATAGTGATCTCATATAAACTGTCCAAACATTTGGCTTGAAAAGATTTCTGAACGTGGAGTTCACGCGTGGCAGCCGACCAGTGCGGACGCAACAGTTCATCGCTCCGATGTGTATGTGAACTCGCCGTGCTGTCTGTGGTGGGCTCTGTCCCAAGTGCAGTGAAAATGAGACTTTGAAAATAAAAGGGAAAAAAAAGAAAAAGAAAAAAAAAAGAAAGTTAATCGCCATGCAGTGAAGTGTGTGTTTATTTGCGTTTCTTTTCTCAACCAAAGACAGTGATGAATTGTTTCGTGTGAGAGCCTTCATTTGCTTGAACACCTGAGTGTGTTCAAAGCGAGTTGAGAGCATTAGTTTGAGGTTGCTTTGATTTCGTTTCGTCCCTCCCGAGAAGCGTTTGACAAACTTTTAAGGTCTCTGTTTCTTTTGTTAAAGTTGATTTTGAAATAGTTCAAGAATTTCGAATTATTTTTCATCAAAAGTGAACACGAAACGCAGACAATCGTCTAACTCTTCAGAGTGTAGTAGCCCCACAGAAACCGAAGAGTTCAAGGAAGATAGATCAGTGCGAGAGCGAAAGAAACAGAAACGTAATAGTACGGAAAATACAGAGGAAGAGAGTATGAAAGACATTGAGGAAATAAATGGTGCTTTGGCGTGCATCAACGAGAAACTTGCTTTTTTTGTGCACTAAAGACGATATCCAGACATTGAAAGATGAAATGCCAGAATGTTGGAGGGATTCAATCGTCGGATATATTAGAAAGTAGTGTATTCGACGAGCAGAAAGACAAAGATAGGCTGCGTGAGGAGGTGAGGCAGCTGAAACAGAACAGTTCAATCCGTTCTGAGTTGGAGGGGTTAAAAAAAAAAAGCTTGAACCTCAAGATTTCCCAGAACGACCACGAGCAACACGCCCGTCTCTGGAATGTCCGAGTACACGGGGTGAAAGAGGTGGAGCGGTCGGCGGAGTAGACGGTAACAGACTGCATCTCAAAATGTGTGGAAATCTTCACGAAGAGGGTGGGTGTGGCAGTTTGTGCTGAAGACATTGAGGTCGCACACCGTTCTGGCAGACCGGGAGCAGTGATTGGTGGGGCAGTAGCGGCAGCAAGACGACGACCGATTCTCCTGCAGTTTTATTCCAGACAAAAGAAAAATGACGTGCTTAGAAACCGCCGAAATCTGAAAAATTGAGGAATCTCCATCAGTGACGATTCCCAACCTCAGACTGTTGAAGGAAGCAGCTGATCATTCTGCCACAATGTCAGTGTGGTCGTCAAACGGCAAGATCATTGCAAAATTTAGAAATTGAATAACTTTGCGCTTGAACATTGGAAGAGATTTGAACTCTCAATTACAGAGTGAAATAATTCTACCGACTTTCTGATAAAGTATTAAAGCATGTTTAGCACCCTTGTGTATGTGGGCCGTTGCTGTTGCCATGGGTGTATGTACAGGTATGTACATGTGTATATGTATGTGTGTATATATGTATATTCATGTGTATGCACGCATATATATGTGTATGTACATGTATATGCGTGTATATGTATGTGTGTGTATGTATGTATGTATGTGTTTAAGCATATGTATGTATATGCGTGTTTGTTTATATTTATGTATTACTTATCTTTTTGCTAAGGTTTTGTTTTACTGTAAAAGAGAAAGAAAGAAGAAAAAAAAGGTTGGGGGGGGGGGGGGGGGGGGGGAGGGGGGGGGAGGAAGGAGAAAAAATGGGGCGAGGTTGAATTTCAGGATCAGCTTCTTTGCCCCCGTCTCATTTCCAGAAATGTGTGGCTGATGTAATTTTTTTTTCCTTTCCTTTTCTTTTTCCCTTGGGGAACGCTGGAATGTGTGTGTGTGTGTGTGTGTGTGTGTGGTGGGGGGGGGGGGGGGGGCGATGTGGTGGTAATGTTTCTGTCATGCTTCACATCAAAATGATTGCAGATATACATTTCTTACTTTGTTTAGATGCAGGAGCTTGCTTGTACACTCACGTGCAATGCTGAAATAGGCTGTTGAAGATGATTATCTTTTTCTGTTGTTAATGACATTTGTCTGTATCTGATAACTCGCTCTTTCTGATGATGTTGGCTACGTACTATTACTTTCCATATGAAATCACTATGGTATTTGTATATTTTGTGTGTGTGTGTGTGTGTGTGTGTGTGTGTGTGTGTGTGTGTGTGTGTGTGTGTGTGTTGTCAGGGATGTTTATTAGTCTTTAATATTCCGTTTCCATTTGGCAGAGGATTGTTACCTTTTTGGTGATGTGTGTCTTTTAGTGTTGTTATCTACTGGTTTATTTGATTTCCCTTGCTCAATCGACTTTTTTTTCAATATGTTCACACCCACAAAGTTTCTTTTGACCAAAGGTTATGTCTCTCCTCCCCGCCACCCCACCACCCCTTCCCTTCCCACTGAGATTTTAATGCATGTGCACACATTCGCCTAGTATTGTACAGAGGACAACATACATGTAAAGTGGTCTACACCCTTTATTAAATATTACATTTTTGCCAGTAGCTAAGTTTTTTCCCAGATATTAGGGTAGCTCTTTCATCCCCCCCCCCCCCCCCACTTACAGGTATTGATGTGTTCATGGTGTTATAAATCCAAAGTTGCTAACTCGTAGTTCTTTAACAGATGTTAGGTCAGCTCATTTGGCTAGCATGTCTGATATATTTTGTTATTTACCATGCATAACACAGGCACATATGTTGATGTGTTCATGGTTTATGAAAACTAAAGTTCATTGCAGTGACTCTCTCTCTCTCTCTCTCTCTCTCTCTCTCTCTCTCTCTCTCTCTCTCTCTCTCTCCTCTCTCTCTCTCTCATGCACTTTATTAAGTTGACTTAGACTTTTGGCGGGATAGAAAAACGGTCATATACACAAAACCCCACTCCCTATACAGGAAGTGTCCGCAGGGATATCAGCCTGCGTACGCAGAAGAAGAAGAATGGGGGTACCAGGTTTGGCTTTCTGGCCATGCTTCCAATTCAAGAGGTGTAGCAATACTTTTCAATAACAATTTTTAGTTTAAAATAAAAAGAATTTCTAAAGGGAGTGGTGGAAACAGTCTTATGGTAGTGGTCGAAATTAAAGAGAAAGATTTCCTACTTGTGAACGTTACTGACCTAAAAAGTTAAAGAAATCGGTGTTGATAATGAAATAATACGCGGGGATTTTAACTTGGTACTTGATCCAGCGAGAGACTACTATATTTATAAGAATACAAACAACCCCAAAGCTAAAGAAATGGTTGACAAGATGATAAATGATATAGGCTTAAATGACATTTGGAGAGATTAAAACCAAGATTGTCTTAGGTATACATGGCGAAGAAGAAACCCATTTCAGCAAGCTAGACTCGATTTTTTCCTTATTTCAGATCAGATTGTTTCTTTTGTAGAAGATGCAGAAATTGACTGCGCATACAGGACAGGTCATTCCATGATCTTTCTGAGCTTAAAATTTAGTGAAAAGCCTAATAGGAATACTTTTTGGAAATTTCACTCTTCATTGTTAAAAGATTAAACTTTTGTAAATGAAGTTGATGAAGAAATTAAAAAAAATAAATAAAGGAGAATGTGCAGCAAGTCCATATGCAAGGGAAGCAATCGATAATATCCCATCATCCGACTTGCATCTCTCAGTTCCCGATGATATTTTCCTAGACTTTTTGTTAATGAAGATTAGGTCAAGAACTATATCCTATGCTACCATGAAAAAGGAAAAAGGAGAGATTACTCTGGAAGAAGCAACGTTAGTTTTAAAGAAAAAAAAAGATGAAAAACAATAACAGTTTAGGAACAGATGGCTTCTTAGCGGAATTTTTTTTTGGTTTTGGAGCAGGATTGGTATATTTGTTGTTAGGGTACTGAACGCAGGATTTTAAAAAAGGAGAGCTTTCGTATGTCCAAAGACAAGGAGTCATAATTTGTATTCCTAAGGGGAGAAACCACGAACTTTCATAAAGAACTGGAGGCCGATCTCACTGTTAAATGTTATATATAAAATTGGCTCATCTTGCATAGCAAATCGTTTGAAAACCGTTCTTCCGAAGCTCACCAGTGAGGATCAAACTCGCTTTTTTCAAAACGATATATTGGTGACAATTTAAGGCTCATTTACGACACCATAGCATACTTAGACCAACACAGTTTACCTGGACTTTTTCTGAATATGGACTTCGTGAAAGCATTTGACTCTGTTAGCTGGGACTTCATGTTTAAAGTATTAAAAGCATTTGTTTTTCAATCAGGAGTTTCTAAACGGGTGGAATCATTTTATTCAGATATTAAATCACGTGTTCTTGCTAATGGTCAAGTCTCTCAATGGTTTGACGTGGGGCGAGGTTTAAGAGAGGGTGACCCACTGTCACCATAACTATTTATCTTATGTGTAGAAATTCTGGCAATCATGGTACGCGAAAATGAGAACATACAAGAAATTATTTTAAATAATGTTGAGCACAAGCTTGTTCAGTATGCAGATAATACAGAATTTCTCTTAGCGGGTGATGAAAATCATCTGAAACTTGCATAAATACACTGGACACCTTTAGTTCTAAGTCAGGCTTGAGAATGAACTGAGAGAAAACTAGCGCAATTTGGTTGGGTAGTCGTAAAAATTCCCCGGTTCGTCACATGGACCACCTGGGAATTGAATGGAATCCACCAAAGTTAAAAATGTTAGGTGTTTGGTTTAATGATGATGTACAAGACTGCGAATATATTAATTATTCAGAGAAATCAGCAGATGTAAAAAAAAATTTTAAGATTTGGACTAAAAGACAGATTACACCTTTGGGAAGGGAGGCGGTTCTGAAATCCTTAATTTTATCAAAATTAATTTCTCTGTGGATTATTCTACCCAACCAACCAAATAGTTTCTTTCAGACTCTGCAATGCCATTGTTACAGTTTTGTAACAAGAAAAAAGATAAAATTAACCGAAAAACGGCACACAAAAGTGTAAGATACGGCGGTATCGGATTACCAGAACTAAAAATCTTTGCTGCTTCATTACAATTGACATGGCTACGGAAATTTCGGACGACAAAACACAAATGGAAGAAATTGCGACATCCAATTTTCCAATTTTAAATGTACTTGAAGAATATGGACCTGAAGTCGTCACTACCTTTTCAAAATCAGAAGTATTCTGGACAGAAGTGTTTAATGCAACAAAGACTTTTTCTATAAAGTTAGTCGTAAAAACTCTAGTGAACTACTTGCAGATCCGGTGTTTTGTAATCGTAAAATACAGATAGGCAAGAAACATATTGTTCGTAAAACATGGATTATAAAAGAATACACAATATTGCAGATTTTCTGCTTCAAAATGGAACGTTTATTCCATATGAAGATTTCAAACAGAAATATAATGTCCATTCACGCATAATATCTTGCACACACGTAAAATCCCATCACCAACTTTCGGAAGAGTAGGCCAGTTTGGCCGTTGGTATGGATGACACGTTACACACAGCATGCACCCTGCGTAAGAAATGGAAAGAATGAAGGAAGTAAAGAAACTGAGTGAACGATATTGAACGATGTTGACTGGATGACACGGGAAACGACTGAATGAAGCGCCAGCTGGCAGCTCTTCAGTCGGCACTACCCAGGTAGGCAGCCCGTTGTGTAAGCGAGTGTTGATTGTAAAGCGCTTAGAGCTTGGTCTCTAGCCGAGAATAGGCGCTATATAAGTATTCATTATTATTATTATTATTATATAGATTTTATTACTTTTTCTGGGTGTAAGAAAACAACAACGGAATATATACGAAATTCTAAAATAGCATTTCATAATAATAAATGTATGGAAAAATCTATTTGTTTTAAAAAGCCAACATCTGCATTAAAAGGGTCAAAACAATTCTATGATACACTTATTGATGATAACACACGGCCAAAATGCTGCGAAAGATGGGACCAAAATTTGAATGTTGAAAATGACTGGGATACATGCTTTTTATATCTTCACAAGATATCTGATGTAAAAATGAAGTGGTTTCAGCTTAGAGTAGTACACATGTGTCTAGGGACAAATGTTATTCTTAAAAAGTGAATTATGTAGTTTTTGTCACGCCACAAAGGATATTATCACTCATATGTTCTCGCACTGTGGTGTTGTTAAAGATTTTTGGAATTCTTTCATGAATGCAATGAATGAAAAATGTCACAATGTGTCAAATTTAGGAATTACAGAACCACTGACTATTCTTGTTCTGATAAAGATATAAGCATTGATCATATCTTTTATTTCATTTTGATATCTGCTAAAGAATTCTTGTACCACTGTAAATCAAATGGAAATATGCCTACTGTACAAACATTTGTCAATAAGTTAAAATATAGATACAATATTGAAGAGTACATAGCGCGCAAAAAATATGGTACATAATGATTTTGTTGCCAAGTGGACACCTTATAAAGCTTTTTTTTTTTTTTTTTTTTAGTTAATTTAAGCAAAAACACTGAAGTCATATGTACTGATAAAGTATTTTTTTTAAATCGGTGGCTTACATGTGGACAGTGTGTTTCAGGCCCAAAGTAGACATCTACAAGCCATTTAGTCCCTCTAGTCATAGTATAATTCCACCTTCATATTATGCTTCTATCTGATGTAACTGAGATGACCAGAAAAAAAATGTCTTCATATATCTGTATATTTAATTGAATTGTTATTTAATTGTTTACCATTTGCATACTGAGTCAGCTGTTTTTCATTTACTTTCTTTGTTGGTCTTCTTCTGTTCTCACTTATATTGTTGTAACTTATAATGAATACTATGTATAATTATGCGTTTTTGTGTCCTACAGGTGTGTGTCCCTTATGAGTTGAAATCTCTGTGCAGTGTCTTCTTCTGACGCGTCTGTAATTTCTCATTTTATCTGATTGAAATTTTATTTTAAAAAATTCTGAACGTTCCCCTGCACGCCTCAAACAAACTGGTGTATGGGAAAACCGGTAGTTATTCTCTCAATATAAAAACAACTATAAAATATATTAGATACTGGCTAAAGCTCCTTAAGTTAACCATGTCACGACTATGCAGTCGGGCATATGAAATGCTTCTTGTTCAGCATGAATCTGGGCATAACAATCGTATATCCAATGTGCAAAACGTTTTAAGTGAAAATGGATTTGGTATATAGAGTGGATGTTTAAAGAAGTTGGACAGAAATATAGTTTTCTTGCTGAATTTAAAGACGGACTTTTTGTGTAATATGCAAAACTGGCATTCAGCATTAGAAAACAACGACAAATATAAATGGTATTCTTCTTTTAAGAACATTTTTCAGCCAGAAAGATACTTTTCTTTGAATACAAATAAATGGTACAGAGAAAACTTTGTAAGATTTAGACTTTGGGTGAGTGGGCTTATTAACTGCAAGTGATGGTTTCTTGATGAAAAACAGACTGATGGCAAATGTCCGTCGTGTGAAAAAGAAACCGAAAAAGAAGTCCATTTCTTATTCTACTTCACAACTTGCAAAGTGATCCGAAAGCAATGTATTGTACTTGACTCAGCTTATATTACTGACCGGAAGCGTATTGCAAATGTTTTGTCGAGGAACAATGAAAACATAATAGATCTAGCAAAATTGATATGACACGCTATGAACATTAGACAATATAAAGAAACAACTAGTGATATATTTAATCAATGAAATGTTTGTCAAGATGATCCGCCGTCGTGTGTCTGTATGTGCATAAGTGTGTGAATGAGGAAGAGGGAGGGGGGATTAGAGGTGGAGAGGTGTGGGGGAGGGGCGAAGGAGGGAGAAAACCCTCGGAACGAGTTGTGGGCGTGGGGTGGCGGGAGTGACAAAGGAGGGGTGATGTGAGCGATTGATTTTACTGAGATATGTTCAAACATGCCCCCTTGTCTAAGGGCTTAATTGCTGAATGGACAATAAAATATTTGTCATTGTAACTCTCTCTCTCTCTCTCTTTTAAATGTATGTGATTATGAAATGTTTCTGATATAAGCTAAAAGCATTCCAAATGTATGAGGCACAAGCTGCCACTCGGACACACAGAAAATTATATAAACGTGTTAAGAGATAGGAATATCTCGGCAATAAGCAAATGTTAGTTGTTTGTATATTGCAATTATTTTCCGTTCGCATTGAATTACCCGGTGCTTATTCACAGTATTTATGAAGAAATTGTTGGTCTATTTCAATATGAGGGAATTATTTCTAGTCACAAACAGACTCCGCATGTCAATGTAAGGCACAGGCGTGAGAGCTCTTATACAAGCATCGGCACAACAGCTTGGGTTAATACATACATCTTGAGGATAAAAGTTACTTGAAACTCGAGGATGTTAAGATAAAGCCTTACCTCGTAGCAGCAAACCTTGTCGTAGGGGCATGTCTCATGATAGACAGCATGGCCGAATTCGCAGCCTCTGGACTTGTGGCGACAGACGTAATTCTTGCCTAGCCGAGAACATGTCTCCGGTTTGTAGGTAGTCTTCGTCGTAGAGGTTGTTGTCATAGTGCTGGTAGTAGTGTGGGTTGTAGTTCCGGTGGTGGTGCCAGAAGTAGTTGTAGACTGAGTGGGCGTGGTAGTGACAGTGGTGGGGGTTTCCGTGGTAGTGACAGTGGTGGGGGTTTCCGTGGTAGTGACAGTGGTGGGGGTTTCCGTGGTAGTGACAGTGGTGGGGGTTTCCGTGGTAGTGACAGTGGTGGTGACAGTGGTGGGGGTTTCCGTGGTAGTGATAGTGGTGGGGGTTTCCGTGGTAGTGACAGTGGTGGGGGTTTCCGTGGTAGTGACAGTGGTGGGGGTTTCCGTGGTAGTGACAGTGGTGGGGGTTTCCGTGGTAGTGACAGTGGTGGGGGTTTCCGTGGTAGTGACAGTGGTGGGGGTTTCCGTGGTAGTGACAGTGGTGGGGGTTTCCGTGGTAGTGACAGTGGTGGGGGTTTCCGTGGTAGTGACAGTGGTGGGGGTTTCCGTGGTAGTGATAGTGCTGGGGGTTTCCGTGGTAGTGACAGTGGTGGGGTCTGTAGTGGTGGGGGTTTCCGTGGTAGTGATAGTGGTGGGGGTTTCCGTGGTATAGTTGGATCCGTAGTGCGTGGGGGTTTCCGTGGTAGTGACAGTGGTGGGGGTTTCCGTGGTAGTGACAGTGGTGGGGGTTTCCGTGGTAGTGACAGTGGTGGGGGTTTCCGTGTAGTGTACAGTGGGGGGTTTCCGTGGTAGTGACAGTGGTGGGGGTTTCCGTGGTAGTGACAGTGGTGGGGTTTCCGTGGTAGTGACAGTGGTGGGGGTTTCCGTGGTAGTGACAGTGGTGGGGGTTTCCGTGGTATGTGACAGTGGTGGGGGTTTCCGTGGTAGTGACAGTGGTGGGGGTTTCCGTGGTAGTGACAGTGGTGGGGGTTTCCGTGGTAGTGACAGTGGTGGGGTTTCGTGGTAGTGACAGTGGTGGGGGTTTCCGTGGTAGTGACAGTGGTGGGGGTTTCCGTGGTAGTGACAGTGTGGGGGTTCCGTGGGACAGTGGTGGGGGTTTCCGTGGTAGTGACAGTGGTGGGGGTTTCCGTGGTAGTGACAGTGGTGGGGGTTTCCGTGGTAGTGACAGTGGTGGGTTCGTGGTGGAGTGGGGGGGGTTTCCGTGGTAGTGACAGTGGGTGGGGGTTTCCGTGTAGTGAAGTTGGGTTACAGTGGTGGGGGTTTCCGTGGTAGTGACAGTGGTGGGGGTTTCCGTGGTAGTGACAGTTGAGTGGGGGGTTTCCGTGGTAGTGACAGTGGTGGGGGTTTCCGTGGTAGTGGACAGTGGGGTGACGTGGTGGGGGTTTCCGTGGTAATGTGACAGTGGTGGGGGTTTCCGTGGTAGTGACAGTGGTGGGGGTTTCCGTGGTAGTGACAGTGGTGGGGTTTCCGTGGGTGTGAAGTGGGGGTTTCGTGTAGTGAAGTGGTGGGGGTTTCGTGGTAGTGACAGTGGTGGGGTTTCCGTGGTAGTGACAGTGGTGGGGGTTTCCGTGGTAGTGACAGTGGTGGGGGTTTCCGTGGTAGTGACAGTGGTGGGGTTTCCGTGTAGTGACAGTGGTGGGGGTTTCCGTGGTAGTGACAGTGGTGGGGGTTTCCGTGGTAGTGACAGTGGTGGGGGTTTCCGTGTGGTAAGTGTGCCGTGGGGTGGGGGTTTCCGTGGTAGTGACAGTGGTGGGGTTTCCGTGGTAGTGACAGTGGTGGGGGTTTCCGTGGTAGTGACTAGTGGTGGGGGTTTCCGTGGTAAGTGACAGTAGGGTGTGGGGTTTCCGTGGTAGTGACAGTGGTGGGGGTTTCCGTGGTAGTGACAGTGGTGGGGGTTTCCGTGGTAGTGACAGTGGTGGGGGTTTCCGTGGTAGTGACAGTGGTGGGGGTTTCCGTGGTAGTGACAGTGTGTGACAGTGGTGGGGGTTTCCATGGTAGTGATAGTGGTGGGGGTTTCCGTGGTAGTGACAGTGGTGGGGGTTTCTGTGGTAGTGACAGTGGTGGGGTTTCCGTGGTAGTGATAGTGGTGGGGGTTTCCGTGGTAGTGATAGTGGTGGGGGTTTCCGTGGTAGTGACAGTGGTGGGGAGTTTCCGTGGTAGTGACAGTGGTGGGGGTTTCCGTGGTAGTGATAGTGGTGGGGGTTTCCGTGGTAGTGACAGTGGTGGGGGTTTCCTGGGAGGTGGTCCGGTAGTGACAGTGGTGGGGGTTTCCGTGGTAGTGACAGTGGTGGGGTTTCCGTGGTAGTGACAGTGGTGGGGGGTTCGTGGTAGTGATAGTGGTGGGGGTTTCCGTGGTAGTGATAGTGGTGGGGTTTCCGTGGTAGTGACAGTGGGGGTGAGTGGTGGGGGTTTCCGTGGTAGTGATAGTGGTGGGGGTTTCCGTGGTAGTGACAGTGGTGGGAGGTTTCCGTGGTAGTGACAGTGGTGGGGGTTTCCGTGGTAGTGACAGTGGTGGTGACAGTGGTGGGGGTTTCCGTGGTAGTGATAGTGGTGGGGGTTTCCGTGGTAGTGACATGTGGTTTAGTGACAGTGGTGGGGGTTTCCTGTGTGACAGTGGTAGTGATAGTGGTGGGGGTTTCCGTGGTAGTGAAGTGGTGGGGGTTTCCGTGGTAGTGATAGTGGTGGGGGTTTCCGTGGTGTGACAGTGGTGGGGGTTTCCGTGGTAGTGACAGTGGTGGGGGTTTCCGTGGTAGTGACAGTGGTGGGGGTTTCCGTGGTAGTGACAGTGGTGGGGGTTTCCGTGGTAGTGACAGTGGTGGGAGTTTCCGTGGTAGTGACAGTGGTGGGGTTTCCGTGGTAGTGACAGTGGTGGGGGTTTCCGTGGTAGTGACAGTGGTGGGGTTCGTGGACAGTGGTGGGGGTTTCGTGGTAGTGATAGTGGTGGGGGTTTCCGTGGTAGTGATTAGTGGTGGGGTTTCGTTGGTAGTGATAGTGGTGGGAGTTTCCGTGGTAGTGACAGTGGTGGGAGTTTCCGTGGTAGTGACAGTGGTGGGGTTTCCGTGGTAGTGACAGTGGTGGGGGTTTCCGTGGTAGTGACAGTGGTGGGGGTTTCCGTGGTAGTGACAGTGGTGGAGTTTCGTGATGTGTAGTGGTGGGAGTTTCTGTGGTAGTGACAGTGGTGGGAGTTTCCGTGGTAGTGACAGTGGTGGGGGTTTCCGTGGTAGTGACAGTGGTGGGGGTTTCCGTGGTAGTGACAGTGGTGGGAGTTTCTGTGGTAGTGACAGTGGTGGGGGTTTCCGTGGTAGTGATAGTGGCGGGGGTTTCCGTGGTAGTGATAGTGCTGGGGGTTTCCGTGGTAGTGACAGTGGTGGGGGTTTCTGTGGTAGTGACAGTGGTGGGGGTTTCTGTGGTAGTGACAGTGGTGGGAGTTTCCGTGGTAGTGACAGTGATAGTGATAGAGGTGGGGGGTCCAGTGATGACAGTGGTGGTGGGTGTAGTGGCAGTGGTGCTGACAGTGGTGGTGGGTGTAGTGGCAGTGGTGGTGGGTGTAGTGGCAGTGGTGGTGGGTGTAGTGGCAGTGGGGGGGATGTAGTGGCAGTGGTGGAGGGTGTGGAGGTGGACAGAGTGGTAGTGATGGATGTAGAGGTGGTGGTGTCCACAATGGAGCAGCACTTGTAATAATAGGGACAGGCGTTACCGTTGTCAGGGCAGCTGTCTCCTTTGTCAACACATTCTTCATTGTGGTGTATGTTGCATAAAGCTGTAACAGCAACGTTTCACCAGCTTGTCATGAAGTACCAACAGCGTTATTTTCGTTCAAAATGATAACGACGCTGAGGATGAGGATGATCACGATGATGATAATGTTACATTTTGTATCATCTCATGACACACATAGGGTGGAGGTAGTGATGTGACAACATTCAGGCGTGCACTACAGGGCCGAGGCGCTGCTACCTGTCCAGTCTCAAGACTTCTTTGTGTCGCCCATGAATAGTTCTTCCACTGTACCATGTGCAGTGGTCTTGGACACTAATTTTAAAAAGAATGCAGGGAAAGAATGCAGGCTACATGAGAATTTTAACCCGTTTAACAATTTACCTGCAATCACGAGTCGAAAAACAACAACAACTAGGCAGCGGAACGGAAAACGAAACAAACTGTTGAGTTACTGAAAGAAAGGATAAAATATAAATCAACGCACAAAACAAGGTGCAAGGTATGGCTTATTTAGTGATGATGGATTCTCCTGTCGTGTCCGCCGGATGAGTAGACAGGCAGGTCATAGCTGATGTGAGTTCTCATGCGGGAATGAAGACCCGATACTGAGGCACAAAGTGGTCCACAGACGCTGCATGGAATGGAGTCCTGCAAGAATGGACCCCGTGTTCTCTGATTCCTCTTTTCCTGGATAGCGGCTGTTCTGCTCAGCTTGAATGTCATTGTGCTTTGGTCACACAGTTGCTTCCACTGTGTTCTGTCAAGGGCGACATCTTCCCAGAAAGCAGTGTCGATGTTGCAGCTTCTGACGTTGGCCTTTAAGGTGTCTTTGCCATTCTTGAGAGGCCTCCCTTGCTCTTTGGAGTTCTGCTGTCCACTATTTGCATAACATGCTCTGTCCATCAGAGCTGGCTGTTGATGAGTATACACTCAACGCCGGATAGGCCACACTTCTTCTGGACTTGTAGGTTGGACACTCTGTCTTGCCATTTGATTCTGCAGTTCTTGAGCGAGCATCGTTGTTGGAGCTGTTCGAGCTGTTGGATGTGTCGGCGGTACGTAGTCCGAGTCTAACAACGGTAGAGGAGAGCACTCAGAACCACAGCTCTGTACACGGTGACCTTTGTGTGCAATTTGATGCCATGGTCTTATCAAGGACTCTTTGAGAGTCTGCCAAAGGCAGAGCTGGCAAAATCACATCTGAATTCAGAGATTCGTTGCTGCTTACAGTGCTACCCAAATAGCTTCTCTGTGTTGTTAATGACGACAGGTGGTGGTAAAGCACTGCCAGCTCCAGACTGTGAAGGCTGGATCAAGGCCTCGGTCTTACTAAGACTGATTGTAATTCCTAAGCGTTGCTAGGCCATTGTAAGGCGATCTGTGATGCACTGGACGTCTTCGTGGGAGTGTGCAGCCAGTGCACAGTCATCAGCAAGGAAGAACTCTCTCAGAAGGGCATCAGATACTTCAGTCTTGACCTGCAGTCATCGAAGGTTAAAGCGGTTGTCATCAGAACAAAACTGGATGTATACCCCCTTGTCACAGTCCCGGAATGCATCAATCAGCATTGCAGCAACAGACTGGAAAAGAGGGTAGGAGCTAAACTGCATCCCTGCTTCACTTCGTTTTTCACTGGGAATGGGTCAGAGGTATCTCCATTTTCTTGTACCCTCGCCTGCATGCTACCATGGAAGAAAATGATCAGTGAGATGAGCTTTTCCGGACAACCAAACGTGTGACGGATCTTCCACAAGTCAGTCCGATTAACGGTGTCGAAGGCCTTGGTGAGATCAACAAACACCATGTGCAGCTCCTGATTCTGCTCACGACACTTCTCCTGTAGCTGGCGAACAGCAAACACCATGTCGGTTGTGTCCCTGCCTGAGAAAAAACCGCTCTGATTCAGGGACGGTGGAGTCTGCCATGTGGATGATAGTCCGTTCAAGATGATGCTGGCAAGAATCTTTCCTGCGATGCACAAGAGGAAAATTCCATAACGGTTGTCACAGGATGCTTTATCACCCTTCCTCTTGTAGATGTGTACCCAAAAATGCGACTTTGAAGTCTTGGGGCACTTCTCCCTTTTCCCATCTGGCCTGGAAGAGGTTGGTCAGCTTTTTCAGGAGTACCTCGCCTCCGTTCTTGTAGATGTCAGCCGGAATTCCATCTGCTCCTGGTGGTTTCCCAGACGTGGTCTGCTTCAGAGCCTTCACAGTCTCTGCACTGGAGGGTTGGTCTGCTAGAGATTCTTTCAATGGCAGTTGAGGAAGCATTGCGATTTCCTCTTCTTGACGAGACTCTATTCAAGAGAGCATTGAAGTGCTCAGCCCAGCGAGCAAGGATGCCAATCTTATCTCTGTCAGCAGTGTGGTCTGGTCAGAAGCACGAATGGGTGTTGACCCAGTAGTCTTTGGTCCATAGATGGAGCGAAAACCCTCGTGAAATGTCTTCATGTCGTTGATGTCAGCCGCTGCTTGCAGACTTTCTTTTCCCACCAATTGTTCTTCATCGGCCGAAACTTCTGCTGGATGAGCTGCCTGGCTTGTTGGTGCTTCTGTTTCTTCTTCTCGCAGATCTTGTCGCCGAGGTTAGCTCGTGGGTCTTGTGGAGCATGTCTAGAGCTTATTGATCTCTGGGTCGTTTTCATCAAACCAGTCTCTATGCTCGTGATCGACACCCAGGGTGTCAGCTGCAGCGTTGTACAGGGATACTTTGAAGGCTTTCCATTCCGCGCCAGTGTCTTCTCCAATGAGGTTGATGTTCGACAGACATTCCTGGATCCTTTTTTGCTAAATGTCTCTGCTGGTACACAGTCGAGCACTGTTCAGCCTTCTCGGGGGTTTGTCTCTGGCCGATTTGTTCTTCAGGGCAAGCTGGATGTTCATCTTGCTCCTCATCAGGCGGTGATTGGACCAGCAGTCAGCTCCCCTCATGCAGCGTGTAATGAGAACATAACGTTGGTCCCTCTGGCTAACAATAACATAGTCAAGCATATGCCATTGTTTATGTTTCTGGTGGTGCGAAGCGCCTAGCGTGCTGGCAAAGTGCCTGTGTGCTTGTCACCCCTCGCTTTCAGCCTTCACCGCTGGCTAGCACCGCTGTGAAACAGCACTGCGAAAGAGGGCTGAGTGCGTAAGCCTCTCCTGCCAGTATATTGCCTCTCCACCACAAGCCCTATGTAGTGCCTCCAGTGGCAACATTTGTCCACTGGTACGTAGCGACCTTAGGTCAAACTGCAGGGGACTTGGAGGAGGTTGGACACTGGCGTGTGGGCATGTCCTGGCATATTAAGTACGTAATACAAAACAGACATGTGACTTTACAACATATAGGCCTATGTCTTCATCGGACGTCATGAACAATAGGCATGGAAAATGCACAAAACAATACTCCCCTCATCTTTATTAGCACAAAGATGACAAATGCGTGAAAAGGAGCGGGTGGTGGTGGTGGTGGTGGTGGTGAGCACAGTTCAGAAAACAGAGAACACTTCTTTTTGTACATTGTCATTCACATGCTTACTGCGATCGGGGAATCATAATGTTGTGCATTTGAAAAAAATCACTTGCGTTGTTTGTGACGTCTGAAGAAAACATGTTTGTTGACAATTCATGTGTCTGTATGGTAAAGTGTCTTTTAAAAGGCGTTACTTTGCGCCTTGTTTATGTGTATTTTACCTTGAACAAGGCGAACCCAGTCTCTCTGACATGGAACTACAATGAACCAGGAAGCGGAAGTACCGGAGTGACCATGTTCAGTGGGACAGACGGCTCCAAAGTCATGGGCTGTTACCATCCTGACTTTGGAGCTGTCTTCCCACAGAACATGGTCACTCTGATTCTTGGTAACAACGTCAGCTGAGCTTGTAACTAGCCTGCTCATCATAGGACTGATCACAGGATGTTAAGATTTGGGGTTCATGGTAGTACGCATCAGAAAAGACGTCCTTAACCCGTTCGCTGCTTGAAGCTGCTTGAAAATGTTACAAACAAAGGCTTTCCCAGTGCCAGGGAAATCTAATGATTTGGGGGTAATAATTAACAAAAAATTCTAGCTCAGAAACTACAAAAGATATAACAATGAAATATATATGATTTTTGAAGGAAATTGAATGAAAATTTTGAATCTGGGCTTCTTTTGTTTTAATTTTGATAATAAAAAAGTATTTAGACAATTAGATTTGGATAGATTTTTTTGCACGATCAAAAGCATATGTATTTACCACTACATCTTCACATCCAAACAAGAACACAAAGCAAAAAAGTTGAAAATAAAGTTTGTATTGTCACACTACACCTGTAAATGAAAGTAAAACAGTTTAGAAGTCTATCAAGACGCTCACACTCTATGCAGACAGGTCAGTCCACGACCACGCCCCCTCTCCCCACCACGCCCCCTTGCTGGACTTCAACCCTCTCTTTCACTGCTCCTCTTCCCCTACCTTTCCCTCTGCCCTGTGCCGCGCCGCGAGCAGGCCGCGCTCCCCTCTCACGCTGACTACCACGTCACTGACCACTGGCACGCAGTGCAGAGTACACACTAGGCGAGCTCGTTCGACGCTGGCAAACCAGTCAGCTGAACACACATTGAGGTCACACAGCCCGACACAATAACTGACGAATACGGTTGGCAATTCCATCACTATCATCATCTCACCTTCATGCTCGAGTGAGTTGTTGAATAAAAGATTATTGTCTTTGTCAAAAATCATTAGCAGAGCCTGTCAGCTGTGTAAATACATTGATTTGGTCGCTGCGCTTGTCGAAGGTTGCGCCGCCATCTTTGCAAGCGAGACGAAGTGCTGGCTGGTCATCCAGTCAGTGATGAGAATAAATGGGCTTTCCCCTCACGTGTGGTCATTTACATATCATTTTAATACTACAGACATATAAGGCTTACTACGCACACTCTAAGTCCGTTGATAGAAATAGTAACGAATGAAAATTCAAGAAAAATGCATGACGTCAGTGGACGGCCCATAGGCACTGGGAAAGCATTTTTAATGCGGCGTCAGCTGACGGCTTAAAGGCACTCTACGGGTTAATGAGCCCAAGCCCTTGAGGCAATATTGATCCTGTTTGCATCAAAGATGAAGAATATTAAACGAACAGACGCTGAATTAGAGTCAGGATGTTTAAACTTTCTATTTGTTTTATACATCTCTGTCTCTCTTGTTTTACAATGGTCTGTATGCACTTCTTATGACAGATTAAAGTAAAGGAGCAGACTATCAAACCTGTATTTTGTCTATACAATGAATGCCGTTTCACTGCACGCATATGTGAAACGTGTTCGCCAGATAAGCTGCAATGTGGCCCCTACAGCTTGCCTAGTTCTAGCTCAAACTTTTTTCTTCTCTCACCCCCCTCCCCCTCTCCTCCCCGTACCCCTTTTTCTGCGTCGGTGCACCCCACCCCCACACACACGTGTGTGTGTGTGTGTGAGTGAGTGAGTGTGTGTGTGTGTGTGTGTGTGTGTGTGTGTGTGTGTGTGTGTGTTTTGTGTGTGGTGTGTGTGCGTGCGTGCGTGCGTGCGTGTGTGTGTGTGTGTATGTGTGTGTGTGTGTGTGTGTGTGTGGTGCGCGCGCGCGCGCGCGCGCGCGTGTGTGTGTGTGTGTGTTTAATTTTTCAACCCTCCCTAACTCCTCTTTTCTTGGATAGATGGGCAAGTGAATATGTATTATATACGTCTAAGGATATGTGTAAAGTCGAAGCCGCTTATAACGATTCGCCGGGACATTCAAAATTGCTTCGTTATATCCGGCTTTCGTTACAACCGACGCGCCGGTTATAACGAATTTCTAGATGGTTGCTTCGTTACATCCGGCATGACGTGTTTCTATCCCTCTTTCTCTCTGTCTGTCCCCCCTTCCCCTTCTCCCCACACACACACGTGCGTGCCTGCACACATAGGGAGTAATCAAGCTCGTTTCCTAGGCCAATATATATTTTAATGAAAATGATTTCAATTATTTTCCCCAGAAATATGGCTGTAAATTAATGGAAACCGATCACACAGGTCTGTATTGCAATTTGAAGGCTTAGAAACCGGTAATAAGTAAAACAGGCGAACAGAATTCATTGTATTATTCTGAAGACTTCACAAACGTGGATTGTCAGAAGAAATCACACAGCATTACCATTTTAAGGTGAGAGAGGGAAAGGGGGCACTTTTGCACTGTTCGTTTACTGTTTCACACTGTTAGGTCATTGGAGTATGCACTGGTATGGAAATTTAAAAAAAAGTAATTGATTTTAAAATATACGCAATCAGCCGCACTAGAGAGCATCTTTTTGTGCTTGTCACAGCTTGACAAGAAATCACAATAACAAAAATAATTAGTGTCTGAATAAGGTCTTGAAAAGAAAATGATGATTGTTTTTTTACTTTTCTCCATCGTTGCAGCGAAAGTCACAGATGTGTTCTTATGTCCTAGTCTATACAATCAAAAGTTCTTTATTATCAGAAGTACAAATTAGGTCACTCATATACAGTTATTGGAATGGCAGTTATGTCTGATATGTGAATGTTCACATTCTGTGAAACAAGAGAAAAGGAAGATTGTTGCCACACTGGACGGAAAAAAATCCCTCAAATGTCACTCTTTGACGGAAGATATAAGATTGATTGTTGCCAAAGCTGCACGAAATAAAAAGAAAACCATGAACAGTAAAAGAGAAAGATCTCAAAAGGATAATTTTGTTTTTCATCCTCGTAACACAGAAGTCCACATGATTACATAAAGCCACCCAAGTACATGTATGTGCAGCAGTTCTGTCAGACTCCTCGTTTGATTCTCTCCGATAGGTCTCTGCACGTGCATCTATTGACTTTTACACTTCTCTGTAGAACCCAGGATGGCTGCCAATATCCACAGCGCAAATCTTCTTCTGTTTTGCTGGATTTCCTTTCATTTCTTGAATACTTTCAATTTGTCGCTTTAGCGACAGGCCTTTGCGACGTGCACACGCCATGATGAAATGGCCTGATAAATCAAAGCCTGGCACACTTCATCCCTTTCACACCACCCTCCCCTCTACCATCTCTTCTCCGTCTACAATTGTTGAATGCATACATGCGAACGCACATGCGCATACACACACGCACATGCGTATACGCCCACATACAAAGCCACACACACATATATGTGCATATACATATGCAGATACGTGCGTGTGCTCACACAAGCCCACAATTCACACACACACACATGCACTTCTGCACATACACGCGCGCGCGCGCGCGCACACGCACACAAAAGCATACACACAAGCTCACGCGCGCGTGCGCGCGCGCACACACACCCACACCCATATGCATACACGCACATCATGCACACACATGCACTCACTCACTCACACACACACACACACACACACACACACACACACACACACACACACACACACAAGGGCCCACGCCCACACACACCCATATACACACATGTGTACACTACCACACACACATACAATGATAATAGTGCCACAACCAATGTTAGGTAGGTGGTACTCAAGGTTGGGCTAACGCGTAGGTCAGACATCTGCAAAGTCGTAGCCACAAGATCCTCTTCTTAAAATCCCTCATCTTAGTCATTAATTCATTTATCCTTCAGCTTTAAATCATGCACAGTGTGGTCTCAAAACTTAGCGAATGTGGTGTAGCGTATATGGACTAGTCCACACGCCTTGACGCCTCCTTGATGAAACTGAAAATGCTGAACTTGACCCGATGTAAGTGAACTGCCCTGATTCGGCAGTCACAAGCGCACGCTATACAGAACATTAGATTACGATTTTATTGTTTACGAATTACAGAGGTGAGGTTTACCATACAATAAACGTACAGTTAGAATACTGATTACTTTTGATCTACCTATGTGAAACTGTGTAAGAAAATGAAACAAGCTTAGGGATATGCAGCCAATCAAACATGTGTAAACGTGTGATTTCTGTTTAGAGCAACGCAAAAAAGCTGTGCATTTCATGTGCTATCAGACACTCCTCCATATCCCTAGAATAGTCAGCCACCATATGAAGCAATATGTATTGCAACGAACAAACCAACCATTTCTGAGAAATGGCTCCCGAACACAAAAAAACCCACTTCACTATATCCGGATTGAACTCTTCACGGGGCCGAACACATGAATCGCTATAGGTGGCGACTTCGTTATAATCGGCGGTATCGTCCGCCGGGGACGCTAAAACCATTTCGTTATAAGCGGCGTTTCGTTACATCCGACTTCGTTACATCCGACGTATTTTTAGTCATGTAAAGAAGGATTTTTTCCGGAACCAACCTTTCTGCTTCGTTATATCCGGCATTCGTTATATCCGACTTCGTTAGAGGCAGCTTCGACTGTGTCTGTTTGTATGAAGAAAGCAATGGATATCTACAAATGTTTTCTCTTTTATATTTTATTGTCAATCCCGACCATCGTTAAACTCAAGACAATTGAACTTAAAAGATTAACTACCGCAGCAGTGACTACGATAGCTTTTATCTTTTTTTATTAATATGGTCCCGAAAAGCTGTTTTGGAATCTCTACTGGAAGCCGACAGTTAATTTCTCTGGCACTATGGCAGTGGGTTTCCTCAAAGGATATGGTCACACACAGCGTTTAAGATCACTTCTACTTCCAGCTGGCTATTGACTACCTTAACAGCGACTAAGACAAAAAATCATATGGAACAAAGCGTTACAGACGAGTGGTTTCAGGAATACCTTTTGAAGGTTAACCTCTAAGTAACTGAGAGAGATTCTTTTTTAATCCTCGAGAAGCCGTTTCAAAACACATCAGGAAGCTGTTAATTATCCAGGTATTAAGTGAAATTTTGAAAAGAGAAAATGTTCATGAGTTTTCTTTTTTTTAGAACAGAAGGGGGGAAAACTACGCTCTGAACAAACCGTTTCATAAAACTTCTACTGAATCCCTTAACTATCCTGGCTGTAACTGGTAAAAACATTAAAAAGCAGCATGCAAACATGCTTCAGATGGACTGTTCGGGAACACATCTCCTGAAAGAAGTTGTTAACTATCTTAACAGAAACGGACACAAGACTTTTTTTTTTGGCCGAGAAGAAAATCCTCAAGACAAACCATTTCAGATGAATCTACTGATGGTCGTCAGGAAAATGAGAGGAAATGCTCTGCATAGGACATTTGAGATCATATCTACCGAAGGTTTATCATTTAACTATCATAGCTGTGATTAAGCCTGGAAAATGAAAAGAAATGGTACACAAAAGACATTCAGACTATATCTACGGAAGGTCGCCATTTAACTATCACATCTGTAAACAAGTGGGGTAACGTTTGCTCCCATAAGAAAACCTAACACAGAGTAACTTTTATTCAAGACTGGCACAGCCTTTTAAACTTGAATAAAGTCAGACAAATACAAAGACGAACAATCTAATAGTGGGGAAAAAAAAACAAGCGCAGGCCAACAACTGAACTGTCTTCATAGTAATGAATTGGCAAAGATTTGGACTTGGGGAGAGGGGGGGAAGGGAGGGGGGGAGGGAATGTTGAAGATGGAGAAACTGGGAACATTAAATTAAGAAAATATATTACAGATATGAAAACTCTTCACTAGCTGCATAAGGGAACCATCGTAATCCCCTTTTGAAAGCAGATATATTTGTATTGCCTGCTCCGAGGCCTTTCATCCGCTGGATCGGAACTCATCAGGGAGACACGGCTGGTTGTGTCTGCGCTCCTGGCGTCAAATAGAGACACACCACAGTCCATAATACTGTGGTGTTCTCACCACCAAGGGTGCAAAAAAGAATCCAGTAGCACCCCCAAAGCAGCCAGTGAAGGATAGTAAATAAAGCCGAACGTAAGTGTGGGGAGGAAAAAAGTTGCTGAAAAACTAAAGACATTATAAAAATAGTATAAAATGTAGGGGACAATCTTTGAGCCAACGCTTGAGGATCCACGCAAGAATGCAAGGATCAAAAGACGAACACAAAGACGGACAGAAACAAATACAAATAACCTCGATTTAATCGAAACGAAATTGGAAATGAAATGAGGCAGGGAACAGTAAACAATAAACAAGTGGGGTAACGTTTGCTCCCATAAGAAAACCTAACACAGAGTAACTTTTTTTCAAGACTGGCACAGCCTTTTAAACTTGAATAAAGTCAGACAAATACAAAGACGAACAATCTAATAGTGGGGAAAAAAACAAGCGCAGGCCAACAACTCAACTGTCTCCATAGTAATGAATTGGCAAAGATTTGGACTTGGGGAGAGGGGGGGTGGGGGAGGGAATGTTGAAGATGGAGAAACTGGGAACATTAAATTAAGAAAATATATTACAGATATGAAAACTCTTCACTAGCTGCATAAGGGAACCATCGTAATCCCCTTTTGAAAGCAGATATATTTGTATTGCCTGCTCCGAGGCCTTTCATCCGCTGGATCGGAACTCATCAGGGAGACACGGCTGGTTGTGTCTGCGCTCCTGGCGTCAAATAGAGACAACCACAGTCCACAATGCTGTGGTGTTCTCACCACTAAGGGTGCAAAAAAGAATCCATTAGCATTTACTACCCTTCACTGACTGCTTTGGGGGTGCTATTGGATTCTTTTTTGGACCCTTTGTTGTGAGAACACCACAGTATTGTGGACTGTGGTGTGTCTCTATTTGACGCCAGGAGTGCAGACACAACCAGCCGTGTCTCCCTGATGAGTTCCGATCCAGCGGACGAAAGACCTTGGAGCAGACAATACAAATATATCTGCTTTCAAAAGGGATTACGATGGTTCCCTTATGCAGCTAGTGAAGAGTTTTCATATCTGTAATATATTTTCTTAATTTCATGTTCCCAGTTTCTCCATCTTCAACATCCCCCCCCCTCCCCCCACTCCTTAAGTCCAAATCTTTGCCAATCATTACTATGAAGACAGTTGAGTTGTTGGCCTGCGCTTGTTTTTTTTCCCCCACTATTAGATTGTTCGTCTTTGTATTTGTCTGACTTTATTCAAGTTTAAAAGGCTGTGCCAGTCTTGAATAAAAGTTACTCTGTGTTAGGTTTTCTTATGGGAGCAAACGTTACCCCACTTGTTTATTGTTTACTGTTCCCTGCCTCATTTCATTTCCAATTTCGTTTCGATTAAATCGAGGTTATTTGTATTTGTTTCTGTCCGTCTTTGTGTTCGTCTTTTGATCTCCCTTGCATTCTTGGGTGGATCCTCAAGCGTTGGCTCAAAGATTGTCCCCTACATTTTATACTATTTTTATAATGTCTTTAGTTTTTCAGCAACTTTTTTCCTCCCCACACTTACGTTTGGCTTCATTTACTATCCTTCACTGGTTGCTTTGGGGGTGCTATTGGATTCTTTTTTGCACCCTTGGTGGTGAGAACACCACAGTATTATGGACTGTGGCGTGTCTCTATTTGACGCCAGGAGTGCAGACACAACCAGCCGTGTCTCCCTGATGAGTTCCGATCCAGCGGACGAAAGGCCTCGGAGCAGGCAATACAAATATATCTGCTTTCAAAAGGGATTACGATGGTTCCCTTATGCAGCTAGTGAAGAGTTTTCATATCTGTATAAGACTCAAACAAGTAAAACGCAGTAACGCCGTTGTAAAAAGCAAATTTTCGGTTTATTACAAACCTTCTTCAGGCTAAAAGGTTGGCCAAACTGAACACGCACACACACACATCCAAGTCCCTCTTTTCATATCTGTAATATATTTTCTTAATTTCATGTTCCCAGTTTCTCCATCTTCAACATCCCCCCCCCCCCCCCTACCACTCCTTAAGTCCAAATCTTTGCCAATTCATTACTATGAAGACAGTTCAGTTGTTGGCCTGCGCTTGTTTTTTTCCCCCACTATTAGATTGTTCGTCTTTGTATTTGTCTGACTTTATTCAAGTTTAAAAGGCTGTGCCAGTCTTGAATAAAAGTTACTCTGTGTTAGGTTTTCTTATGGGAGCAAACGTTACCCCACTTGTTTACTGTTCCCTGCCTCATTTCATTTCCAATTTAAATTTTTTTTTTATCACATCTGTAATTAAGACAGGAAAATGAAAAGAAATGGTACATAAAAGATGTTTCAGACTGTATGTACTAAAGGCCGTCATTTAACTACCATGCTGTAATTAAGACAGGAAAATGAAAAGAAATGATATACAAAAGATGTTTCAGTTTACATGCACTGAGCTTGTCAGTTACCTACCATAGTAGTAACCAAGACAGGGACATTAGAGGAAATGCTCCACAAAAGGCTTTGTACACTACATCACTGAAGTTTGTCACTAAACTGAGTAACCGAGACAGAAAATAAGCTTTGGAGAAGCCGTTTCAGAATATCTGTGCTGAAAAGCAGCAACGAACCCACCCTAGCAGTCACTTGCTCCCATCACTCATGAAACAAACGTTACTTTGCACTCTGTTTTGGTATGTTTCTTTGTTTTCTGGCTCGCTAACTAACTGGTGAATGCATTCAAATACGCCTTACGTTTGCAACGGTATCGCTCCAGCGTTTTCTTCACAAGTTCGCAGAGGTAGAATGATTGGCCATCGGCACAGTTTCTGAAGTAGTAGTTGGTCAACGTTTTGCACCTGGAGGTCTGCCAGTTGGCTGTGGTGTGGTGCCACCCAAGCAGGAGGACCAGAAGAGGCACTAGTGCCAGTGAAGTCTTCATGGCTCAGTCTGGGGGAACACACAGAGGCACAGATGATGGCATGAAAGGGGACTACGCGGCTGTTCAGTCATTGGACACACACCACACACGCGCTCTTTTCACACATATATGCGCGCGCTCGCGCGAGCGCCCATACACGCACGCACGCACGCACGCACACGCACACACACACACGCACACGCGGACACACACACACACACACACACACGTATACGCACATGTGCACACACACGCACACACAAACGCGCCTGCGCGCGCGCGCGCACACACACACACACACACACACACACACACACACACACACATAACATTGCTTTAAATTTGTCCGAATAAACAATGTAAAATAATGGTAAACAGAAGCTGAATAAAAACATATTCCTTCACAATACTCTCTCCATGCTTCCTTTATCAGCCGATCTGTCACACTGTTGCTAATGCCATTCTTGGAAGATTTTCTGATCTACAAGATTATTTTGAACCTCTTGTGTTCTTTAACCTTCCAGGGTAAGCCAGGATTAGGCCGTAGAATTATCTGACAGATGTAGTAGAAGTAGCTACGGTGGTTTATCTGTTATCCTGCAAGCATGAGACCCGTTCTCCGCCACATAGCTAAATGTTTCCCTGTCCTTAACCCATCTGATTTTCCATACGCTTGGCGGTCTCTTTTATTTATATATGTATTCTTTTTTTTTTTTGCTGTGTCTTTTTCATTTACGTTACTGAAATTGATTACATGAATTCTTTTTTACGCTCAAAGTATTAGTAGATTCCTTGACATTTTCTTCAAAAGAAGTTAGCGGCTCTTCAATGCCTATCTCACATACTCACAAATGACCGGCACCCCTTCCTCTCGCCCTTCTTCATTCCCACCCCTCAATAAACACACACACACACACACACATACACGCGCGCTTTCACCACACACACACACACACACACACACACACACACACACACACACACACACACACACACACATCTATGTACTTAACCAAAAATAAGGTTATTCGTTTTCTAACCAATTGAAAAAATATTGAACCTTCCCCACAGTTTCCAAATTAACCTCATATATAATGATTCTTTCAGGTACAAAGAATATTCTCTCGGAAATTTTCCGAACTTCGCATCGGGTGCAAATGACAATCTTTGTGTTACTGATATGTAAATATTTCTCAACGTTATCTGCATTGAATTTACAGACAGGGGGAAGACTTTGGCATTATCTTAAATTAAAAACTGCATGATTTCTCACACATTTCCATTTACCCCAGTTTGATTTTGTTTTCCTCAAAGAAGACTTCCTTGACCAGTGTTGAATGCTTCTTGTAAATCAAGAAATGTACAACATCAGCGTGCCCTGTCTTTCTTTCTTTTTCCCCTTTTCTTTGTTGTTGTTGTTGTTGTTGCTGATATCATTGTTTTTGTTGTTATTGGCCGTTTATTGATTTCCAAAAGCCACAGGGTCTGACGATCTTATTGACTTGATTTTCTTTTGCATTGGTTCAACTTACACTTTAAACACTCTGCTCGTGTAGTGATAGAGATGTCACTGTTTAAAATCTTAAGTACCCGCTTTGCGCTGGAGTAAATTGCTCTAAAATGGGCATAACACCAATTTCTATACCCCTATCACCATCACACTGCTTCACGAACTGCTTAGCCCCCTCCCGTTCCCTCTATCCCCGTCCAGTTGCCATTACCTCGCTACCCCACTCCTCTCATACACACTTCTCTCTGTAGTACTTTTATACTATACCACTACAAGTCATGTATTTTTATTCGTTACTTGTCACACACTATGGCACAAAATCATGTTTTTCTTCTGTATGTTGACCATCCATTTCGAAAACAGGAACATGTTTGTCGACATGGATGAGCACATCTTTCAATGACTTTTTTTTCATTAAAAGGAAATGTAGGAGTATATTCAAAAGTTTCACTTTTTTTTACCTAAAAGAGAAAATATCTTCGTCTTGAATCCCGAAAAGTACACACAAAGAATTTGAAGATCATTACTCCGAATGTGTGATCTGAAACTGCCACCTTTGCACAGATGTCTGATAATGTTTATATCCAAGTTGTTGGTATATTGAAAACCCGTCATTGTTAAAAGACTACACAAGTTGACAAGCGAACCCCAGGCAATTTCCAACCTTACCTTTACTTGGCGGATGCAGACTGGATACTGGGCAATAAGGAGCCATAGTAGGAGCTCGTTTATATCAGATCACCTGATAAAAACAAAAAGATGGTGATAAGAAAGAAAAAAGGAGAAAAAACAGTTGTAGCGGCATAACTCGGTGTGGCGATTGCCTCAGGTAAAAACAGCACAAAAACAGCATGTCTCCTCCAGATCAGATTAACATGCCATAGGGGGCAGTATGCTTGCGTGTGGTGGAGTACAAAATGTGACAACAGCACAAAATGTAAGAATGTTACATTTTGGAATGGAGCAAATGTGGCAATATGAACTTCGTTACCTTTGTTTGTGTACATGATCAACTCTGTGTGTTATCCTTTCACAATTTGCGCACGTGATGCACGCAAAAATGTTACAATTGTTACATTTTGAGCTGCGATGCTGCGAATGCATGTTGATGGGGGCATTAGGAACAAACAGAGTAGTTTATGCTCTGTGTGTGTGTGTGTGTGTGTGTGTGTGTGTGTGTGTGTGTGTGTGTGTGTGTGTGTGTGTGTGTCCAGTTGCCATTACCTTCCTACCCCATCCTATCCAACTCCTCTTGTACCCAGTTCTCTCTATAGTACTGTTATGCTATACCATTACAAATTATAGATTTTTATTCGTTTACTTGTCATACACTATGGCTTAACACTATGTTTTTTATCCTTGTATTTTGACCATCTATTTCTAAAACAAGAACATGTTTATCAACATGGATGAACACATCTTTCAATGACTTTTGTTTTTTCATTAAAAGGAAATATCAGAGTTTCACTTTTTTTCTTAAAAGAGCAAATATCTTCGTCTTGAACCCCGAAAAGTACACATAAAGAATTTCAAGAGCATTACTCCAAATGTATGAATTGAAACTGCCACCTTTGTACATCTTTTTGCGCGCGCGTGTGTGTGTGCGCGCGTGCGTGCGTGCATGCGTGTGTGTTTGCAGGCAGTAGATCTCCCAATGGCCCCCTTTAAAATGCATTCGCCATGCAAAATCCAACAACTGTTAACGTCTGCGTGCATCACGTGTGCAAAGTCTAACAATTGTTATGTTTTGCGTGGATCGCCTATCCAAAGTGTACCAAAGTTGCGATTGTTACATTTTGGTCCGCGCCAAAAAAAAAGTAACAGTATTACATTTTGGACTGTATCACGCGCGTCTGACGTCCGCGAATTGCGCAAGGCAACACTCCGTGTTCATGTACCCAAACTGTGCAAGCGTTGTGAGGCACAACTAACCCGGAAATAAAACCCAAATGAAGCCATTGATCAGGTCTCAGTGGCGAGTAGGGTAAACTGAGAGTGTAGGACATCCCTATCGTCATAATCATCATCATCATATCATCGTCATCCTGCTCCTCTTTCTCATCATTATCATCATCACCATCATCATCGTCGTCGTCGTCGTCTTCATTGTCATTATCATCATCATCATCATCATCATCATCAGTAAGTAGTACTAATAGTAGTAGTAGTACTAGTGGTAGTAATAGTAGTAGTTCTCTCTCTCTCTCTCTCTCTCTCTTTCTGTGTGTGTGTGTGTGTGTGTGTGTGTTGTGTGTGTGTGTGTGTGTGTATGTGTGTGTCTATCATATGTTGTGTGTGTGTGTGTGTGTGTCTATCATATGTGTGTGTGTTGTGTGTGTGTGGTTGTGTATCATATGTGTGTGTGTGTGTGTGTGTGTGTGTGTGTGTGTGTGTGTGTGTGTGTGTGTGTCTATCATATGTGTGTGTGTTCTCTTTCACCTTTTCTCTTATGGAATTCATGGAGCTGTTTGATTTAGCAGGATTCCTGAAAAAGACTTCGTGAACGAAATCCAAGAAGACAAACCTTGAAGTATGTGGACATGAGATCTCTCTCTCTCTCTCTCTCTCTCTGTTATTATTGGTGGAAGATATGGCTAAACCCATTTTATACAGTATCAATCACAAAAGGAACTGGGGTAAAACGTAAAAGATTTCAGATCATTAACTCGGAACGACAGAACGAAAATTTACTTTTAATGAAGTGGACATGACACTAGAATCGAAATATTCTATCAGAATTTTGAGAACAAAGAAATAAGACAACTAAAAAGAAGAAGAAGAAAATAGGTTAAGATCCAAGTTAAGACGGCCGTAATAGAGAGTACGTAAGTTAACACATACTTATATTGTTGTTTGTTTTTGTTGTTTTGTTTTGTTCTTTTTGTTTTGTTTTGTTTTGAGAAAAGGCATTTTATGAGAAAGCAAATGTTAAAACCAGAAACAGATAATAGCCGTGTAAAAACAGAGCTGAAATATTGCCGGAATCACAAACACAGAAGGTAAGTTAGGGAGAGCCATCACAGCCATCTCCAGGTTTTGGCATCCGTTGATTCCACTGCACTCAACCTAATATCGAACATCAGCCAAAGCCAAAGAAGCATCGGGATCAGCATGAACTGCAGACACCAGACCTTTTTTTGTTTCAGGCCATTCTGGTCTATTATCTGCAGGCTTTCTTCCGCCATTTGCGTTAATTTTTGACTGCTTCTGTTACTACTGGTATGGCTTAGTTGGCTTCAGTGAACGTACGTTTCAGCCATTTTTCCTTTTCACAGGAAGGGGCTTCGTCATTTCTTTAGTTGGAAACTCAATCTGGATGATGCAGCTAGTTTGTCAACTCTTTCAGTATTTTCTAAGTTGCACCTTCCTTCATGAAAAGGACCACAGTGTCATTCACTAATGCTTGTAGAGGAAGCATTTGATGTCCAATTCCGAGGTCTGCTGGACATGGCTTCTGTCAAGATGACCTCCATTGCCAACACAAACAGTACTGGAGAAACACAGCCCATTGCTACACCAACTTCCGGATTAATCCGGTCTGTCGCGCGCGCGCGCGCGCGCGCGCGCGCGCGCGCGCGTGTGTGTGTGTGTGTGTGTGTGTGTGTGTGTGTGTGTGTGTGTGTGATAACTCACGGAGAAGCCATGGAAGTACTTCTTCAGCATATCTCAGGTATTGTTTGGGACATGATGCATCTTGAGGGCCAGCTGAATCATCTTGTGCGGTACTAATCCATACGCACTCGCCAGATCGAGCCACACGAGGTTCCGATTCTCTGAGTTAACCTTTGGCCGGATCGCTTCCTGAATTACAGGGGCGTATTCTATACAGCTAGACACTCCTGGGATGCTTCGCTTTTGTTTTTTTTTTTTTGTGGAGCAGCTTGTCAGCCTCACTGCCTTGGAGAGAAGAAGATTTTTCTCTTCAATGTTGGGAAGCGATGTTGGTCTGATCAGGTTAATGGTTTTCGAATTGTGCTCTTTGGGAGTGTACACTCCACCAGATATCACCCACTGGTCGCTGATCTTCAAGTTTCTCCATGCTGACTGAATCGTTCTGCAGAGCCACTCAAGGGAATTGGAACTTATACAGCAGACAGGCTCATCCATTGGTCGCTGGTCTTCAAGTTCCTCCATGCTGACTGAATCGGTCTGCAGAGCCACTCAAGGGAATTGGAACTTATCTTATACAGCAGACAGGCTCATCCATTGGTCGCTGGTCTTCAAGTTTCTCCATGCTGATCGAATCGGTTTGCAGAGCCACATATTTTATACAGCAGACAGGATATTTTATTGTCTGTGGAGCCACTCAAGGATATTGGAACAAATCTTATACAGCAGACAGGATATTTTATTGTCTGTGGAGCCACTCAAGGATATTGGAACATATCTTATACAGCAGACAGGGTATTCTATTAGCTCCATACAAAGATTTGGTTCTGGCTTTCTTGACCACTTTCTTTACCTCAACCGTTGTTGGTCGTTCGTCACACAGCTCTTTCTCTGGCATTAGACGCCTGAATTTGACGTGGTGCTTCGCTCTGAAGGTGGGAATTCGTTTTCCTGAGAAGCTGTTGGAAAGTTCTTTGCTTGCTATGAGTGTCCATGATTTTAACTGTGCGAATAGTTTTCTGGCAAACTGGAAGGGGTCTCTGAAGAAGCAGTTACTCATTTCATTCTTTTGCTTCTCCTCTTTGCTGATTGCACTTAATAAAGGCGCTGCGTTATGCTTTCAGGTCTTCCCAGAGCTTCTGTAATCCTTCCCTCCGAGCTTATTAAACAGCATCCATCTGTTACTTGAGTTCCTCTCACTTTTCCCGATGTTATCCATCTGTCGCCGGCGTCTGGATCTTTAAGGGGTGTCTTCATGTTCGGTTGCTTCACTCCATAGATGTCCCCGCAGTTTCTTTATACAGAGTCTCCGAATGTTGCTAGTTTGTACTCAGATGTGCTCTTTCCTATCAGCGCATCCAGTTTGAGGAATGTTTTTTCGTATAATTTCTCCTATCCTTTTTCACTTGCAGGTAAGAAGGTGAGTTTCTGGCGTTTGGCATCGAGAACCTGAACAGATTCCATGTCTAAAAAGTCAACGTAGATGTCCCTGACAATGTGGTTTAAGTTCCGACATTGGTTTTCTGACGTTGTATCTGCTGGCGCGGTGCTGCTGTTCATTCATGAGTCTTCATACAATCCTTTTCGTTCTGTAAATCTTCATGCCGCGTTCAGTGGAGAAAATCTTTCCACAGACACATTCCATTGGTTTATTCACGGTCCGTTGTGCATTTCCAGTCGTGATTTGGTTGGTGCCGATGGATTCATCACCTTCCACCTCCCAACCCCACCCCATCCCTATCGGTGAATTCTGGAAGTATTTTTTTTTTGTTTTTGATTCTAGTGGCAAGGTGGAAAGATAAGGTGGGAAGCCAGCCTGTGGACTCGGAGTCTGTAACTCGGGTCTTTCTCGGTGTCATCCTGTCTTTCCCAGATGTCCGGATTGCCCGTGAAAGTCAATGTCTCAGTATTTTTGATGGTTCATTTATCGCACAAAAATTTTGAGCAGCACTGGCGGCATGTAAAGATCTAGAGGAAGAAATGCTTCGTACACGCTGCACTAGCAGGAATGTTTACTGGTGCAGAGCAACTCATGAATACATTTTAAAGTGGGGTGATTGCTGGCGGAAATTGTCACAGGAGCAGAAACAGAAATTACTGCACCGCCAAACGAAAAAAAGAAACATATTACAAAACAAACACAACGCATTTCGGCCTATTTGGTCTTCTTCAAGCAAGATAAATAACATTTAAGACAATGAAAATGAAGGACCAACAGTTGTTTATCTGTTTGAACTGAGTGCAAAAGGCTAGGGAATGGAATCGACGCTGATGGTGATAGTGGTGGTGGTATTAGCAGTAGTAGTAACGACAATGATAACAACAAAGGCAACAACAACAACGACGAGAACAACAACAGCAATAATAATGATAATAATATTAATAATAATGATGATAATAACAATGATAAAAATGATAATAATAGTAGTAAAAACAATGACAATAATAAACATAATAACATAGTTACGATAATAATGATGATGATGATGATGATGATTGATGATGATGATGATGATTGTAGGTGGAAAGCAATACAAATGATCGAGGAGCGAACACCTAACAGCGCTCTTAAAAGAAGGAAACCTCACACACACACACACACACACACACACACACACACAACACACACACACACACAAGCGCGCGCGCGCGCACACACACACACACACACACACACAAACACACGCAGGCACACACACACATACACGTATATACATGCACACACACATACAAACACACACACGCACGCACGCACACACAACACACACAAACACGCACGCACACACACGCACGCACGCACTGACTGAAACCATTTACTGTCAGATTAACATAGTGTTGTACTGACAACGCACGCACGCACGCACGCACGCACGCACGCACGCACGCACACACGCACACACAGTTTGTGCAAAATACAGTTTCTCAACTGCACACCCTACTTTGATCAATAGATGTAGTGATTCCATCAAAATGTGTACCTTGAACTATATTGGATTACAAGACCTGAACAAAAGACTGCCTTAGAGTATTAACATAGCCTTTACCTTATTCGCTGTCAGTGTCGGTAGACTCAGAGGTGTTGCTGTGGAGAGTTCATGCGGGTGTTAGCTTCGGTAGTTTCACTGATGCTTGGTGGGCTAAGTCGGTAGCTCCGGTACACTTGCTGATAGTTATGGTAGCGCTGGAACACTTGCTGGTAGTTATTGGTACGATGGCTCAATGCTGGTGGTGGACTGGCTGGAAGTAGTAATACAGCCATTGGTTCTTTTAGTGATGGCTTCACTGTGGTAGGTTCAACGTTGATGGTGGCTGTGGCATAAGAATGAGAATTAGAAGTAACATTCACAGGCGGTAGAAGATTGAGAAATGCGTGTAGCTTCCCCTGGGGTGGTTCAGAGTCAACGGTGCTAATAGTGGTGGTCGAATCAGTGATGCTGGTCGTGGTGGTTTCAGAGCTAATGTGGTGATAGAAGCAATGGTGCTGCCGGTGGTAGGTTCACTGATAGTCGTGATAAAATCAATGCTGCTGGTGCTGGAATCGGTGGTGATGGTTGTAGAGTAAGCGGTCATATGTGGCGATGGTAGCCCATGGTACTGGTAATGATAGCTCCAAGGTAGGATGGCTGATTTCTTGGCAGTGGCAGGCGACTCAGTGGTAGTGGTGGTAGGTTTAGGGACAGCTGGAGATTCAGAGGGCTGGTAGTGTTGGGTTTTCTGTGTTGGTGGTAGATTCAACGACAACAGTGGGTTCAGTGCAGGTGATTAATTAGCTGGCAGAGATAGTAAAGTAAAGAGTGCGTGCTGTGACGGATTTTGTCCGTTGGTTGCTCTGTTGTTCTACGAATCCCATTGTGCAAATGAATAGTTTCTAGGATTTTTTTCATACCCTTCAAGTTTGCTAAGAGCCTATAAAAACTTGGCGAACTCAGGAAATCTTTTAACCCGAGTTGTAACGGGCAAGCCATGTTCGCACGGCATGATTCAGTACAGAACTATCTCAGTGTGACAAAAATGTGTAGAATGAGCTTTCTCTCTGCCTCTGACAGATCGATATCATTCATATATATCGACATCACATTTTTATGAAGCTGTAAAAATCGTATCTTTGCATATTTTGAGGGGCACATCTTGAACTAATTTTGTGCAGATATTCTTGGAATGTGATTGCGTTCATAAACAGTGTAAATTTAACATAGGTTGTCACGATAATGATTGTTATCTACATGAGATTTTGCTTGGATTTGTGTCTCACGATTTTACGTCCACCGATGTCAAACGGCTTTTATCTGATGTATCGCTGTGGCAAATGCGATCCCTGAGAAGAGGGCGATGGGAAGATGAAATTGCGAGACTGACACAGGATATTCAGTCCACCTATGCTAAGCATCTTGCTATGAAATATTCATTCTCCCAGAACAAGACTGACGAGCTGGAAGCATGACTCCGATATCTACGACAGTATAAAGACACATGTCTGCTGTGTTTTCTCCCAGACGTGGCTCATAGGTGTCAACCCCGACCCCGGCTCGCTTGGCTTTCGAGTCAGACAAGAAGTCGCGAAATGGTGTCTGTATTTTTGTGCTTTTTTTCTGTCCTATCGTCTGTGCCACCTTAGTGGTGTTGCACCCACACTGCTCATTCCGGGCCCCTCGTTCACAGCCACAGCCCGCTCCAGCCCGCCGTGGCCCCGGATACCGGCAATCCACAGGCAGAAGTCAACGTGAAGTCGTCAAGACGCAACCCACCGGAGGAAACACTGCACCGCTGCCGAGTCATTCGGTGTTCAGTGGTGCCTGCTCTGATCCAACTTACGCAGGGCGCCTCCGGAGGGTGCCACCGAGTCCGTTCAACGACAGCCTCTATGAATTTGTCAGTACCGGTGACCCCTACGGAATCAAACCCAGGCCATAGACGTGGAGAGGATATCAAAACTGAGGTCACCATGAGAGCAGGGCATGAAAGACCACAGAATTTGAGACCTGTTTTATGCTGATCGATGAGAATAAGGATGGTGAAAATGATGCTACGTATGTTCATTCCGGTTACGAGACTGCACAGTCACAGACACCTGCAGTGTTGGTCAGGAGATTTGAGCAGCACTGTCAGGGACGCATCCATTTAGTGGATGAAACTCGACTGTGTGGTCTCAGTCTTCTCAACTGAACGCATAGCAAACTCAACTCTGGGTAAGAGCCGGTCGGGTCAGAAAAATCCCACATGGTTCTAATGGGAATCGAACCCGCGATCTCCCAGCCGGGAATCCGCGACGCTAACCACTTCGCCGCGTCGGCTAGTATATTTTTGTGCTTTTGCTGGTGCGCCAGTATCATTGTGCGGGAACTACCGCTGTCAGAACATAGAACTGTTGTCTGATGCGCCGAGAACATTCTACCTCCAACGGAAACTCCAGCTTGTATTCGTCGCCTTGGTTTTCATCCATCCTAACGTGGACGGGAAGATTGCCTCCAATAAGATCCGTCAGATGGTTTAGAAGAAGAAATGAGAGTGACCGACTCCGTTTGATACTTGGTGGCTTCAACGAGTGTTGCTTTGCCAAGCTATTGCCCAGTCACAATCAGCACGTGACTTGCATGACGCACGTGCGGTGGACTTTGGCCCCAGCAATGGCTGACAGCGTACGGGAGCGTGCCCTTCCACACACCAGCTGTTAAAAAGATCGTTGGAAGTGGAAGTGGAATCATTTGTTCTGGTAGTAATGACTTTAGTGCTGATGCTAGACTGGCTGGTACTGTCAGTCGCACTGGCGGCATTAGGTTCCATACTTGCTATAGAGTCACCTATAATGGTTCAGTGCTGGTGGTATATTTACCAGCAGCAGTGGCAGAGTCAATGTGCTGGCTGTGAATGGTTTGGCGCTTGTGGTAGATTTGCTAGTACTGGATGGCGGAAATCGACCAACAGTACTGAATCACTCGCCACCAAAGTTGAACCTAGCAATTCCAGTACTCATGACACTTCCTCAGCGACCACCGAGTCCACCACCAGCACCGATCCATTACAGGCGAATCTATAGCAAGTATTGAACCTACTGCCGCCGGTGGATCTACCACTAAACCGAACCATCGACCACCACTGTGTTAAGTTCTTTACGACTGAGAAGTCAGCAGGATGAGTGTAGTAGGGGTAAGAGGAGAGACAGAGAGAGTTTGTGTGTGACGTTTGCGTTCAAATGCAGGTAGGATAATGACGTATCATTTTGTTCTAAAACTTGAAAACGTCGTACAATATAGAGAGAGATATATATACTAGCGCTTACGCTCTTCGACCCCGTCTCGCCCCGGCGAGTTTGTCTGTCGTGTAGTGTTCCGATGTCCAGTTTTGCGTCTGTGGACGCAAATTGCGTCACGACGCAATACGTCACGTGATCGCCGACCCGACGTTGCTGTTTGTAGGACACCAAGGATACTTGATACCAAATTTGGTGGCGATCGGCCCAAAATTGTGGCCGTGTATAAGCGAACAGACAGACAAACTCAGCTTTAAATAATATATTTAACTAGCCGGTTACCCGGCGTCGCCCGGGTATATAAAGCGAGAGAGAGAGAGAGAGAGAGAGAGGAGAGAGAGAGAGAGACAGACAGACAGACAGACAGACAGACAGAGACAGAGAGAGAGGTTTATAGGCCTACATTACTCAGGTCTTCAGCCCTCGTTCAGCCATTTATTTCTTATAAACCGATTTATATAAACATGTAGTGAAAAATAAGAAAGAACGGTTTTTAACGGGGTTTTATTTTGATAAGATGTGGTGAATGGCGTTCCTAGCATCCCTCTGTATCTGTAAACCGAACGATCATTACAATCAGGGCTTAAAACGGAGAACTCTAAAATCAGAGGATTTTTTCAGGTTCTGTTGAATTTTACTTTGCCTTCAGTCCCAAGTCATGATAAAGCGTTCTGTATTTACCTTAGTTAAAAGCAATATCATACAGAACATGCTTTTGTTTCTTTCTTAAACAGCAAAAGCAGTCTATATCTGTTCCATTTATCACTCAAACTTCTTACATATTAATTCTACTTTTCACATAAAAAAACCCTTATGCCAGCGAAATTGAAACATCAGAATATTGTCAGGTTGAGCTGGGTGCTTACTGCAAGGCCTGGGGATAGACAATGTTTTTTGTTTTTCCCTGTGGAGCAAGGATGAACAGGCGATCAGGGTTGCCAACTCGTGAGCAGCCCACGTACAGCTGTCCATACGCGAAGCAGGGCATGTCCAGGTGAAGGACAGCCACCGTCAGCGATTGTCCCTTGGCCTTGTAGATGGACATTGCAAAGCACGTGCGCACAGGGAACTGCAGCCGCTTGAACTGGAAGGGCATGTCGGATGGGATGATGGGGATCCTTGGTAGGAACACATCCTCTCCTTTGTTTTGTCCAGTCATAATGGTGGCCTCAGTGACGTGGGGCATCAGCTGCTTCACGACCAGTCGTGTTCCGTTGCACAGTCGAGGAGCATCCAGGTTTCTCAGCAGTATCATGGGGCATCCCACTTTCGTCTGCAGATGGAGCATTGAATCTGCGTGGGTGCTGGTTTGCAGGGGCTTTGTCGGGTCGTATAACGATCCTGTGCTCAGGCAAGTGTGCTTTATCCAGGGCTGTCTTGAAGCTGGCTACATAAGGGTTGTGAGAGTGCAGCATGGCTTGCAGGCGCTGAATGATCTCTGGTTTCACACCTGGCATAACCTCGCAGCGTCTGGTAGCTTCTTTTTCACTGTCTCCCATAAAGTAAATGTGGAAAAACTGTGGCTCGGTTGATGGCTGCGGCAGCAGGGTAGACCTGTCCCTGCACCTTGAATGTAGGCATGTATCCAGGCAGCTTTACCTCCCGTGCACATCCGAAGCTAGTCATTTGGAAAGCAGAGCTATCATCTGGAAAGCAGAGTTATACTTTCGTATGTTTGAAAGGAGATGACTGGTGTCTGCAGAGTTCCCAAGGAGGTAGGATCGAAGAGGCTCTGGCGGTTCAATCAGGGGTGGCAGTCTGACCTTGCCACTGTTGCAGCAGATTCCTGGTGCATCCCCTCTCCACTTCAGAGCATGGCAATGTGGGCACTCTGCTGACAAAGTGCCGATGAAAACGTCCTTGTGGTTACTGGAGATGGTTGAAGCGCTGTAATGAAATGCTGAACTAAGCCATCTAATTTTGGTTGGTTGTGATAAACCCCTAGCGCTCACACGTCTGTCATGTTCTTGTTCTATTCTAACCTGTCTATGCTGTTGACTTTCTTGCTGTCTATTTGTTGCCTTGCGTTCTTTATCACTTTTTTGTCTACCTTCCCTCTGTTCTAAAGTTTCTTGCTCTCTACGTGCTGCTTTGCGTTCTCTGTCGCTTTTTCGTCTACCTTCCCTCTGTTCGGTTGTCTCGTCGTGTCTACGTGCTGCCTTTCGTTTTCTGTCTTTCTGTTGTCTTGCACATCTCTCCTCACTGCTTTCTTCTGGTCGGGAACGTTGAACTCTGGCCGTAGCAGAAGAAGAGCGTGTGAGCCGGGTTCTCTTTTTGGGCGGCATTGTCACGATTTTAAGTTCGATTGGAAGAATAAAACATATATAAATAAAAGAAGGTTAAATCAGCCTTTCTAGGCGTGTATGTTTTGATATTCAAATCTATAGAACAGAGAAGAAATTAGATGGAATCGCGATGCCCGAAAGCACAGACTTTTTGGATGAGCCGAAAAGTTCGTCTGCTTCGGAGTTTGTACTAAAAGAATAAAATTAATAATAGATTTGCGAATTAGAAATGGATGTTGACTTACCACAGATCTACACATGGTCAAGTGATACAGAAGAATTCTGATTATTGTCGAACGTTCATGATGTCATTCAGTCGCTGTGACGTGTGCAGAACAGGCAAAAGATACCACGTCTTTTTCTTGGATTTCTCTTGTGCGATTTTTTTGTGAATACCTCTCTCAAATGTTGTTTACATAGTTTTTGCCATGAATGACCTTCGTGAATCAGAAGTTCATGGTTTCGTCCATAATTCAAATTAAATTGGGGGGAGGGGGGGGGGGGGTATGCGCGTTTTGTTCGATATTTTTTCCACTAAACATTCACGTGAACGCTTTTCCAAATCTATTATATAATAAATCTATTATATAAAGCTGAGTTTGTCTGTCGTGTAGTGTTCCGATGTTCAGTTTTGCGTCTGTGGACGCAAATTGCGTCACGACGCAATGCGTCACGTGATTGCCGACCCGACGTTGCTGTTTGTAGGACACCAAGGATACTTGATACCAAATTTGGTGCTGATCGGCCTAAAACTGTGGCCGTGTAGTGTTCCGATGTTCAGTTTTTGCGTCTGTGGACGCAAATTGCGTCACGACGCAATACGTCACGTGATTGCCGACCCGACGTTGCTGTTTGTAGGACACCAAGGATACTTGATACCAAATTTGGTGCCGATCGGCCTAAAAATGTGGCCGTGTAGTGTTCCGATGTCCAGTTTTGCGTCTGTGGACGCAAATTGCGTCACGACGCAATGCGTCACGTGACCGCCGACTCGACATTGCTGTTTGTAGGACATCAAGGATACTTGATACCAAATTTGGTACCGATCAGCCTAAAACTGTGGCCGTGTAGTGTTCCGATGTCCAGTTTTGCATCTGTGGACGCAAATTGCGTCACGACGCAATGCGTCACGTGATTGCCGACCCGACGTTGCTGTTTGTAGGACACCAAGGATACTTGATACCAAATTTGGTGGCGATCGGCCCAAAATTGTGGCCGTGTATAAGCGAACAGACAGACAGACAAACTGAGCTTTATATAATAGATAAGGTAGATTGTACAGTAATGATCCTCTATGGAATACATGGAATATAACGTAGATTGTATGATCCTCTATGGAATACAACAAAGGTTGTACAGTAATGATTATTCACAAAAATAACAAGATTGTATAGCAATGATCGTTCATGGGAATACACGAAGGCTGGCTTTTTCTCCCATAAGGACTTTTCTTATTCAAGCGGTTGCGATGGAGATTACGTAAAGATATTTTACGACAGTCTGAAAACATTTTGACGTCATACAGATGTGTCAGGCTTAATGCATAATTTAACCCAAATTCAGAACGCGCTTCGACCCCGTCTCGGCCTGGTGAGTTTGTCTGTCGTGTAGTGCTCCGATGTCCAGTTTTGCGTCTGTGGACGCAAATTGCGTGATCGCCGACCCGACGTTGCTGTTTGTAGGACGGCAAGGATACTTGATACCAAATTTGGTGGCGATCGGCCCAAAACTGTGGGCGTGTATAAGCGAACAGACGGACAAACTCAGCTTTATATAATAGATTTATTATTATTACTAGCAGGGTCACCCGGCGTTGCCCGGGATATGAACATTCTTTGCGATACTCACGTGACGGCAAACATGTATGTATTAATTGTTTTGATTTACAATCAATACCCCCCCCCCCCCCCCCAACATCTTCCCACCCCCTCCCCCCACACAAATACACATTCTGTCTGTCTGTCTGTCTGTCTGTCTGTCTCTCTCTCTCTCTCTCTCTCTCTCTCTCTCCTCTCTCTCTCTCTCTCTCTCTCTCTCTCTCTCTCTTATACATTCTATTGTTTTCCGCCTGACTCTGGCCCCTTTCCTCTGGATCTTCCCTAGCACGTCGAGATGCTTTTCTCGCTCGATTTTCCGCCTGCACTCACTGTTCCCATTCCCATTCTTCTGATTGCCCTTAATTTTGTAGGAATAGACTTTGTGCAGAAGTAGTTTATTTCAACGGGTCTGTGTCTAATGTAAAAATAGTGTATCAGGCTTTGCACTGTACAATCATTTTTCTGGCCCCTCTCATTCCTCCCTTTTCATCCCCCTACCCTGTCCCATCCATGTTGCAAAATTACTTACCGTTATTGGACATACGCATACCGAATTTTATCAATAGCGGTGTAAATTTAGAAAATAACGGTTTTTAACGGACAATAAAATTTACATAACATTGTTCAGCGCTTAAAACTGTACGTGCATACGGAATGTTATCAAGAACGGTGAAAATTTAGAAATTCAGAAAATAAGGGCTTTTAACGGTCAGTGTTAAGTTTCGGATCTTGAAAATTGTATATCATTGTTTAGCGTTCAAAACTGCACATGTATATCGAATTTCTTCAAGAATACTCTAAATTTATAAAATAACGTTTTTTAACGGTCAATTTTAAATTTCGGTTTGTAAAAGTTGTATATCATTTTTTGACATTTAAAACTGCACATGTATACCGAATTTCATCAAGAACAGCCTAAATTTTAAAAATAACGGTTTTTAACGGTCAAATTTAATGGTCATAATGACTATGTAATGACCTTATGTTGCCCGCTGGATGTTCCTGTAGGCTTATGTCAAGTTTGGTGGTGATCCGATGACTCTCGTGGCCGCCAACCTCAGAAGATCGGGTTTTAAACAGTTTTTATGGGGTTTGGTGTTTTTAACGGTTTTTAACTGTCATAAATAACGTTTCATAACTGCCAAATAACGGTTCTAATTTTCGAGAAGTAGCCCTGTACCTGTGCGATGTCACATTGGCCATTTGATGAAAAGCAGAGGAAAAAGATGTCTTTGAAACCGTTATAACAGTTTTTTTTTAACGGTTTTTAACGGTTTTACTTTTTCAGAGATTAGCCCCAAACCATCCTCGGGTCACAACAGACCTACCTGCTAAACCATCCATGTTGCAAAATTACTTACCGTTACTGGACATACGCATACCGAATTTTATCAATAGTGGTGTAAATTTAGAAAATAAGGGTTTTTAACGGTCAGTGTTAAGTTTTGGTTCATAAAATTTGCATAACATTGTTCAGCGCTTAAAACTGTACGTGCATACGGAATGTTATCAAGAACGGTGAAAATTTCGAAATTCAGAAAATAACGGTTTTTAACGGTCAATGTTAAGTTTCGGATCTTGAAAATTGTATATCATTGTTTAGCATTCACAACTGCACATGTATATCGAATTTCTTCAAGAATACTCTAAATTTATAAAATAACGGTTTTTAACGGTCAATTGTAAATTTCGGTTCGTAAAAGTTGTATATGATTTTTCAGCATTTAAAACTGCACATGTATACCGAATTTCATCAAGAACAGCCTAAATTTTGAAAATAACGGTTTTTAACGGTCAAATTTAATGGTCATAATGACTATCTAATGACCCTATGTTACCCGCAGGATGTTCCTGTAGGCTTATGTCAAGTTTGGTGGCGATCCGATGACTCTCGTGGCCGCCAACCTCAGAAGATCGGGTTTTAAACAGTTTTCATAGGGTTTGGTGTTTTTAACGGTTTTTAACTGTTATAAATAACGTTTCTTAACTGCCAAATAACGGTTCTAATTTTCGAGAAGAAGCCCCGTACCTGTGCAATGTCACATTGGCCATTTGATGAAAAGCAGAGTAAAAAGATGTCTTTGAAACCGTTATAACAGCTTTTTAACGGTTTTTAACGGTTTTATTTTTTTAGAGATTAGCCCAAAACCATCCTTGGGTCACAACAGGCGTACCTGCTAAATTTCAAGAAGATCGGGTTTTAAACAGTTTCTTTTATAGGGTTTGGTGTTTTTAACGGTTTTTAACTGTTATAAATAACGTTTTTTAACTGCCAAATAACGGTTCTAATTTTAGAGATGTAGTCCTGTACCTGTGCAATGTCACAACGGCTATTTGAAGAAATGCAGAGGAAAAAGATGACTTTGAAACCGTTATAACAGCTTTTTTAACGGTTTTTAACGGTTTTATTTTTTTAGAGATTAGCCCAAAACCATCCTCGGGTCACAACAGACGTACCTGCTAAATTTCAAGAAGATAGGGTTTTAAACAGTTTCTTTTATAGGGTTTGGTGTTTTTAATGGTTTTTAACTGTTATAAATAACGTTTTTTAACTGCCAAATAACGGTTCTAATTTTAGAGAAGTAGTCCTGTACCTGTGCAATGTCACAACGGCTATTTGAAGAAAAGCAGAGGAAAAAGATGACTTTGAAACCGTTATAACAGCTTTTTAACGGTTTTTAACGGTTTAGAGATTAGCCCAAAACCATCCTCGGGTCACAACGGACATACCTGCCAAATTTCATGACAATCGGTTGAGCCGTTTTTGAGTCTATAGCGTACACAGACACACACACACACACACACACACACACACACACACACACACACACACACACACACACACAGAATTTGCCATTTATATATTAGATTATTATTATATATTTAATCACAGATAATGTCACCAATGGACGTCATTTTTTCTATTGCGTCACTTGTTGTCATGCGGCCTGAAGAAGAGCAGTGGCTCGAAAGCTTGCGCTAAAACAGACGGTGTTTTGTGTTTTTATTGAATTTAACTCTAAATAATATATCTAATATATAAATGGCAAATTCTGTGTGTGTGTGTGTGTGTGTGTGTGTGTGTGTGTGTGTGTACGCTATAGACTCAAAAACGGTTCAACCGATTTTCATGAAATTTGGCAGGTACGTCTGTTGTGACCCGAGGATGGTTTTGAGCTAATCTCTAAAAAAAATAAAACCGTTAAAAACCGTTAAGAAAAACTGTTATAACGGTTTCAAAGACATCTTTTTCCTCTGCTTTTCTTCAAATAGCCGTTGTGACATTCAACAGGTACAGGACTACTTCTCTAAAATTAGAACCGTTGTTTGGCAGTTAAAAAACGTTATTTATAACAGTTAAAAACCGTTAAAAACACCAAACCCTATAATAGAAACTGTTTAAAGCATGATCGTCTTGAAATTTAGCAGGCACGTCTGTTGTGACCCGAGGATGTTTTGGGCTAATCTCTAAAAAAATAAAACCGTTAAAAACCGTTAAAAAAAACTGTAATATAACGGTTTCAAAGATATATTTTCCCTCTGCTTTTCTTCAATTGGCCGTTGTGACATTGCACAGGTACAGGGCTACTTCTCGAAAATTAGAACCGTTATTTGGCAGTTAAGAAACGTTATTTATAACAGTTAAAAACAGTTAAAAACACCAAACCCCATAAAAACTGTTTAAAACCCAAATCTTCTGAGGTTGGCGGCCACGAGAGTCATCGGATCGCCACCAAACTTGACATAAGCCTACAGGAACATCCAGCGGGTAACATAGGGTCATCAGATAGTAATTATGACCATTAAATTTGACCGTTAAAAACCGTTATTTTCAAAATTTAGGCTGTTCTTGATGAAATTCGGTATACATGTGCAGTTTTAAATGCCGAAAAATGATATACAACTTTTACGAACCAAAATTTAAAATTGACCGTTAAAAAACGGTATTTTATAAATTTAGAGTATTCTTGAAGAAATTCGATATACATGTGCAGCTTTGAACGCTAAACAATGATATACAATTTTCAAGATCCGAAACTTAACATTGACCGTTAAAAACCGGTATTTTCTGAATTTCTAAATTTTCACCGTTCTTGATAACATTCGGTATGCACGTACAGTTTTAAGCGCTGAACAATGTTATGTAAATTTTATTGACCGTTAAAAACCGTTATTTTCTAAATTTACACCGCTATTGATAAAATTTGGTATGTGTATGTCCAGTAACGGTAAGTAATTTTGCAACATGGATGGGACAGGGTAGGGGGATGAAAAGGGAGGAATGAGAGGGGCCAGAAAAATGATTGTACAGTGCAAAGCCTGATACACTATTTTTACATTAGACACAGACCCGTTGAAATAAACTACTTCTGCACAAAATTTATTCCTACAAAATTAAGGGCAATCAGAAGAATGGGAATGGGAACAGTGAGAGCAGGCGTAAAATCGAGCGAGAAAAGCATCTCGACGTGCTAGGGAAGATCCAGAGGAAAGGGGCCAGAGGCAGGCGGAAAACAATCTAATATATAAATGGCAAATTCTGTCTGCGTGTGTGTGTGTGTGTGTGTGTGTGTGTGTACGCTATAGACTCAAAAACGGCTCTACCGATTGTCATGAAATTTGGCAGGTACGTCTGTTGTGACCCGAGGATGGTTTTGGGCTAATCTCTCAAAAAATAAAACCGTTAAAAACCGTTAAAAAAACTTATAACGGTTTCAAAGACATCTTTTTCCTCTGCTTTTCTTCAAATAGCCGTTGTGACATTGCACAGGTACAGGACTACTTCTCTAAAATTAGAACCGTTATTTGGCAGTTAAAAAACGTTATTTATAACAGTTAAATACTGTTAAAAACACCCAAACCATATAAAAGAAACTGTTTAAAACCCGATCTTCTTGAAATTTGGAAGGTACGTCTGCTGTGACCTGAGGATGGTTTGGGGCTAATCTGTAAAAAAGTAAAATAGTTAAAAACCGTTAAAAAAAACAACTGTTATAACGGTTTCAAAGACATCTTTTTCCTCTGCTTTTCATCAAATGGCCGTTGTGACATTGAACAGGTACAGGGCTACTTCTCGAAAATTAGAACCGTTATTTGGCAGTTAAGAAACGTTAATTATAACAGTTAAAAACAGTTAAAAACACCAAACCCCATAAAAACTGTTTAGAACCCGATCTTCTGAGGTTGGCGGCCACAAGAGTCATCGGATCGCCACCAAACTTGACATAAGCCTACAGGAACATCCAGCGGGTAACATAGGGTCATTAGATAGTCATTATGACCATTAAATTTGACCGTTAAAAACCGTTATTTTCAAAATTTAGGCTGTTCTTGATGAAATTCGGTATACATGTGCAGTTTTAAATGCCGAAAAATGATATACAACTTTTACAAACCGAAATTTAAAATTGACCGTTAAAAAACGTTATTTTATAAATTTAGAGTATTCTTGAAGAAATTCGATATACATGTGCAGTTTTGAACGCTAAACAATGATATACAATTTTCAAGATCCGAAACTTAACATTGACCGTTAAAAACCGGTATTTTCTGAATTTCTAAATTTTCACCGTTCTTGATAACATTCCATATGCACGTACAGTTTTAAGCGCTGAACAATGTTATGCAAATTTTACGAACCAAGGACTTAACATTGACCGTTAAAAACCGTTATTTTCTAAATTTACACCACTATTGATAAAATTCGGTATGCGTATGTCCAGGAACGGTAAGTAATTTTGCAACATGGATGGGACAGGGTAGGGGGATGAAAAGGGAGGAATGAGAGGGGCCAGAAAAATGATTGTACAGTGCAAAGCCTGATACACTATTTTTACATTAGACACAGACCCGTTGAAATAAACTACTTCTGCACAAAGTCTATTCCTATAAAATTAAGGGCAATCAGAAGAATGGGAATGGGAACAGTGAGTGCAGGCGGAACCTGAATAAAACCAACAGGTCAGGGCTTGTTTTGTTCATTTTGTGGCTCAGTAATTCTCCTGTTTTTGTCTTTTAAACTCAACCTGCAGACATTATACTTTGAGACTTGGTTTATCCAAACCAACGGTTCCTTTTGCTTTTCTGTCTGTTGACTGTGAGTAATTTCCCTTTCATTTGTTTTGGATCTTCCAGCATAAGTATTTTTGTTGTTGTTGTTGTTGATTACTTTAAACTCACTTTCGGTAACTTATTTTTCTATTTTGTTCTTATTTTCCACCACTATGTGTCTGCTTCTGTTGTTTGTTTGTTTTGCTGTCGTCGTCCGGCCTGAAGAAGACCCTTAATGAAGACTTGTCAATGCAGTGTTTGAAACCTTCATTTGGCAGCTCAATACTCAAACTTTTGTTTTCGTTTCAAAACGGAGTGACTGAGGGCGGAAAATGGAGCAAAATTTAGAAATAGAGGGGGTTAGTTACCGCCAAGGACACAAACAGAGTACAGGACAAGACAGAGTTGTCCTGTACTCTGTTTGTCTGTGTCCTTGGCGGTAACAAACCCCCTTTTGTTTTCGTGTTCTGACCTCCGTCTACAGTCATACTTCCAAATTAAACACAATTCGTCTTGGGTGTAGATGCCAAAACAGTACATATCGATTTTTTTCAGAAACATGCTAGGAACTAAGGCGTACTGGCTAACACACCACATTACCATGAACCCAGAAGTCAAGTTTGTCATAAGTTCACCATGAAATGTTCCCTTGGCATTTAGAGGCAGATACAAGAACTAGACAGAAGTCAAGAACTAGCTGTCGTTGAAACACAAGAAAAACCAACAGATTTGGTCAGTAGCACGGCTGTTGAAAAATAGGCAAGACAGAGGATTTGCCAGAATCGATCTGAACAAAGCCATAAGAGAAAGCATTTTGGCATATCAGCAGTAGAAAAAGTCACAACCTAACAAGACAGAGCTGAATGTTTCACAAAACTGGATGCTCAAAGCAGATTCTGGCAAATACCTTAAGATGAGGAAAGATAAAAGTTTTGTTGTATGCAGCACATACATTTTCGAAAGGCTGCCAATGGGTTTAGCTGGTTTTACTGACCGATGTTTCAAGAGCTGAAAACTAGGTGGATAACACTTGAATATTAGGACGCACACAAGAAGAACATGATGAGCCTAATTTACTGATAGCAACTTTGAACAATTCGAAAGAAGGCAACCGCACTCTAAAGAAAAAAATGTGAATTTTCACAAGAAGTATTATTTGTTACATGTTATAAAACCACATTCTAATTTAACGTCATATGTTTCTTTAGTTTCATGTTGTCACAGACTGTCTCAGTGTCTATGTTTCTGAATGCGTGTATAGACAAGGCTGTAGAACAAAGAAATTCACGTGTAGGTCTCCCACAAAATACCACTCACACAGACAGACAGTAGAACGAAACACGGAACTGGTAGCAGGGATACTACATAGACATACGCATTTGTACTGCAAAACCCGCCAGAAATCGAACGTTCATAAAACACAACAACTAGAGAAATGGCCTCAAAATATTCAATCACCTACTAGGGAACTCTGGAGGGGACAGGGTCAAAGTATTCCAGAGGGTGTCACACGGAAATCTTTGCTGCACGCGGGCAATGATTAAGTGCTCCTCCAAACAGAGGAAGGAAAGAAATCAATGATAATTTATACACTCGTCTAGGTGCAATGGAGTTCATCAAGCACTTCTAAACTTTAAACAAAAGCCTCATTACCCGTAGTTTGAAGAATTCCCTCAATATTAAAAAATAGGTGTAATAGGTAATTAATTCCTTTGCATTTGTTGACCTTGGCGACTTGGCTATGTGTCACGTGTGACAGGTATTTCGTAACTGATTGTCAGGGTTGGATTCAACGCTGCCTTTTGATGGGGTCAAATTCTTTGGTTTCTCCTGATGTGCATTGATTTATCAACGGTATCCCTTTTACCCTCTTTCCTCTTAAATTCCGTCTAGATTAGTTGCCAGTCTTTCCACGAAGATGGAGTATGGCTGCCTTAAAAAACGGTCATACACAAAAAACTCCACTGCCTGTCTATAGAGAGAGTGTCCGCAAGAGTATCAGCCTGCGTACACAGAAAAAAAAAGAAAAAGAGAAAGTTGCCAGTCTGGAAATGTGCAGATACCTCGTTGATTTCTTTGCTCTTTATGTGTGGGACAGAGATTTCCTTACATGGTTTATGTGACCGCACACGGAGGTCACAGGATTTGACCCGGCGGGATCGTGATAGTGTGTTTGCGATTTGAGTAGGCGATCAGTGAGTCTTTTTTCACTTAATCGACACTCAACTTCTATCAGTAAGCTTGGGAGGCTATTAAGTTTTCTACTTCTTACCCCCTTTCCCCCATTTTTACCCCTTCCCCGTTCCTGACCATTTGTTAGGAAGGGGTAGAGAAAGAGGTCCTGTTCATCGGGTGTTCCGCTTGCAGCGGCCGGTTCGAACAAACTAGTATGTGCCCAACCCCAGGTATAGTTGGAAATTGTCTTTGTTCCATGGTTGAAGTAAGTCCCCCTTTCACAAGGTGTTAAGGTGAGAAGTCTTGGGTTATTTATTTGGAATTTTGAGGGGTGCTGTTGTTACCGTACTTTGAGTGACTGGAGTATTGTTGCTAGCGGAGCGTCCTTTTTCTTCAAATGTTATGCACTTTTACACTTTTGTTCCTTCATGCTTGTTTCAGATTCTTTGGAAAGGCTTTCTCTTGATGTTTTCCTGAAAATGTATATAGGCGTGTCACATGGCGTTAGTTATTCCTGGCAGTTCTGAGATTTTCCTTTTCACCCTCATCTTCTGTGCCACTTCAGTGCCGCTCATGTCGGCTTCCCATTCCCACACACAGCCACAGCCTGGTTTGTCGCATTGCAGCCCCGGCGCCAGATATCCGTAGACAGTTCGTATCAATTCGTCCTGAGGCAACTCAGCCTATCCACTGCACTGCTGCCGAGTCACTTCTGTGGTGTTAGGGGGCACATGTTCTGATCCAGCATACGCAGGACTCGACTTACTGAACCTCCTGCTGACGACAATAATTGGAGCCAGCGTGAGTGAATGTCTAACTCGGGAGGCACCATAACGTCCCTCCAGCTAGTCTCCATGAACTTACTGATACCGATTATCGCGACACAAACACTTCAAAGGCATAAATACGAAGAGGAAATCGAAGCTGATGTCACCACAAGAACAGGAAATGACGGGCCAGAGAATTGTAACTTGTTATGCTGATTGCTGAGGACTGGGATGATGAGGGATGATGCTGTGGAGTTTCCTCCTTGTAAGAGACTCAGTGCGCACCACGCACAGAGACGCATCTGTTCAGTGAAATCCGACTTTACGGTCCAGCATTCCCACTTAACCTTGAATTGCTACACATTTGTACACCATCACCAGGATGTAGTGTGGTTCATGTCTGAATGCCCACCTGTCCCACAAATGCACTGGTTCCATCCTCCTCACGGAGTACAGTACCCCTGTCTGGATTTACTTCCATGGGAGTGAGTTTAGGCAGGTGCCATTCTTCACTCGCCATTGAGCGATGTTGAGAGGGGGTGATTTCGAAACGTTGCACGAGTAGGCTTCCTTGTGTTGCCAGCGTTCGGTCGCACAGTTTTGCTGCTTTGCCACCTTCCTCACTCGGGATCCTCGGCTGGCCACTGCTCTGGATTCCAAACGTTGGGGGAGCTGATTCCAGAAAGTCACCCTAGCTATGGAGGAGGGGTTGGATCTTAGGAGCCGCCCCTGACAGTCCCCAGCGTCATCAGCACTGGCACCTGCTTTCAGATCCTGAATGGGCCATGTCTGACAGGCCGGAGCAGTTGCTGCTCCACTACGTCCTTTCCCTCCTCTTTATCGCATACGCTTTGGAGGAGATGGTCTTCAGTGCTGACATTGCAGTAGGGAACTCCTCTCTGGAGGTTACAGCCACAATCAACAAGGGTCCCCGATCTGACCAGCGTGAGGATGTACCATTGTGGCGTGCGTGAGGGACGTTTGTGTTGGCTTAAGCGTTTGGGTTTTTACCCCCCCCCCCCCCCCCCGCCTCCCTCTCAGTGTATCTTGCAAACTATTCTAATCTATTTTTATCTCTGTGGTTCCCTTTTTCCTGTTCTCCGTCTTCTTTCCTTCCGCTCTCCGTTCCTTTCATATCTTTAAAAGGATATAATTTGGGCGCCTTTGGTTGTTTTTTTTTAAAAACTCATAAAACATACTACGGTATTGCACACCAGCCTTTTTCTGGGATAGCATTCTTCTTGAAACCGAAAAGGTAGAGGATTTAAGTTACCACTTTCCGCGGTCACTGAGGAGAAACAATCAGGTTTCGAAATACTGGTATCTGACCAGGAGTTACATGTTAGTGAGTTTCCTCCCCATTGGAGATTGTCTCCCCCTTGGAGACTATAAGCTTGCTGAAGGTTCATTTTGAGAAGCATTTATTATTCCCCATTCACCCACTCAAGCACATACTGTTAGGCAGAATTATCTACCACTACAGATATGAATGCTTATCTCCCCCATTTCTTCAATCTAAGACATAAGAGCAAGCTTTGTTTATAATTGAATATATATATATATATATAATATATACTAGCAGGGGCACCCGGCGTTGCCCGGGATATGAACATTCTTTGCGATACTCACGTGACGGCAAACACGTATTAATTGTTTTGATTTACAATCAATCCCCCCCCCCAACATCTTCCCACCCCCTCCCCCCACACAAATACACATTCTGTCTCTGTCTCTGTCTCTGTCTCTCTCTCTCTCTCTCTCTCTCTCTCTCTCTCCTCTCTCTCTCTCTCTTCATACATTCTATTGTTTTCACACATGCATGCCCCAAACCCACTGGATCAAGATGGATTCTGACCAAATTTATTTTTATGAAGATGCACTGGGATATGAGAATGCATCTGTGTCATCCCTCCAAAGGAGGGATTTCAATCAGCTAGCACGCCGAGATGCGTCTCTCGCCCGATTTTCCGCCTGCCTCTGACCCCTTTCCTCTAGATCTTCCCTAGCACGTCGAGATGCTTCTCTCGCTCGATTTTCCGCCTGCACTCACTGTTCCCATTTCTATTCTTCTGATTGCCTTTAATTTTATAGGAACAGACTTTGTGCAGAAGTAGTTTATTTAGGTTTTGCTTGAGTTAATCGGGTCTGTGTCTAATGTAAAAATAGTGCATCAGGCTTTTCACGGCACAATCATTTTTCTGGCCCTCTCATTCTTCCCTTTTCATCCCTCTACACTGTTCCATCCATGTTGCAAAATTACTTACCGTTACTGGACATACGCATACCGAATTTTATCAATAACGGTGTGAAGTTAGAAAATTACGGCTTTTAACGGTCAATGTTAAGTTTTCGTTCATAAAATTTCCATAACATTGTTCAGCGCTTAAAACTGTACGTGCATACGGAATGTTATCAAGAACGTTGTAAATTTCGAAATTTAGAAAATAACGGTTTTTAACGGTCAATGTTAACTTTTGGGTCTTAAAAATTGTATATCATTGTTTAGTGTTTAAAACTGCACATGTATATCGAATTTCTTCAAATATCCTCTAAATTTATGAAATCACGTTTATTAACGGTCAATTTTAAATTTCGGTTCGTAAAAGTTGTATATCATTTATCGGCGTTTAAAACTGCACATGTATACTGAATTTTATCAAGAATAGCCGAAATTTTCAAAAGAACGGTTTTTAACGGTCAAATTTAATGGTCATAATGACCATCTAATGACCCTATGTTACCCACTGGATGTTCCTGTAGGCTTATGTCAAGTTTGGTGGCGATCCGATGACTCTCGTGGGCCGCAACCTCAGAAGATCGGGTTTTAACAGTTTTTATAGGGTTTGGTGTTTTTAACGGTTTTTAGCTGTTATAAATAACGTTTTATAACTGCCAAATAACAGTTCTAATTTTTGAGAAGCAGCCCTGTACCTGTGTAATGTTACAACGGCTATTTGATAAAAAGCAGAGGAAAAAGATGTCTTTGAAACCGTTATAACAGCTTTTTAACGGTTTTTAACGGTTTTATTTTTTTTTAGAGATTAGCCCAAAACCGTCCTCGGGTCACAACAGACGTACCTGCCAAATTTCAAGAAGATCGGGTTTTAAACAATTTTTTTATAGGGTTTTGTGTTTTTAACGGTTTTTTAACTGTTATAAATAACGTTTTTTTAACTGCCAAATAACGGTTCTAATTTTAGAGATGTACTCCTGTACCTGTGCAATGTCACAACGGCTATTTGATGAAAAGCAGACGAAAAAGGATGTCTTTGAAACCGTTATAACAGTTTTTTTAACGGTTTTTAACGGGTTTTTTTTTTTAGAGATTAGCCCAAAACCATCCTCGGGTCACAACAGACGTACCTGCCAAATTTCATGACAATCGGTTGAGCCGTTTTTGAGTCTATAGCGTACACACACACACACACACACACACACACACACACACACACACACACACACACACACACTCACACACACACACACACACACAGAATTTGCCATTTATATATTAGACTAGCAGGGGCACCTGGCGTTGCCCGGGATATGAACATTCTTTGCGATACTCATGTGACGGCAAACATGTATTAATTGTTTTGATTTACAATCAACCCCCCACCCCTCACCAACATCTTCCCACCCCCTCCCCACACAAATAAACATTCTCTCTCTCTTCTCTCTCTCTCCTCTCTCTCTCTCTCTCTCTCTCTCTTATACATTCTATTGTTTTCCGCCTGCCTCTGGCCCTTTTCCTCTGGATCTTCCCTAGCACGTCGAGATGCTTTTCTCGCTCGATTTTCCGCCTGCACTCACCGTTCCCATTCCCATTCTTCTGATTGCCCTTAATTTTGTAGGAATAGACTTTGTGCAGAAGTAGTTTATTTCAACGGGTCTGTGTCTAATGTAAAAATAGTGTATCAGGCTTTCCACTGTACAATCATTTTTCTGGCCCCTCTCATTCCTCCCTTTTCATCCCCCTACCCTGTCCCATCCATGTTGCAAAATTACTTACCGTTCCTGGACATACGCATACCGAATTTTATCAATAACTGTGTAAATTTAGAAAATAACGGTTTTTAACGGTCAATGTTAAGTTTTGGTTCGTAAAATTTGCATAACATTGTTCAGCGCTTAAAACTGTACGTGCATACCGAATGTTATCAAGAACGGTGAAAATTTAGAAATTCAGAAAATACCGGTTTTTAACGGTCAATGTTAAGTTTCGGATCTTGAAAATTGTATATCACTGTTTAGCGTTCAAAGCTGCACATGTATATCGAATTTCTTCAAGAATACTCTAAATTTATAATATACTGTTTTTTAACGGTCAATTTTAAATTTCGGTTCGTAAAAGTTGTATATCATTTTTCAGCATTTAAAACTGCACATGTATACCGAATTTCATCAAGAACAGCCTAAATTTTGAAAATAACGGTTTTTAACGGTCAACTTTAATGGTCATAATGACTATCTAATGACCCAATGTTACCCGCTGGATGTTCCTGTAGGCTTATGTCAAGTTTGGTGGCGATCCGATGACTCTCGTGGCCGCCAGCCTCAGAAGATCGGGTTTTAACAGTTTTTATAGGGTTTGGTGTTTTTAACTGTTTTTAGCTGTTACAAATGACATTTCTTAACTGCCAAATAACGGTTCTAATTTTCGAGAAGTAGCCCTGTACCTGTGCAATGTCACAACGGCCAATTGAAGAAAAGCAGAGGGAAAATATATCTTTGAAACCGTTATATAACAGTTTTTTTTAACGGTTTTTAACGGTTTTATTTTTTGAGAGATTAGCGCCAAACCATCATCGGTTCACAACAGACGTGCCCGCGAAATTTCAAGAAGATCGGGTTTTAAACAGTTTCTTTTATAGGGTTTCGTGTTTTTAACGGTTTTTAACTGTTATAAATAACGTTTTTTAACTGCCAAACAACGGTTCTAATTTTAGAGAAGTAGTCCTGTACCTGTGCAATGTCACAATGGCTATTTGAAGAAAAGCAGAGGAAAAAGATGTCTTTGAAACCGTTATAACAGTCTTTTTAACGGTTTTTTAACGGTTTTATTTTTTTTAGAGATTAGCC
>CM065714.1:144064058-144076558 GCA_033310375.1 Conus canariensis
TTTCTTACTGCTGTTCATGTTATTATCTGGATTATATTGTAATTTGTAGTTGTAGCCACTTTTTTTCAGCGTCTGTTGGTATTCGGCTGCTGCACTGTTAAATTCTTTCTCATAGCATGACAGTTTAGATAATTTTTTGTTTATACCATTAGGTATGGTTTTTAAAATGGAGAATGGATGGTTACTTTTGATGTCTACGTAGACAGGTGTGTCATTAGGTTTTTTGTATGGTTTGTATGTATGATCCTTAAGGTCTAATGTTATGTCTAAATAATTTACTATTTTTTTGTTGGCTTCTACTGTGATTTTTAGGTTGTGGCTTTGGAAAATTTTACAAAGTTCTTTTTTCTTGTTTTCAATGATTTTTGGTTTATTGTTTAACGTGGCAAGGCCGTCATCTCTGTATAAGCCAACCTGTTTACCAAGTATTTTCTGTATATGAGACAACATGAAAAGTCCAACTAATTCACAAGTTTCAGCTCCATCATAAGATCCCATCGTGACATCGAATGTGGAATTTCTGCTGGCTTTTTTTTTTAATCCAAGTTTCATTGTTGCTATGAAGAAGGGGTTTTTTTAGTGTGGAAAATGATTTCCATCTCAGAATCTGTTATATTTGTATATTTGTTGGCGAATCTTAGTGCTTTAGCAAGTAACTCCTCATCGATAGGATAGAAATCCACTATGTCAAAAGTAATGAACACTGTGTTTTTCTGTTTGTTCAATTCTTTAAACCATTGGATGACTTCATAACTATTTTTCCAGAGATTGTATTCGGTGTTTGTTTTTTATTTCCACTGTTGCTTTTTCCAGGATTTGTTTTTACTAATTTTGCCTAATTCGGATTTTGATGGGTTTATTAGTCTACAAGTGGGGTTGTTGTGAAAGTTAGGTTTGTGGTCTTTAAGGGTTATAAAAGCTTCTTTTATTGCTGTTGCTTCTATCCTATCACCTAAATCCATCTGGTGCACAAGTTCTTTTCCTTTTTTGCAGATGTTGTCATATGTAGTCTTATCAGCTTTTTTATATACTTTGTTCATTACTTTTGACATAGTGGATTTCTATCCTTCTATCGATGAGGAGTTACTTGCTAAAGCACTAAAATTCGCCAACAAATATACAAATATAACAGATTCTGAGATGGAAATCATTTTCCACACTAAAAAAAAAAAACAACTTCTTATAGCAACAATGAAACTTGGATAAAAAATAAAACAGCAGAAATTCCACATTCGATGTCACGATGGATCTTATGATGGAGCTGAAACTTGTGAATTAGTTGGACTTTTCATGTTGTCTCATATACAGAAAATACTTGGTAAACAGGTTGGCTTATACAGAGATGACGGCCTTGCCACGTTAAACAATAAACCAAAAATCATTGAAAACAAGAAAAAAGAACTTTGTAAAATTTTCCAAAGCCACAGCCTAAAAATCACAGTAGAAGCCAACAAAAAAATAGTAAATTATTTAGACATAACATTAGACCTTAAGGATCATACATACAAACCATACAAAAAACCTAATGACACACCTGTCTACGTAGACATCAAAAGTAACCATCCACCCTCCATTTTAAAAACCATACCTAATGGTATAAACAAAAGATTATCTAAACTGTCATGCAATGAGAAAGAATTTAACAGTGCAGCAGCCGAATACCAACAGACGCTGAAAAAAGTGGCTACAACTACAAATTACAATATAATCCAGATAATAACATGAACAGCAGTAAGAAAAACAGGAAAAGAAAACTTATATGGTATAACCCCCCATATGATGGAAGAACAAAAACTAACGTAGGAAAAGAATTCCTCAGAATCCTTAAAACATCATTCTCAAAAGAACATGTACTATCTAAAATATTTAATAAAAACACCATCAAACTATCGTACTCGTGTATGCCCAACCTTAAAAATATAATTGATTCTTCCAATAAAACCAAAAATAATACAACCAAAGAGGGTGAAGAAAGGATATCTTGTAATTGCACAAAAAAAGACCAGTGCCCTCTGAATAACAAATGTCTCTACAACAACATCGTGTACCAAGCTACGGTAACAACAGACAGTGATAAAGAAACATACTTAGGGATCACGGCAAACCATTTTAAAACCAGGTATGCAAACCATAAACAGTCCTTCAAAAATGAAAAATATAAAAACCAAACAGAACTAAGTAAATATATTTGGAAGCTTAAAGACAAGAAAATAGATTACAACATATCATGGAAAATCATAAAAAGAGCAACACCATACAACAACATTTCTAAAAAATGCAACTTGTGTACTACAGAAAAGTGGCTGATATTATGTAAACCCCATCTAGCATCTCTGAACTCTAAAGTAGAAATGATAAACAATTGCAGGCATAATGGAAATCCTTGTCAATGCACTATTCCTTAGCACGTCCCCCCTGAACGTGCCCCAAAAAGATTTTTTTAAAAATCTACAGGCCACGTGCCACACGCGCAGAGCTCATGCGCCCACACACCACACCATATAAAACCGGTGGCGTGCCCAAATTGTATACCCTGACGAGAGCATTCGGCTGGAAACAACTTTGTTGGTTTTATTTTCCCATTTTAAAATCTTATTTTAAACTGGTATGTCGCTCCCTATTTGGTTGAGCATTTTTAGTATTCTGAGTGGCGTTTTAACTCTGATTTTATATATATATATATATATATATATATATTCAATTACAAACAAAGCTTGCTCTTATGTCTTATATATATATATATATATATATATATATATATATATATATATATATATATATATAGTGTGTGTGTGTGTGTGTGTGTGTGTAGATAGATAGATAGAAAGGTATACATTGGCATCTGTTATAAATACCGTGATCTGAGATATGCAGCTGCCAACTGTTTCATTCCAGGTTTTTTTTTTTTCAATTCAAATGCTATGAGTGGCTGCAGGGTGGGATGGAGGTGGCGTCATTATGTTTACGTCTTGTTTATTGTACAATTTGAGATTCATATTAGCTTTTAATAGTTGGCTAACGTTCAAAATGATTTACTCTCTCTCTCTCTCTCTCTCTCTCTCTCTCTCTCACACACACACACACACACACACACACAGCGCGCGCGCGCGCGCGCGCGCGCGCGCGCGATATGTATGTATGTATGTGTTTGTATGTGTTTACAGAAAGGAAAGTAAACAATGTTTCAGTAGCTATCAGAGCTGTTAATGTTGTTGAAAATCAATTAAAACTGACGAATAAAATGTCAATATTGAAGCAAATTTGTGAGTGTTATAAATACTGAATTCATGGCCTGTACCTTGCAAAACTTTATCAGAATCATGATCCACTAATGGCAGGATTCGTTTCAATTGATGTCCAACACTGCAGATTGTAATTGTCAAAATCTTCGACTGCATATGCACATTATGAATTATCTGACCATTGACCTCAAAGACAGCATATGTTGCCTCTTTGTGCAACGGTCAAAAATCTCCCCACGTTGACTGTAAAGAATTTGGACTTGTATTTCAAAATAAGTCAAACATACACAACTTGAGCTTCTATTTTTTCACCTTAGTTCGTGTAAACTAAACGACTTGATAGCATTTTTCTTAGTCACCAAGGTGTGACCGAATTTGTAATGCGGTATTTCAGCGCGTGAGCTGTGCACCTGTTTCTACGTGAGATCCATACATACTAATGCATGATGTGATCTTAACTGGGAGATTGTCAGCCATGGAGAAAGAAAATTCATGGCTGCAGGCAAGTCAGATGTTCAGCGGCAACAGTGCACAAACTGCTATGGGGCAGTTGTTGTCGTCATGACCAACGCATGACAGGTTACAGATTCGAATCCCCAATGGGGGCCGGAATAGCTGAGTGATAGAGCGCCGGACTCGTATAATCTTAGTGATCCTGGGGTTGCGGGTTCGAATCTCCGCCGGGCCGTTTCGGTACAGGGGATTTTTCTCTCGGAGTTAACATTGGTTCTGACTCCATTTCCCATACAGTCCTTCGAATGAGACTATAAACCGATGTTCCGTGTGTGAACGCACGCATAACATCTTGCACACACGTCAAATCCCATCACCAACTTTCGAAAGAGAAGGCCAGTTTGGCCGTTGGTTTGGATGACACGTTACACAAAACATGCACTTTCCCCGAAGCTGGAGTATGGCTGCCTTAATAGCGGGATAAAAAAACAAAAACGATCATACACACAAAACTCCATTCCGTTTGTTGGGTAGATGGGATTAATCCTTGCCTGTCTGTACAGAAAGTGTCTGCAGGAGTATCAGCCTGCATATGCAGAAGAAGAATTCCCAGTGAGGACTTGTTTTTGCCCCAGATGTAGAAAATGAGACAACAGTGTTGTTGGCCTGGTGGCCCTATTTTTTGGTCCAATCGGTCCCTGACTGCAGTTTGTAAGCTAAACAGTAGTCTCCAGCTTAAAACTAAACGTGCCGTGACTCTTAGGGAAGACTGGGACTGATGTCGATTATCACGCCTCATGCAGGCAACTTGGAGAGTACTAATCCACAAAAAAAACAATTAAACCAAAACAGTAGGTATCTTAAGACATGTCCCTGGCTGGTCTCACAATATATCACAATCTTAATGAAACGTGGCGCTTTAGCTCTATCCTTCGGCTTCACACCCCTGTTATGCAGCATCAAGCCCTACACTCATCTCACTCAGCCAACAGTTCCTGCCTCAATCAATCCTATGTGCCCTTCTGGTCTTCCGGTCACGATGACCTCAGCCATGAATGCTCCCTGGCCGAGCTACCATAGCACTGAGAGATGAGTTCTCTGGTAGTTTCATGACTAGGGTAAGCTCGTTCCGTTCCTTGATGCTGCAAATTCATGGACACGGACACTGAGCGTTGTGCTGATTTTCATCCCCGGAGTGGACGATGGATCATCCTGGCAACGCGTAGTTGACTAGACGCGTTGAGCTGTATGAATCGCTTCCCCTTTCCTCGCTCTTAATGCTCTTGTCACAAAAAAACTAATTCAACAGATTTTCTTTTATGTCATGGGCAGAGAGGGAGGTGCAAAGAACAATACATCTGATCAAGCATGTCAAGCCAGAATGATTTGTGTCCCTGCCAAACTTCAAGACCGGAGGTACAAAGAACAATACATCTGCTCAAGCATGTCAAGCCAAAATGATTAGTGTCCCTGCCAAACTTCAAGACTAACACGACGTCCTGAATCAGGTGTATATTGTGCGATCGTTGCCTTGCTAAATGCTTTACTTAAGATGGATGTACACTGTAGTTTAGGTACATACTGTTCATGCATTCAAGAAATTTGCACCGTTTCACATTGATATGTAGATAGTTGTTGAGTATATTGTCAAATCTAACCTGGAGAAGGTTGACTCCTCCACCACCTGCACTAGCAGAGTGATTAGCATTTGTGGGTATTGGACTTGGAAGTCGTGGATTCCAGTCAACTGCACTAGCAGAGTGGTTAGCATTTGCGGGTATTGGACTTGGAAGTCGTGGATTCCAGCCCAATCTAACCTGGAGAAGGTTGACTCCTCCACCAACTGCGCTAGCAGAGTGGTTAGCATTTGCGGGTATTGGACTTGGAAGTCGTGGATTCCAGTCAACTGCACTAGCAGAGTGGTTAGCATTTGCGGGCACTGGACTTGGAAGTCGTGGATTCCAGTCAACTGCACTAGCAGAATGGTTAGCATTTGCGGGTATTGGACATGGAAGTCGTGGATTCCAGTCAACTGTACTAGCAGAGTGGTTAGCATTTGCGGGTATTGGACTTTGAAGTCGTGGATTGCAGTACAGTCAAAGGCACATTTGTGGGACTCTTTTCTTTTGCAGTTTCTACCCAGAGGTGTTAATATGTTGCGGGGTCAATAGGAAGAATGAATCCGCACAGTCCACTTTCATTTTCTTGTTGTGTTGTCTCTGACACTAATGATCCAGTTCCCCGAACAAGAGTGCGGAGATGTGTATTGCTCTGGCCCGGTTGACGCCGGAATATACCATGAGAGAAAGTGTTGAATACAGTCATATAGTCTCAGACCAGAATAGAACTCAAAATGAATTATTTTCATCATCCTAATTTGATTATGATTTTTGTTTAGAAGGTATCAAATTGCTTCCCTCAAGCGGTGCTTCAATGATGATTTCACTTTTGATTTCCTCTATGTATCCATCCCTTTCGTTGTCAGCAAGCTCCTGGGGACATCCACTGAATAGACGTAGTAGCGCCGTCCTCAGAGGGGCGCTTATTCACTTAACTGACATAGTGGTTTCGTCACAATGGGATGTAGTATGAAATACTGACGCTTATGAAATTTGGATGTTGCCACAATATATTAACGTGAGGTATTGTCGGTTCCGCGTTGAACGTCCAACTATCATGAGAAATAATGCTACCCGAAAACAAATCACATAAAATGTATTCGGAACGGGCATAATTTTCGTAAAAAGAGTATGTTACAACTGCATTAGAATTTCAATCGATATATGATTGCGCGGCACTCCTTTTTTACGTGAAGTCTTGACATATCCAGATTTCACGTGAAAATTTATCACAACAATTTTCACATGAACACCTTTCACAGCAACCGAATTTGCAGCGAATGATTTCTCTCTCTGACGTATGTTTTATGTGACATGGAGAATTTGAAATGTATCCTTCTTGCTGCGGAAATGTAGGCAGTGATCATCACCATTCAAATCCACCTTCTTCTCCTTCTGGAGGATTGTTGTATCAAGATCATTGGGTCGTGTCACATGGACATATCGAGGTAGTATTCTTTTATCTGATGTCAGTAGATCTCAATATGGTACGACTTGCCGCTGGATGGTTTGAGCACTTTCTCATTAATGATGTGATCAGTATGTCTGATGTTTTATATCTTGCTGTGACATATTATGTTTATGGCGTGGATTCTTCTTTCCAGATCCACTGTGAGTGTCCATGTCTGGCATGCCTAAGGAAGGATGAAACATACAGTACACAAGGAACTCATGTCTGGCATGCCTAAGGAAGTATGAAACATACAGTACACAAGGAACTCATGTCTGGCATGCCTAAGGAAGGATGAAACATACAGTACACAAGGAACTCATGTCTGGCATGCCTAAGGAAGGATGAAACATACAGTACACAATGAACTCATGTCTGGCATGCCTAAGGAAGAATGAAACATACAGTACACAAGGAACTCATGTCTGGCATGCCTAAGGAAGGATGAAACATACAGTACACAAGGAACTCATGTCTGGCATGCCTAAGGAAGAATGAAACATACAGTACACAAGGAATCATGTCTGGCATGCCTAAGGAAGGATGAAACATACAGTACACAAGGAAACTCATGTCTGGCATGCCTAAGGAAGATGAAACATACAGTACACAATGAACTCATGTCTGGCATGCCTAAGGAAGGATGAAACATACAGTACACAATGAACTCATGTCTGGCATGCCTAAGGAAGATGAAACATACAGTACACAATGAACTCATGTCTGGCATGCCTAAGGAAGGATGAAACATACAGTACACAAGGAACTCATGTCTGGCATGCCTAAGGAAGATGAAACATACAGTACACAATGAACTCATGTCTGGCATGCCTAAGGAAGGATGAAACATACAGTACACAATGAACTCATGTCTGGCATGCCTAAGGAAGTATGAAACATACAGTACACAATGAACTCATGTCTGGCATGCCTAAGGAAGTATGAAACATACAGTACACAATGAACTCATGTCTGGCATGCCTAAGGAAGTATGAAACATACAGTACACAAGGAACTCATGTCTGGCATGCCTAAGGAAGTATGAAACATACAGTACACAATGAACTCATGTCTGGCATGCCTAAGGAAGTATGAAACATACAGTACACAAGGAACTCATGTCTGGCATGCCTAAGGAAGTATGAAACATACAGTACACAATGAACTCATGTCTGGCATGCCTAAGGAAGTATGAAACATACAGTACACAAGGAACTCATGTCTGGCATGCCTAAGGAAGGATGAAACATACAGTACACAATGAACTCATGTCTGGCATGCCTAAGGAAGGATGAAACATACAGTACACAGGAGCCTAGTGTTGTGTTTCTTGGAGATGTTAATGTCATTTCGTACAGGTTGATCTTGCCAGTGCTGATATTGTCTTGCTGACCTTGAGAGGATTTTATAGCTGGATCAGTCATTCCAAGTAAATAAATCCTTGGACAGTTTCTAGTTTCTTTCTATGGGCGTTCTATCTATGGTGGGGCAACGACGTCAAATTCTGTGGCTGATGGATATTCAGCTCGTGTTTTGGAATAAGAGAGAGATTAGATATAGATTTGGACCTGGTCAAACTTTCAACACCTACACAACATCAAGAGGAACTGTTCGTTACAACTCACACACCAGATGGTCGCTCCGCCCCGTCACCTGTCTACAAGCCCGTCTCAAACACTCTGAAATACTTCGACGTTGTGTAACCAAACTGTTCATTATCTGCCAGGCCTCTCACTGACGCATCTCTTGTGACATTTTAAAGCACGGGACCAAGATCTTCTTATGAAAAGCTGGTGTGGGCATGACTATGTAAACACCTCATTCAACGTTTTTAGCCTCTACATCACATGCCTTGGGCAATGTTCTGATAAACACCTTTTTTTAAACTATTCGCTGGATACAAAGGAGTACCTTTTGCTGCTTATTACCACAAACCTGTACTCACACAGGGTCATTTTTGCCAAATCTGTTTATTAAAGAAATGGGGGCAAATAGGCGCAGGTCCTTGAAATCTTGCATGATTCACAGTCTTGACGGAATTCTTGGAGGCAAAATTCAACAGTCAAACGACGAGCTTACTTGTGACGTTCAACTGTGATTTTGCGGACCCATATGAAGTCAGGATGGAATCAGGCGCCTAGCCCTTGATCTATATGTACACATATCAAACCAGGCTTTACAGTTGTTCCTGTCATCTGTGCCGTTTTGTTCATTCTTTATCTTCAAGTAGTCTACTTTCCTATCATTGTCTGAACCTGCTTGCGCCATTTGCTAATTCATCCTGACGAATTAGCACGTTTTCTTGCCTGATCCTATCGTTTTTTTCGTATTTGTTTGCAACAGCCAACAGATCAAATGAAAACTATTTAAATCTTACAGGAACTAAAGAAAAATCACATCTGGTAGAACATCGCTTGACAAATTTTCAAAGAGTCTGCTATAAAGTGTTTTTGTCTGACATCATATAAATCTCAATACTCTATGTAAACATAATTATGTTAAAATGATCTGTCTTTGGCCCTTTGCAAATGATCACATGGTGAACATCACTCACTCTCTATAGCCCCATTTCGTTTTTTACTTCAGCCTCTGAAACATCTTTCAGAGACTGACATCTGACGGCTCCTTTGGATGAGTTTAACTCCTTTCCTAGAGACAGTTTGATTCCTCTGAAACTATTCTGCTTGGCACTTTGGTCTACATTCATTGATAAAGGGGCCATTTTACGTGTTGATGGACTTTGGGTCACCTGCTAGACATTGACAACCCTTCTGAACTGCAAATGGGCTGAGAGTAAACAAAGCTTTGTTCACACAGCTCCTTCGACCACTAACCTTACAACACGAAGGCTGTCTTTTCGCTGGCTTGCGATTCTAACTTGGTGTCATTACCTTGGACGTTCTAAATCGACTACTGTATCTTCCACCTTGTGCAAAAGTTATTTTTAACGAAGTAGCCATGGTTCGTGATTTTCATCCCACCAGGGAGTTCAAGTAAAGGGTCGGGAGCAAGAAATTCAGTCTTGACAATTTCTAGGCGGCTTTGGTTGGGGGGGGGGGGGGGGGGGATACACAACGAACAGAGACCAACTGAATCTTCTCTGATCATGTCCAGCTCCCGGGAACAGAGACTTTAGGGGCTACCTTGGTCAGCTAGAAAACTGTCTGTCTGACCCAGCCTCACGCAGGGGTAGCACATTCATACACATGGGTCATTGTGTGCTTCCTGTCCAGGAGAAATCCTACATGAAGAGATGTGTTGAGACCCCTTGCACTCTCAGTGTTCAGGATTTTATTCCTCCCCACCCACCACCTCTGCCCATGTTCACAGGTTGTACCACAGAGCAAATGCAGTGACTCTAAAGGAGACCACAGAGCACAGACGCAAATATACAGACAGTATAGAAAAATATATGTTGATACGACAAACGTTCATTTAAAACAAATCACCGAATCTTTCTATATTTCAGTTTAATGTGGTTCTATGATAATAGCTAAAAGAAAAAAACACACGAATCTTTGGCGGAAAATGTTAAATCAATAGCTCAATAGACAAATAATTCACTTTGCAGGGCCGGATCCAGGGGGGGGGTGCTTTGGTACTACAGCACCCCTCCCCCCCTCGGCTAAAAAAACCCAAAAAAACCCTCGGCTCAAAAAAAAAATGCTCTTGCAATAAGGTAACAATATTTTATTGTCTTTTGTGTATTTTGACTGTATATCAAACACAGTGCAACATTGATCAAACGCTATTAACAATGTCTCCCCAGCTCACAGGACATGCCACGAAACAGCTTTTAAAATGTCAAAAAACCAATTTTCGGCCGGGGGGGGGGGGGGGGGGGGGGCTTTGCCCCCCTGGTCCCCCCTCCGGGGCTTTGCCCCTAGACCCCACCGGGGCCTAAGCGGCCCCTGGACCCCGGCCTAAAACATTTACCAGCACCCCACCTTAAAAACTCTGTGATCCAGCCCTGCTTTGATTGACCGCACGTTTAACAAAAAGTCATTCCACGTAAAAAAAAAAAAAAAAAAAAAAAAAAATGGCGCTGTGTGGTTGTTGAAGTCAGCTAATCCGCTCACAATGCTCCGGACACGCAGCGTTTCCGTTTTTCATTTCAGTAGCACCAGTCATCTGGATCATTCTTTTCCCAGTTTCTACCTTTTTTTTTTTTTTTTGTCTGGAAGCCGTATAAACACATCACACCCTCATGTGTACTGGTTAAGAGAGGAGAGAGAGAGAGAGAGAGAGAGAGAGAGAGAGAGAGAGAGGAGGAGAGAGAGAGAGAGACTCGAGACTCGACATCTTTAATGAGGGTGAATAGATAAGCTGGAAGCTTTTTTACACTGTGCCCTCAAAATAGCAATAAATGAAAAGGAACAATTACATCGATTTGACAAAATTAAACACAGCAATAAGAAAAAGCAACAACATTTTTTTTCTTTCTTTTCCCTCCCTTTTCTTTTTAGAAAATAGTAAGCCGTAGAAACACATCACATCCTCATATGTACTGGAGAGACAGACAGACAGACAGACAGACAGACAGACAGACAGACAGTCAAACAGAGGGCATTCATTAAAACATACGCTGTCAGTCAGAGAACAAATTATTCAGTTCTTTATTTGCGTGGTGAGAGCATACTGAAATTTCATATTCACACCCACGAAAGTTTATGATACGACACCAGGGCTGAGCAATCCCAGGAGCATAATAACTGGAACTAAGGAAGGTGGGAACAGGAGGGGCGAGGAGGAGGAGGCAGAGGTGGTGTTGGTAGACAGAAGGGGAGGGTCCTCTAACATTATCACCACATTACCAGAACCGGCGGTACATTACGACTGTAGAGCAAGAATGTCAGTTTCTATCACTATCAGTGAATGTAGAACAGGCCTACATCACAGCAGAACAGACATACATCAGATTAGATGAACTGCAGGGTCTCAGTACTTCCTAACTGCCGGCGTATGACGCCTATGATTCACCACAGTGGTTTTAGCCTCAGTACATCCTGAAGAAGTACCTGCAAGAACCAAAGCCAGAGTCTCATGCCGCATACATGGTATGTCATGTTGTGTGTACTGGTGTGAAGGACAGACAGACAGACACAGAAAGAAAGAGAGAGAGGGAGAGAGAAAGAAAGAGAGAGAGAAAGAAAGAGCAAGAGAAAGAAAAAGAGAGAAAGAAAGAAAAAGAGAGAGAGATTAGAAGAGGAAACCTTGCCGTGGAGTATCTTCTACTAGAGGAATAGTTAATTATATACTAGAATAGTTAATCATATTCTAGAGGAATAGTTAATTATATACTAGAGGAATAGCTGTTTACATGCCTTGGACACGAGTGGAATGGGACCTGTCTTTTTTTCTACGTCAGAGACTACTTGTGAAGATTTGTCAACTTGTGACCTCTAACATGAGTGTTCATCTATTTCCAGCTTAATCCCAGAGGCACAGTGAATATTTTGTTGAGCATAGGCATAAACAAACAAACAAATTTCACACATAATAATATAAAGTATTCCTTATCTTTCATAGCTGATATGGTTATATTGTAAGATTTCGGTTTAGATTAATGTAGATTACATCATCATCATCATCACCTATTACCCCTCCTGTGGTACAGGCCGCCAACCAAGGACCTCCAGGCAAATATAGATTACAGTCGACTGTAATACCTGTCACTGTGTGCTTGGAAACTCCTTTGTTTGTTTCATTATCTATATACGTATCTACAAATCATGA
>CM065714.1:144081558-144084058 GCA_033310375.1 Conus canariensis
TGAGAAGCTGATTAAGTGTGGTGAAGATCTGTAATTCGAGTCTAGATGAAACGGTGGTTTTAGGAACCTTACAGCAAGGCTGAGAAATGTGGCACGGAGCATGAATACTGTAAAGTTACAATTTACTTTTTAAAAAAAATTAAAAAAAAAGTAAAAAAAAAAAAAATTTTTTTTTTTTAATTTCAGAAAAGAAGGAAGAGAGAGAGAAAAAAAAAAGACAGAAAAGAGGGACTTATGCAGTGCATGGTAAAAAGTAATGCATTTTTATGGCATAATAAATCTTTCTAGTGATGCGTACGTTTATCATTTCGCATTTTCCATATCCTGTTGAAAATAAGTGCATGTCAGTCCATGTTTACGGTTACTTTCTGTGGCTTAAAGAAAAACAGTTTTGTGCTCACTCATGAACGGCCTTGCTCACGGATTACAAAGTGAGCTGACTACAGGCGGGAAGTGAAACAACATTAGAAGAAAAATGGCTGCGACACAAATCACAGAACATTGTAATGTGTTTCTTATTTCGTCTGGCAGTACAGTCATTTTTTCCCCCAATTTTGCTGACGGAAGTTAAAAAGATCAATAGATCGTAGCAAACCCACCAAACTGTTTTCTTCCAGGTTACAGAGAGAGAGAGAGAGAGAGAGAGAGAGGAGAGAGAGAGAGAGAGAGTCTTTTATAAGACACATCAAAGGGATGGAGGGAGGAGCTGAGTGATATGGTATCGGACCTACCTGTTATTGATCAAGTACATGAAAAAATCCGCGTCTTCTCGGCTCCTAGGGTATTTGATGAAGCAGCAGTCAGCTCTCGACCTGGGAAACCTGGAGAAGCCCTGTGAACCAAACAAGTGGCACACGTCCATATGGTGGTTGCTATCGTAGTAACAACGCTACGAACATTAACAAGAAGAGCAGCAGCAAAAGTAACACCAGAAAAACAACACTCGCAATAGCAGATCTATGAGAAGGATGAAGTGCAGGGGAGTAACAGCAACAGCACGACCAGCAGCAGTAGCAGCAGCAGCAACAGCAGCAGCGGTAGTGCTAACAATGGACGAAATTGTTAAAGTTGTTGTTCCTTTTGTTTGATAATCAGTCATAGTACGTATTCACTTTTGTCTGCCTGTTATTGATTGTTCTCATTAAAAAGCAATGTTGTAAGAGAGCAGCAGGCTGATATGTCAACAAAAGCAGCAGCTGTAACTATAGCACTAGCAGTGATGTTTGCACCACCAATAGTTACTCCAGCTGCAGCAGCAAGAGCAGTAGTAGCAGAATCAGTCGTAGGAGTATGAGGAGCAAGAGGCGGAGGTCCAGTCGTCATCAGCGCCCACCTGATTACGACTAAAAATCCGCAAAGGACTATGAGTGCAAAAGAGCAAATGGGTATTCTTGTGTGTTGGTAAAGGGAGATTCTCCAGTGAGCGTGCCTTGAAGATCCGCCAAACAAAAAAGGCAGTGTGATAAGATCCGCCAAACAAAAAGGCAGTGTGATAAGATCCGCCAAACAAAACAGGCAGTGTGATAAGATCCGCCAAACAAAAAAGGCAGTGTGATAAGATCCGCCAAACAAAAAAGGCAGTGTGATAAGATCCGCCAAACAAAAAAGGCAGTGTGATAAGATCCGCCAAACAAAAAAGGCAGTGTGATAAGATCCGCCAAACAAAACAGGCAGTGTGATAAGATCCGCCAAACAAAAAAGGCAGTGTGATAAGATCCGCCAAACAAAACAGGCAGTGTGATAAGATCCGCCAAACAAAACAGGCAGTGTGATAAGATCCGCCAAACAAAACAGGCAGTGTGATAAGATCCGCCAAACAAAACAGGCAGTGTGATAAGATCCGCCAAACAAAACAGGCAGTGTGATAAGATCCGCCAAACAAAAAAGGCAGTGTGATAAGATCCGCCAAACAAAAAAGGCAGTGTGATAAGATCCGCCAAACAAAAACAGGCAAGTGTGATAAGATCCGCCAAACAAAAAAGGCAGTGTGATAACATCCGCCAAACAAAAAGCAGGCAGTGTGATAAGATCCGCAAACAAAAAAGGCAGTGTGATAAGATCGCCAAACAAAAAGGCAGTGTGATAAGATCCGCCAAACACAAAACAGGCAGTGTGAAAGATCCGCCAAACAAAACAGGCAGTGTGATAAGATCCGCCAAACAAAAACAGGCAGTGTGATAAGATCCGCCAAACAAAACAGGCAGTGTGATAAGATCCGCCAAAACAAAAACAGGCAGTGTGATAAGATCCGCCAAACAAAACAGGCAGTGTGATAAGATCCGCCAAACAAAACAGGCAGTGTGATAAGATCCGCCAAACAAAACAGGCAGTGTGAAAGATCCGCCAAACAAAACAGGCAGTGTGATAAGATCCGCCAAACAAAAAGGCAGTGTGATAAGATCCGCCAAACAAAACAGGCAGTGTGATAAGATCCGCCAAACAAAACAGGCAGTGTGATAAGATCCGCCAAACAAAAAGGCAGTGTGATAAGACGCCAACA
>CM065714.1:144089058-144094058 GCA_033310375.1 Conus canariensis
ATGGGTTCATTGGCTGTCATGGGTTCAGTGGCTGTCATGGGTTCATTGCTGTCATGGGTTCAGTGATTGTCATGGGTTCATTGCCTGTTATGGGTTCAGTGGCTGTCATCGGTTCAGTGGCTGTCATGGGTTCAGTGATTGTCATGGGTTCAGTGGCTGTCATGGGTTCAGTGATTGTCATGGGTTCATTGGCTGTCATGGGTTCAGTGGCTGTCATGGGTTCAGTGGCTGTCATGGGTTCATTGGCTGTCATGGGTTCAGTGGCTGCATGGGTTCAGTGGCTGCATGGTCTCAGATGCTGATGGTTCTGGCTGTGTTCATGTGTATCATTGTCATGGTTCAGTGGCTGTCATGGGTTCAGTGGCTGTCATGGGTTTCAGTTGGCTGTCATGGGTTCAGTGGCTGTCATGGGTTCATGACTGTCATGGGTTCAGTGGCTGCATGGGTTCATTGGCTGTCATGGGTTCAGTTGGCTGTCATGGGTTCATGGCTGTCATGGGTTCATTGGCTGTCCATGGGTTCAGTGGTGTCATGGGTTCAGTGGCTGTCATGGGTTCAGTGGCTGTCATGGGTTCATGGCTGTCATGGGTTCATTGGCTGTCATGGGTTCAGTGGCTGTCATGGGTTCAGTGATTGTCATGGGTTCATTGGCTGTCATGGGTTCAGTGGCTGTCATGGGTTCAGTGGCTGTCATGGGTTCATTGGCTGTCATGGGTTCAGTGGCTGCCCTGGGTTCAGTGGTTGCATGGGTTCATTGACTGTCATGGGTTCAGTGGCTGTCATGGGTTCAGTGGCTGTCATGGGTTCATTGGACTGTCATGGGTTCATTGGCTGTCATGGGTTCAGTGGCTGTCATGGGTTCATGGCTGTCATGGTGTTTTCATTGGCTGTCATGGGTTCAGTGGGCTGGTTCATGGGGTTCAGTGGCTGTCATGGGTTCATTGGCTGTCATGGGTTCAGTGGCTGTCATGGGTTCATTGGCTGTCATGGGTTCATTGACTGTCATGGGTTCATTGGCTGTCATGGGTTCAGTGGCTGTCATGGGTTCATTGGCTGTCATGGGTTCAGTGGCTGTCATGGGTTCAGTGGCTGTCATGGGTTCAGTGGCTGTCATGGGTTCAGTGGCTGTCATGGGTTCAGTGGCTGTCATTGGCTCATTGGCTGTCATGGGTTCAGTGGCTGTCATGGGTTCAGTGTTTGTCATGGGTTCAGTGGCTGTCATTGGTTCAATGGCTGTCATGGGTTCAGTGGCTGTCATGGGTTCATTGACTGTCATGGTTTCATTGGCTGTCATGGGTTCAGTGGCTGTCATGGGTTCAGTGGCTGTCATGGGCTCATTGGCTGTCATGGATTCAGTGACTGTCATGGGTTCAGTGGTTGTCATGGGTTCAGTGGCTGTTATGGGTTCAGTGGCTGTCATGGGTTCATTGGTTGTCATGGGTTCATTGGCTGTCATTGGTTCAGTGACTGTCATGGGTTCATTGGCTGTTATGGGTTCGGTGATTGAAATGGGTTCAGTGGCTGTCATGGGTTCAGTGGCTGTTATGGGTTCATTGGCTGTTATGGGTTCAGTGGCTGTCATAGGTTCAGTGATTGTCATGGGTTCAGTGGCTGTCATGGGTTCATTGACTGTCATGGGATCAGTGGCTGTTATGGGTTCAGTGATTGTCATGGGTTCAGTTGTAGTGGTTGCTATGGATTCAGTGCCAGTGGCTGGCCTGGGCTCAGTGGTAGCTGTCACGATTGAACAGCACTTCATGTGAGCGGGACAGGCGTTACCGTTGTCAGGGCAGCTGTCTGTTTTGTAAACACATTCTTCCTGACCGCTTGTGTCGCATGGACCTGGAACAGCAATGATCGACCAGTTTGAAATGAACTAATGACAGTTTTGTTAATCTTGATGAAAATGGTGACGATGACAACGATGGTGATGATGATGATGATGATGATGATGATGATGATCATCATCATCATCATCATCATGATCATCATGATCATGATCATGATCATAATGATGATGATGACGACGACGATGATGTTGATGTTGATGATGATGATGATGTTGATGATGATGGTGATGATGATGGTGTTTTGTATTTTCTCAGGACACAAAATGTGGAGGGAGCGATGCGACGGACGTTCAGGCAGCTGGTAAAATCCACAAGCCTTCTGTCCTGTCGTGCACTACTGGCAGATACCTGCCACCAGTCAAGCCCCAAGACTTCTTCGTTTGCCCCTGGAATGTCCGTCTTCCAACTGACCTGTGGAGTAGTCTTGGACATGTCAAGATGAGGTGCTTGTCGATGGCAGACAAAGGCGACAAAAACAATAGTAATTAAGATAAAGGCTGCATGAGAATTTTAAGCTAACAGTAAATTTGTCATCATGAATGAAGCAAAGATACACAGGGTAATGGAGAATGGAACCCAAAGCAGTGTTATTGAAAACGAGTCTAAATACATATTGCATTATAAGGTGCAATTAACGTTTGTTTAACACACAACATAATACAGACAAGTGTGTCTTTTAACAAACATGTCTTCTGTGGACATTACAAAAAAACAGACATCGCTGATTTGAAGGGAAAAAACATAAAGCAGTGTGTGCATTTTTTTTCTTCTTAACATTGTAAGAATTTGATTATGACAAGATGAAACCTCCGATTTGACCCCTCATAGCCAGCTCGGCTACAAAGAGGAACTGAATAGATATTAGGCTTTATATTACGATTTATGTTTGCCATGCATGGATATGCCTATTATGAATGTGTGAACATCTCCGCGCACTGTCTTCTTTTTGCGCACATGTAAGCTCTCTTATTAATTGAATAAAATGTGTGTGTGTGTGTGGGGGGGGGGGGGGGGGGGGGGGGGGGAAGGGAAAAAAAACAAAAAAAAACAGACATCAAAGATGCACGTAACAATGTTCTTGTGATCCCTGTCAGCATGAGAATGGCATTGTGTGAAAAAGGAGTGGGCAAGTAAGGCGACTTCAGACACACACACACACACACACACACACACACACACACACACACACACACACACACACACACACACACAGTGATAGATGTGGGTGCGGTGGGGTGGGGTGAGGGTGGATGATATAAATGTCGGAAATGAGCTAGATCTCATAAACCGAAAGGGGTATGCAAACTCTCTCTGTGTCTCTGTCTCTGTCTCTGTCTCTTCTGTCTTCTCTCTCTCTCTCTCTCTCTCTCTCTCTCTCTCTCTCTCTCTCTCTCTCTCTCTCTCTTCTATACCCGTGCAAAGAAATACTTGATTAGTACAAGACAGGCACGTGAATTTTTAACAATTCTTAATTCACAAATAATTAACATAGAAATGATCACACACACACACACACACACACACACACACACACACACACACACACACACCACGCACGCACGCACGCACGCACGCACGCACGCGCGCACACACACACACACACACACACACACACACACACACACACACACACACACACACACACACACACTATCTGAGAAAACAAACAAATAAACAAAAGCTCCTCAGAAATCTTTTTTTCAAAAATACTTTCCGCCTACTGGAACCTTTCAGTTGCGTTGGCAACAAACAAGAGTAGTATTTCTTCTTGAAAAGAACTTTCAGAAGATTGTTTTCAGTACATATTTACTGGAAGCCGTTTATTACTTAACTTTGCAGTGGCTGAGAGGAACACAGAAAAAAAAAGTAACACTTCAGATAAATTGTTTCAGAATATAGCGATTGAATGCAGCCAGCGAACTATGCTAGCTGTCATTCAGACAGGACACTCTTGAAAAGAAGAAGAAGAAGAGGAGGGGGAGGGGGAGGAAGAGGAGGAGGAGAAGGATAGGAAGAAATAATGCTCCAAATAAACTGTTTTGGAATATATCCTCTGGAAGCCATGACTTGACTTGAATGTTAAAGGTAGAAGTTCCATAGCATATTGTCAAGGGATAGTAAACTGCAAGAGGTTCACTGTGTATGGCACACGGCATGACAGAAAGAAGGTGGTGCCCTCAGTCACCTTCAACCGCATTATAAACCTTCTCTGACCTGAATCATGTACCCATTCACTTGCTGGTGAACAGAGAGGGTTTTCAAGCAGTGAAAATACGACCCCACAATGGTTCATGCTCTCGACCGCTAGCTCCGCAGGCAAATGCTCTTTTCATGGAACTGTCGCTCCTTTACCTTTTACCCAGCAGTAACTGAATCCAGATGTTTTGTGTTAAAGACTATGTCAACTGAAAGTCTCAATTAACTATCCTAGCAGCAATTGAGACAGGAAAATGAAAAGAAATACTCCTCAAAAGACGTTTCAGACCACATCTACTGAAGTTCATCAGTTAACTACCATAGCAGTAACGGAGCAGCCAGGTAGGAGGACCAGAGGAGGCACTAGACGCGGTGAGATCCTCATGGCTCAGCCAAAGGAACAAACAGAAATGGAGGAATTGCATGAAAGGGGATCACACGACCATTTGACATACACTACACAGGCAAAAGACTTTCGGACTACATCTCCTGAAGTTCATCAGTTAACTATCACAGCATTAACCAAGACAAGAGGATGAAAAAAAAAAGAAGAAAGAAATGCACGGCTGAAGACGTTTAAGATTTCATCCAGTTAAGGTCATCAGTTAACTATCATAGCAGTAACTGGGAAAGGGAAATGACAAGAAATGCTCCACAAAAGTCGTTTCAGACTACATCTACTGAAAGTCGTCAGTGACCTGTCACAACAGCAACTGGGGTAGCGGGAAAAGGAGCCCCAGAGAAGCAGAAGTGCGGCAAGACATCACCCCAGTCACCATCTTGTTTGCTTTGTGTTGTGTGTGAAGCCAGCGACACTTTGCCTTTCTACTTTGTGCTTCTCTGTATCTGGGCTCGCTCTCGTACTGATGAATGTATTCAAACACGACTTACTGCGGCACCTGTATTGCGAGAGCCTGTTCATCACCGCTCGGCAGTACAGTTTGTCAGCATCGG
>CM065714.1:144096558-144111558 GCA_033310375.1 Conus canariensis
ACAAGAATTAGAATAAAACAGTTATGATTTTCATAATAATGATAATATTGATGATGATGATAATGATGCTTATTATAATAAGCAAGCGTTCATCTCCCCTCTCCGTGTCCCCTCCGTTTCTCCTCCCTTTTACTTTCCCTCCCCCTCCGTCTCCTCCCACATGGCCCTCCTCCTCCTCCTCCTCCACACTCCTCTCCCCCCTCCTGTTTTCCCCTCTTTCCCTTCATCTCCCTCTCTCTCTTCTCTCCCCCCTTCTCTCCTTCCCCCTCCTTTTTCTCCCGTTCTCCCTCTCCTCCTTCCGCCGCCATCCATCTCCCTCTGCCCTCTTCTCATTCCTCTGCTCCCCCCTCAACCCTCCCCCCCCCTCCGCCTCCCTCCATCCATCGCACGTTCTCCCTCTCCCTCCCCCCCTCCCCCCCCCCTTCTCCCTCCCTCTGAGGCGGACAGACAGACGGGCAGGCAGACAGATAGAATGCGCTTAATAGCCGCTGCTGCTACTACTACTACTACTACTACTACTACTACACACAACCACTACTATTACTACTACTCCTATTTCTACTATTACTACTACTATATGATAACGATGATGATGATGATGATGATGATGATGATGGGTGATGGTAGCAGCTGTTGCACAGGGATAAACCAAAATTCCGAAATGAATATGTCTAAATAGCATTATGTACAAAACAGAGAGGCAGCAGCATGATTATCTTATTGCAAAGATCTAAAAGATTGACAGGTGTAACGTTCCATAACCACTCCCTTCACGAATCCCTTCTCAGTGGATGAAAAAGGACGCATGCCAAAACTCTCCCCTTCCTCTCTCTCTCTCTCTTCTCTCTCTCTCTCTCTCTCTCTCTCTCTCTCTCTCTCTCTCTCTCTCTCTCTCTCTCTCTCTCTCTCTTCCACCCCGTCCTCGTTCAAAATTGTCAAACTGTCTCCAGCGACAATACATCAATCCAAGCATGTCGTACTCGTGCAGATCCGAGTCCACAGACACAAACTGGGCCCCAGACATTATACATCCTTTGTTACACTCATAGCTGCCTGGAGGATCTGTCACAAGCGGCATGTAGGATCTGTCAGAGGCTGTATGTAGGAACTGTCAGAATCTGCATATAGGATCTGTCAAAGGCTGTATGTAGGATCTGTCGGATGCTGTATGTAGGATCTGTCAGAGGCTGTACTTAGGATCTGTCGGATGCTGTATGTAGGATCTGTCACAGGATGTATGTATGATCTGTCAGAGGCTGTAGGTAGGATCTGTCAGAGGTTGTACGTAGGATCTGTCAAAGGCTGTATGTAGGATCTGTCAGAGGCTGTATCTTGGATCTGTCGGATGCTGTATGTAGGATCTGTCAGAGGCTGTATGTAAGATCTGTTGGATGCTGTATGTAGGGTCTGTCAGAGGCTGTATGTAGGATCTGTCAGAGGCTGTATGTAGGATCTGTCAGAGGCTGTATGTAGGATCTGTTGGATGCTGTATGTAGGATCTGTCGGATGCTGTATGCAGGATCTGTCGGATGCTGTATGTAGGATCTGTCAGAGGCTGTATGTAGGATCTGTCAGAGGCTGTACTTAGGATCTGTCGGATGCTGTATGTAGGATCTGTCACAGGATGTATGTATGATCTGTCAGAGGCTGTAGGTAGGATCTGTCAGAGGTTGTACGTAGGATCTGTCAAAGGCTGTATGTAGGATCTGTCAGAGGCTGTATCTTGGATCTGTCGGATGCTGTATGTAGGATCTGTCAGAGGCTGTATGTAAGATCTGTTGGATGCTGTATGTAGGGTCTGTCAGAGGCTGTATGTAGGATCTGTCAGAGGCTGTATGTAGGATCTGTCAGAGGCTGTATGTAGGATCTGTTGGATGCTGTATGTAGGATCTGTCGGATGCTGTATGCAGGATCTGTCGGATGCTGTATGTAGGATCTGTCAGAGGCTGTATGTAGGATCTGTCAGAGGCTGTATGTAGGATCTGTCGGATGCTGTATGTAAGATCTGTCGGATGCTGTATGTACGATATGTCAGAGGCTGTATGTAGGATCTGTCGGATGCTGTATGTAGGATATGTCAGAGGCTGTATGTAGGATCTGTCAGAGGCTGTATGTAGGATCTGTCAGAGGCTGTATGTAGGATCTGTCGGATGCTGTATGTAGGATCTGTCAGAGGCTGTATCTTGGATCTGTTGGATGCTGTATGTAGGATCTGTCAGAGGCTGTATGTAGGATCTGTTGGATGCTGTATGTAGGATCTGTCGGATGCTGTATGTAGGATCTGTCGGATGCCGTATGTAGGATCTGTCCGAGGCTGATTGTAGGATCTGTCAGATGCTGTATGTAGGATCTGTCAGAAGTTGTATGTAGGATTTGTCAGAGGCTGTATGTAGGATCTGTCAGAGTCTGTATGTAGGATCTGTCGGATGCAGTATGTAGGATCTGTCGGATGCTGTATTTAGGATCTGTCAGAGGCTGTATGTAGGATCTATCGGATGCTGTATGTAGGAACTGTCAGAGGCTGTATCTTGGATCTGTTGGATGCTGTATGTAGGATCTGTCAGAGGCTGTATCTTGGATCTGTTGGATGCTGTATGTAGGATCTGTCGGATGCTGTATGTAGGATCTGTCGGATGCCGTATGTAGGATCTGTCAGAGGCTGATTGTAGGATCTGTCAGATGCTGTATGTAGGATCTGTCAGAGGTTGTATGTAGGATTTGTCAGAGGCTGTATGTAGGATCTGTCAGAGTCTGTATGTAGGATCTGTCGGATGCAGTATGTAGGATCTGTCGGATGCTGTATGTAGGATCTGTCAGATGCTGTAGGTACGATCTGTCAGAGGCTGTCTGTAGGATCTGTCGGATGCTGTATGTAGGATCTGTCAGAGGCTGTATATAGGATCTGTTGGATGCTGTATGTAGGATCTGTCAGAGGTTGTATGTAGGATATGTCAGAGGCTGTATGTAGGATATGTCAGAGGCTGTATGTGGGATCTGTCGGATGCTGTATGTAGGATCTGTCAGAGGCTGTATGTAGGATCTGTCGGATGCTGTATGTAGGATCTGTCGGATGCTGTATGTAGGATCTGTCAGAGGCTGTAGGTAGGATCTGTCGGATGCTGTATGTAGGATCTGTCAGAGACTGTATGTAGGATCTGTCGGATGCTGCATGTAGGATCTGTCGGATGCTGTATGTAGGATCTGTCAGAGGCTGTATGTAGGATCTGTTGGATGCTGTATGTAGGATCTGTCGGATGCTGTATGTAGGATCTGTCGGATGCTGTATGTAGGATCTGTCAGATGCTGTATATAGGATCTGTCACAAGCTGCACGAAGGATCTTTCAGAGGCTCAGTCCTCATTAAACCAAATTTCCTACCCGGTCCAGTTCTTCAGGCGTATTTTGCCTGACTCTGAGACATATCCAGCGTTTTGTTGTTTTTTACTGCAACCACAACTGACATCCCCCCCTCCCCCTTTTTTTCTTCTTCTTCTGTCGTTTCCTATGCTTTTCACTCCTAAATCCATGTGCCCTAGGACTAGCATAGGCGCACACAAAGCAGTCTACAAGTCATTCGCATTTCCAACATTCCTGTTGGCATGTAGCTCTGAACGGGTCTATCAACTCCAAACCTAAGGACACAATCTTTTTCACACTCCAAACCTAAGGACACAATCTTTGTCACACTCCAAACCTAAGGACACAATCTTTTTCACACTCCAAACCTAAGGACACAATCTTTTTCACACTCAAAAAAAAAATCTTTTCACGGAATCAGGGCATGCATTTCTATCCATTCCGTTACTACTCGACTATTACTACTCTCGACTATTCTTGTGACTCCAAACTCTGATCTGTATACCAACCAAAAGCATATGGCTTTTATCAAACACGCTCAAGATTATTTCTTTTCATACCCTAATGGTAGGGGTAAAATTCTGTAAGGCTCTAGTACCATTACTTTGAGAGATACAGTTCTTTAAAAAGCAGTACTGTTCGCCGTCCCTCTCCATCCCCCTTTTTTTTAGGATGTCAAGAAAGTTGAAATCTAGCAGAGAAACAAACAGAGTAAAGGTTAAAGAAACACGTTAAATAAAAAGGCAGAGATGTTGTTTTCCACACGTTCTAGCACGTTGTAATAAATCAAGCCTCATCAAAACACTAGGAGTTTAAACAAGGAAACTGAAAACCTCTGCCCCTTGTCGCGGTAAATTAGTAACTGTATCCCCACAACACAGACATAGCTCAAAGCGTTTTGAAAGAAATAACAAATAGAAAATGGACGGCAAGCGTCCTTTTTGTTATTTTACTTGTTCTTCCCTCAGAACGAGTCCCTTCAGCGGTATTGATTTTTAGCACACTTTGGACCACATTTGCATTCAGGGCGAACATCAACGCACCTTGTTGGCGCCGTGTAGTCTGAGTTCAGTATGCAGTTTGGGGGTAGGGAGAAGTACATCTGTATTCATGGTGAGCTTGCCTTCGTGTTCTCTCTCTCTCTCTCTCTCTCTCTCTCTCTCTCTCTCTCTCTCTCTCTCTCTTTTTCTTTTCCTGTCCCATCTTCTGTGTCACCTGAGCGGTAGTGCACTCACGCCGCTCATTCCAACACCTCGTCCACAACTGCAGCCCATCCCGGCCTGCCGCAGCCCCGTCACCGGCAATCCACAGGGAGCAGTCAGTGTCAAGTCATCAAGAGGCAACCCACCGGAGGAGCCACTGCACTTCTGCCAAGTCACTTCGATGGTGTTCACCGGCGCCTGTTCTGATCCAATATACGCAGGACACCACCTACTACGTATTCCTTTTCAGTGGCAGGCAATGGTGTGAACTGGTCCATCAAACCCCTAAAATTGTTTTCGAAATTAGATGGGTGTGTCATGATCTATGTACAGAAAATGCTGGGGTGAACAGTTTCATATTTCAAGCTGTCCTTCTTTCTCTTCCCGTTATACCCACCCACCAACCCACCACTTACCCCTCTCCCAGCTGTCACCACCTTCCCAACCGCCTTCCTCCCTACTGTTATTATTTCCATGTCTGCCTTGGATCACAGCTTCATGTAAATTAATCACAGAATGTTATTATTTCCCTGTCTGCCTTGACTCACAGCTTCATGTAAATTAATCACAGAATGTTATTATTTCCCTGTCTGCCTTGACTCACAGCTTCATGTAAATTAATCACAGAATCAGGATCTGAATTCGCCCCATTCTTCATAACAACTGTCTTCATCTCTTAGCCAAAAAAGCTCTCCGATATTACGCACATCTTCCCCTGATTCAGGCAAAATGGGCAATTAAGGAAACTGACTTGCTAAGAAGTATCAACCAAAAAGCTGAGAGAACAACCAAACGCAGACTACAATATTAGGCAAAACAAAACACAATAAAATGCTTCTTCATTTTACACAGTATGAACAAGAACCACAGAGCAGACACACCAAGAATAAAGACTGAAATGTTCCTGGTAATTCAACAATATTTCAATATCTAACTACTGCTTGCAAAGTGGAGGTATGCTGGGGTGGGAGTTTGATCTTACATCCACAAAATACACAATTAAAATAACATCTCTGTCGTTTTTGACCTGACATATTCGAACAAGTTCCGAGTGCTGATGATCATTAATCTTCGCTTTGAAATTGCATTCCCCATCCTACCTCACTTTGCCCTTTATCAAGTGGGTGCTGATGATGATGATTGCTGGGCCATTTGGGGCACAAAGCCAAAGTCACTCTGCCATGTGTGAAAGCAAAGGCTTTTATGTAAAAAGCGTATTGTTGTAGATGATCAGAGAGAAAAAGGGACAATTGTAATTTTGTGTTAGAAATTGTAAATGTCACAAACGTAAATTTCGTTAATGTTTGTGGTAGGTTGAACAACCCTTAACATCTTGGTAACTTGAACAAGCAGAAGTGTCTGAAGTTGACTTTGTTAGAAAAACAGTAAACAAGTGGGGTATTTTTTGCTCCCATAAGAAAACCTAACACAGAGCAACTTTTATTCAAGACTGGCACAGCCTTTTAAACTTGAATAAAGTCAAGACAAATACATAGATGAACAATCTAATAGTGGGGGAAAAAAAACAAGCGCAGGCAAACAACTGAACTGTCTTCATAATAATGACTTGGCAAAGATTTGGACTTAAGGACGGGGGGAAGTTTGAAGATGGAGAAACTGAGAACATGAAATTAAGAAAATATGTTACAGATATGAAAACTCTTCACTAGCTGTATAAGGGAACCATCGCAATCCCTTTTGACTGTAGATATATTTGTATTGCCTGCTCTGAGGCCTTTCGTCCGCTGGGTCGGAACTCATCAGGGAGACACGGCTGGTTGTGTCTGCGCTCCTGGCGTCAAATAGAGACACACCACAGTCCATAATACTGTGGTGTTCTCATCACCAAGGGTGCAAAAAAGAATCCAATAGCACCCCAAAGCAGCCATCGAAGAGTAGTAAATGAAACCAAACGAAAGTGTGGGGAGGAAAAAAGTTGCTGAAAAACTAAAGACATTATGTAAATAGTATAAAATGTAGGGGACAATCTTTGAGCCTACGCTTGAGGATCCACCCAAAGATGCAAGGGAGATCAAAAGACAAACACACAGACGGACAGAAACAAATGCAAGTAACCTCAATTTAATCAAAACAAAATCGGAAATGAAATGAGGCAGGGAACAGTAAACGATAAACAGTAAACAAGTGGGGTATTTTTTTTGTTAGAAAAACAACAGTCACGGAATGCACGTGTTTATAAAAGTGTGTGAGTAATTGCGAACTCGATCGTAACAAGACATGCGATAAAAATTGAGGGTATGCGTGAAGCTGCCCAAATGTACAGTTGTTGAATGCTAACGATGATTACAACTACAGGTAGCGTTTGCTATGCTGTATCTGCATTATCTAGTTTGGGGCCTCTTCTGGCTCATTATCTCTCTTTCATTCTTTTCCAGATATTTGTTTGAGGAAACAGAAGCCCTCAGGCTAATTACACATCTTTCTCTTCATGTAGTATCTGGATAACATCATTTACTTCAGTCGCTCTCTGAGTGGATCCCTTGTGTGACATGAGTCCATGACAGTGGTGCCCCCTAGTTTTTATGTGTGAGAGTGGGTCAAAACAAGCGGCCAAATTCTTACCTGAAAATAAATCAAATTTAGTTAACCCACTCCATGACTCACTCCCTACCCATGTCCTAGATACCCTTGATGCAGGTCGTGGGGCGGGGAGTGACGCATTCGATATGTCTAAAGTCACACACCCTCCATGTGCTGAAAACGTCCATTGAAAGAGAATAGGGTTAGTTCAGGATTAAGGCAAAACTTATTCCCGACTTCTTCCCTGGCAGGTGTATGTTATTTTAGGTATTGGGGAGAAGGGTGGGGTTTTCGGTTTTAAGGCTAGAACTACACACATACCTTGTTTGAAGTTAGTGTTGCTGAAGGTAGGGCGAGGGGGTTCTGGAAATAACGCTGGATTAGTTTCAAATCTAAACACAGGAACAAATTCGCAGGGAGAAAAAAAAATTCAAAGAAAGTCTTTTTTAATCTGAGACTTATCTATATTTATTCTTTTCAATTCAGTTCAATTTATTGTCCTCTTATAAAAGGAAAATGTTCTTGCAGTGATCATAAAACATTCAACAATATTAAAAGGCATTAATATGTGAAATATAAGATGTTGATAATGTCAATACATACGCTCACACCCATAGTCACACCACCCAAAACACCACTACATGCACACACACACACACACACACACACACACCACACACACACACACACACTAAAGAACCACGCACGCACGCACGCACACACACGCACGCACTCACTCACACACACACACACACACACACACACACACACACACACACACACACCACACACACACACGAGCGGGTGCGCTTGCCAAACACGGTACTGTCTGCTAAAATAATGTTATCAGGCCTTCATGTTGCCACCACAGTGCCTGTCTAAAAGCACCGCACAGTGTCTAATATTACTTGGCGACCGAATACCGAAATTGATAACAATGCAAAGGAATAAGACATGCTGTGGCCGTGGTAGCTGTACTGTCTTAGGGAAAGGATCCAAGAGAAATTAAAGCCAGCCCATAAAGAAAGCCAAAGAACCGTGCTAAAAACGCTGTCTTCTAACTCGGGAGAAACGAATGACCACAACATCATTTGGAAAGCTCATGTGCATGATCGCCAGCTCAAAGACAGGTGACATCAGCAACCAACTAAAACTCAGCCGAAAAGCATGGCCAGGAAATGCCAACAGCAAACGGTGCGAAGTCCATGGTGAAGAGCTACCAGGTGTCTGTTACTACGCCAGGTGTCTATCACTACGCCAGGTGTCTATCACTACGCCAGGTGTCTATCACTACGCCAGAAAGCGAGAGGGAGTCAGAGGGCGTCCCTCACGGCCCAGGTAGGTGAGAGTAGTAGACGTGACTCTCGGCACAACAATGACCACTGGGTGAAGCTGCTGGCGAAACTGAGGACATGACAGGCCCCACCACACATCTTGGCCAACACTGACCTTTTGAGAAGTTGGCCAGCAAGCCAGCTTCCAACTATTCCCAAACCACCACAAGGTACACGTTCAACATGAATTTATCCACATGCAAGTGACTCACTTGGAAAAGCCAGTTGATGCGACGAAAAGTCATGATGATTGAACTGTTTATCTGCTGACTACATAAATTTAGGAAACCCGGCTAAGATACGAATCAATGGTGAAAACCAGCCAATGCAAAGATCCATTTGCATTCAGAATGCTGTCACATGAAATGTAGGATATCCATCCAGGTTGAACACAACAAACTGAGTAATCCCACAGATCCATACTCAAAAGACATGGCAGCAAAATGTGCCTATTTATCCTGAGGCCAGGACGAAAGATGACGTGGTGACTCATTTCTATCGTCTTCATCCTCATCAGGGTGTCTTTTGTGTCCGAATATGTCACGAGCGACGTCATGATTTATAATGCAGTAAGAAATGACAGGCATTGCACTTTGATTATGATTACTGATTCATTCTTTCCTTAAATTCTCAGTTAATCTGGCTGGTGTTCATGATTATTATCATTCTGATATACTCACCTCCCTACGTTGCCCTAATAACTTTTTGGCTTCTTATGCTGAAGAATTGACCATAGCAGACAACTCTTAATTGTCAATTTAAATGGTTAAATTGCTCATCTAGAACACATGCCTCTCGTCTATGAGATTCTCCGATCGGATTTGCTTGTAGACCTACTTCTTTGTGTCTTTGTATGTTTATGTGTCTACTCGAGTCTTTTTTTATTTTACTTAATTATGTATTTCTCAGTCGGTATATGCAGCAAAACTGAAACCAGATAATGCACATTAAAGACTAAGGAGGTGGTAAACAAACAAAAAGAAATATTTACGTTTAAACAGAAATGGATAATGTAACAATATTATTTTTGAATTGCCAGGATCTCGGCTGACAGTTCCCCCCCCCCCCCCCCACCCCCACCACCACCACCAAAAAAGTATTTCAATTTTCAAGACGAAAATAAAACCGCACCTTTAATTTCCTTCAAGACACTCATTTTACACAGAAATTTTAACGTCAAATAAGAAGTGCATGGGGTTTCCAGTCACAGTAATGTTCTTCAGTCATAACTTTGAATTTAAAATAAAGAACACCATTACTGATATCTAAGGTGGTTGTATAACACTAATCATATATATATATATATATAGTAGAAAGAAACTCGTGGAGAGCGTGGCAGCAGAGAGTCCTCAGAAGAGAAGCCCCCTTCAAGCAAGTGTTTCGGTCCTTATCTCCTGACACTCTAGGGGGGTTGGGCCACACCCGGTTCATGACTCCGGATGTCCCTCTGCTGCCCCTTTTTTCCCATCTTGGGACGAGCCATGGCTGGGATTCGAACCCATGACCCTCTGGACATGCTCATTTTCCACGTAATGACTCGCGCTTTAACCACTGAGCCACAGGGACACCTGATATTTGTAGGGAAATTAAGCCTTATGAAGTTCACTTTTGTTCCTCCTTGACCAGATCCAGCTTGAACACCTCTCTGCCGCTTCTGCCATTGCTTTCAGGGCTCTGGTTTTTTCCTTCCCTGCAACTGAGATATGTTTCATGAGGCTGTATGCAGACGTTCCTACAAACCCCCTAGCTCCAATTTCTGCAGTGAGGACTTTGACCTGATAGCCTTCTCTCCTCAGGCTGTTTGCCAGATCAGCATACTTTTCAGTCTTGTAGATTTGAGCTGCCTCCATTCTGTTCTCATATGGCACCGTGAGCTCGATCATGATCAGCTGCTTGGTTGACTTAGAGTGGACTACTATGTCTGGTCTCATGCCACTCTTGCTGATGATCTCTGGGTGACTCTTCCATTCTGGGAGGTCTGCAGTGCACTCCCAGTCATCTGCCCCGTCCAGCAGACTCTGCCTGCATGTTTCGAGTGGCACTGTTGTTCTTGGCCATGATTTGCTGCCTCCTGCCGTGAAGAATGTTGCGGGTGCTTTTGGAGTCCTGGTTTTCCCTTTTGTGGTGTTGGTACTAGCCCAGACTACTTGTACAATTTCTTTGAGCACTTGGTTGTGCCTCCATGTGTACCTTCCTTGAGCCAGGGCTACTTTACATGAGCTTAGGACATGCTCCACTGTTTGTTTTTCATGGCAGAGGGGGCATGCAGGATCGTCTGTTTTCCCCCACTTCACCAGGTTTGCATTTGAGGGCAGAAGGTCATATGCAGATCTGAGAATGAAGCTGATCCTGAGAGGGGCCATGTGCCAAATGTCATTCCAAGTGAGACTTCTTTGGAGTGCATTCTCCCACGTTGTCCATTGCCCTTGCTGGCTCTGCTGGACTGCTTTTTGGAGTCTTTTTTGGTCTTCTTCTTTTCTCATCTCCTGAATCATCATGTCTCTTTTGGCTTTTCCTTTGGCCTTTGACCACCATTCAGTTTTGGTCACCCCCAGTCCTTGTCTGTTGGTCTGTGTGTGTCCTGTTATTTCTCTGATCTTGAGACTTTCTTTTGCAGAATCCATCGCCTCTTGAACTTTCCATTTTCTGCCTGTCTTCAGCTGGGGCTTGATTGCTTCTACCACCTTGTCTCCTGAGTCCTCCAGCATGCTTTGAAGTCTGATCTTCCCTGCTTTGTATTCCTCCAGGATGGATTTCAGGGGTAGTTTCAGCTTTGCTTGGCGACAGTACAGCGCTATGTCAGTCAGACAGGGTGGGACACCAAGCCATTTCCTTGTGAACTTGTTGATTTTGGCTTCCATTGCCTCCACTATGCTGGTGCAGATGTCGTATATCATCAGAGGCCATAGCAGCTTTGGTATCAGCATGAACTGCAGACACCAGACCTTGTATTTGCCAGGGAGCCCACACTGGTCAATGGTCTCCAAGCCTTCCTCCGCCATCTGCTTGGTTTCTTTTGCTCTTTGTGTGTCTTTCAGCGTATCATCATACCATCTTCCAAGGCTCTTGACTGGTTCTTCTGTGACTGTTGGAATGGCCTGGTTGGCAACACTGAAGACCACAGATCCGGCCACTTTTCCTTTCCTCAGTGAGAGACTCCGTGATTTCTTTGGCTTGAACTTCATTCTGGATGAGGCAACTATGTCGTCCAGCCTCTCCAGCACATGACGTGTCTCGTCTTCTCTGGATGAAATCACTGTAGTGTCATCCATGAAGGCCTTGAGAGGAGGCATCTTGTATCCATCGCCAAGGTCTGTTTGTCTCGCGTTGTTTGTTGCTGCTTTCAAGATGAGTTCCATTGCCAGCACGAACAGTATTGGGGAAATTGCACAGCCCATTGCAATACCCACTTCCAAGTTGATCCAGTCTGTTGTGTACTCCTTGGTAGAGAACCGCATTGAGAAGCCATTGAAGTACTTCTTGAGCATGTCGCGGATGTTCTTTGGCACATGGTACATCTCAAGAGCCAACTGTATCATCTCATGGGGTACAGATCCATATGCGTTTGCCAGATCAAGCCACACTACGTCCAGGTCTCTCTTTTCTGTTTTTGCTTTTTGGATTGCGTCCCAGATCATTGTGGCGTGTTCTACACAGCCAGCCACGCCTGGGATGCCACCTTTCTGGACTGACACATCCAAGTACTTGTTTTCCATCAGGTACTTGGTCAGCCTTGCTGCCATGACAGAGAAGAAGATTTTCCCTTCGACGTTCAGTAGTGATATTGGCCTGAACTGGCTAATGTCACTTGAGTTTTGCTCTTTGGGGATGTACACACCATCTGCCGTCATCCACTGGCCGCTGATCTTCTGGTTTCTCCAAGCCGATCGCAGCAGACTGTGGAGCCACTCCAGCACCTTGGGACATTTCTTGTAAAGCTGGTAAGGTATTCCGTTTGGCCCTGGTGATGATTTGGCTCTGGCTTTGTCGACCACCTTCTTGATTTCCGCCAACGTTGGAGGCTTGCCATTGAACTGTTCCTCAGGGTTGGTTGGCCACACCAGACCTTGAATGTCGAGTGGTGCTTTGCTCTGTGGGTCAGAGTATGTTTTCCTCAGATGCTGCTCAAGAACTCCTTTGTCCACACTTAGGGTCCCAGATTTTGGCTGCTCAAACAGTGTTCTGGCAAACTGGAAGGGATCTCTGAAGAAGCGCTCTTGTGTCTTCTTCTTTTTGCTCTTCCTCTTCCTCGCAGATTCCGCTTTGCTGAGGGCACTGTGTTTTTCTTTCAGGTCTTTCCACAGTTTTTCCAAGCCTTGTTTTTCAGCTGGCAGTGCGGTCTTCATTTGCATCTTGAGGTTTTTCTTTTGGACCCTGATCTTGTCCATCTTTTCTTGGCGTCTGGATTTCTTTGGAGGTGTTTTCTCTTTGGGTAGTTTTGCTCCATAGGCGTCTCTACATGTGGCATACACAATGTCCCCATATGTGGCTAGTTTGTGTTCCAGGGTGCTTTTCCCTATCAGTGCATCGAGTCTTTGGACGATTTTTGCATCCAGTTTCTCCCAATCTTCAGTTTCGTTTGCTCGTGGCAGGTTGAGTTTCAGGCGCCTGGCATCGAGGGCCTGTGCAAATTCCTCATCCGAACCAACAGCGTGGATGTCCTTGGCACTGTGGTTTAAATCCTGGCCTTGGTCTTCCGACGTCTTATCTGCTGATGCAGTGCGCTGCTGCTCATTCAGATGAGTCTTCACACATCCCATCTTTGTTCTGTGGATCTTCATGCCACGGGTGGTAGCGAAACGCTTTCCACAGACACATGGATATTCCATTTGGTCCATGTTCATAGTCCGTTTGGGATTTGCAGTCATGATTGGTTGAGCACCGATGGATTCATCATTCTCTCCCCCTTTCGGTGAATCCTGGGAGCATCTTTTCCTTTTATTCTTAGTAGCCACATGTTTAAGGCAAAGTGGGGAGCCAGCCCACAGAGCCCTTGGTTCTGGTCTTTCCCAGTGTCCTCCGGTCTTTCCCTATATATAGGTCACTGAGGAGAAACAATCAGGTTTCGAAATATCAGTATCTGACCAGGGGTTATTGATATGTTAGTGAGTATCCTCCCCGTTGGAGATTGTCTCCTCCTTGGAGACTATAAGCTTTCTGAAGGCTCATTTTGAGAAGCATTTATTATTCCCCATTCACCCACTCAAGCACATACTGTTAGTTAGGCAGAATTATCTACCACTCCAGATATGAATGCTTATCTCCCCCTATTTCTTCAATCTAAGACATAAGAGCAAGCTTTGTTTATAATTGAATATATATATATATATGATATATATATATATATATATATAGAGAGAGAGAGAGAGAGAGAGAGAGAGAGAGAGAGAATTATAAACAAAGCTTGCTCTTATGTGTATATATATATATATATATATATATAAATATATATATATATATATATATGTATGTATGTATAACTGGATAACATTTAATATCATTCCGCTATCCATGAATCAAATAAGGATCAACCTTTCCTCGTCGAAAACAGGAAAACATCCCTGACCAGAAGGGAACTGCCATTTGGTCTTTAATCATAATATTGGCTATCAGAACTGTAAGCATATCAATAACGCCCGCGCGCAGGAAGAAGTAACTGAAATGATGTCAGGACTACAGCAAAGTAGTATGTGGAGAGAGTTGAACCAGCATAGGAGACGCGACTCTTGAAGAAAACCGTTTTTTGAAAAAGCAGGCTAAAATTCTTTTTGTGTCTCTAATACGTTAGTTTCTGAAATAGAAGACGCTGATATTTTGTTCGGATATAGAACAGATCTCTTTTCGGTACATACAGATACTGTTTAAAAAAATAAAAAGGCGTAAAGGTCTTTGGAAAATGAACTGTTTCCCTTTCAAAGATATGAGATATGTGAAACTTGTTGATGAAATGATTGAAAGAATCAAGAGGCAGTATACGTTGCTCTGTTGATAAAATCCCGATTGATCAAATTCAGTTCTCAACTTCTGATGAGTTACTCCTAAATTCCATGAATATGGAAATGAGCGCAGAAACAATAATATTCAGCATTCGCAAAAACTGAAACAGATAGAACAGAGAAAGTTTTTGGAAAAGGAAATTGCAAAGTTTGAGGAGCAAAAATCCATGATTGGAAGCGGACTGAGAAAATATCAAGTTTGTGTGTTGGACGAGGCTGCCGACGAGGGGATCTTATATACCTCTACCAATGTTTTCTGTATGCTGAAGTACCAGAGATCAAAATGCGATAAGATTCAGATGGTCAAGGTACATAAATACAAACTATAGAATTTAAGATGAATCCGTTGGTACACAATACTACCTTTACATCAGAGTGAATTAATTACTACCTTTACATCAGAGTGAATTAATTAGTCATATGAACAGTTGTTTGCAAACGTTTTTGAATGTGAACAAATATCCGGACTTACACTATGAAAAAAGATAAATGTTCAGTTAGGTATGAAGAAACATTTCACAAAAATGAAAAAAGATAAATGTTCAGTTAGGTATGAAGAAACATTTCACA
>CM065714.1:144116558-144121558 GCA_033310375.1 Conus canariensis
CTGTCTTTACACAATAAGCCTGGGTGTGGCTGCCTTTACAGAATAAGTCGGGGTGTGGCTGCCGTTACAGAATAAGCCTGGGTGTATCTGCCTTTACACAATAAGCCTGGGTGTAGCTGTCTTTACAGAACAAGCCTTGGGTGTGTAGCTGTCTTTACACAATAAGCCTGGGTGTATCTGCCTTTACAGAATAAGTCAGGATGTGGCTGCCTTTACAGAATAAGCCTTGGGTGTAGCTGTCTTTACGGAATAATCCTGGGTGTATCTGCCTTTACAGAATAAGCCTGGGTGTAACTGTCTTTACAGAATAATCCTACGTGTAGCTGCCTTTACAGAATAAGCCTGGGTGCATCTGCCTTCACAGAATAAGCCTGGGTGTATCTGCTTTTACAGAATAAGCCAGGATGCAGCTGTCTGTGCAGAATAATCCTGGCTGTAGCTGCCTTTACACAATAAGCCTGGGTGTATCTGCCTTTACACAATAAGCCAGGGTGTATCTGCCTTTACACAATAAGCCTGGGTGTATCTGCCTTTGCACAATAAGCCTGGGTGTATCTGCCTTTACACAATAAGCCTGGGTGTATCTGCCTTTACACAATAAGCCAGGGTGTGTCTGCCTTTACACAATAAGCCTGGGTGTGTCTGCCTTTACACAATAAGCCAGGGTGTATCTACCTTTACACAATAAGCCAGGGTATATCTAGCTTTACACAATAAGCCAGGGTGTATCTGCCTTTACACAATAAGCCAGGGTGTATCTGCCTTTACACAATAAGCCAGGGTGTATCTGCCTTTACAGAATAAGCCAGGGTGTAGCTGTCTGTGCAGAATAATCCTGGATGTAGCTGCCTTTACACAATAAGCCAGAGTGTAGCTGTCTACACAATAACCCTAGGTGTAGCTGCCTTTACACAATAAGCCGTAGCTGTCTTTACAGAATAAGTCCTGGGTGTGGCTGCCCTTGAAGAAAAGCAAGAATAAGCAACGTTGGAGAACAAAGAAAACGATCCAATCAACAACAACAACAAAATGTATATGTACACCAAGGCCGACATTGCCTCGACTGAGGAAGCCTTTTCTTTCACTTCTGTTCAGGATCTGTGACTGTCCCCAGTTCCCTGCCCACGCCTCTCTCTCTCTCTCTCTCTCTCTCTCTCTCTCTCTCTCTCTCTCTCTCTCTCTCTCTCAATGATGAGTATATCATTCTTTGGGGATAAAACCTCAGTTTCTGAGGAAATCAAGTTTTCAATGATATTAGTCAGTAAGGTCGCACCTACTTTGGCCTCTGACGTGTGCTGTAAGAGATCATTTGTGATTACTTCCCCTGTCATTTAAGATGGCCGCCGCATGCTCTTTATAGACTTCAGAGAGCTCAGCTGGATTTGCCCTCACCGAGAGAGCCACTTGAGAGTGCAAGACTGTCTGAGTATGGGTAGGTTTTCTGATTGACAGGGTTGTTTCTAAACACACACACACACACACACACACACACACACACACACACACACACACACACAACATACATACATACATACATACATACAGAGAGAGAGAGAGAGAGAGAGAGAGAGAGAGAGGCGTATATAAAATAGAAACAAAGAGATAAAAAAAAAACAGACCCATCAAATATTCACAATACTTCGGCCCTCTTTGGGGCTTCCTCCGGGAACTTCATTGACAGGGATGGAGCCAGGCATCAAAGTCACCGATTCGTGAAAGCAAGTCATAAAGTCTTCTATCCCACCAACCTCATCCCCACCCGCCCTCTGACACCCTTTACCACTCCTACCCTTCAATCCCCCCCCCCCCCCTCCTCCAAACGTCTTTGTCCTTTCTCTCAATTTTCATCATTTTATTTCATCATCTATGTGAAATCAGCTCAGTTCACTGACTGTACACGACAGAACCATAGTGTTAAAAGCAAGAATCATTTTAAACAAAAAATTAAAAAAGGTTCCCCAAACAGAATAGCACAGTCATTCATCTACACTTATCTAAATTACGAGAAAAAAAATATCCCTTTACCGTTATATCTCAAAGCAATGCATCAGACAGAACAAGACAAGGGAATGTTTTAGATTTTAAGATCACATTCTTTATTAAAAAAAAAAAAAAAGTACAACAAAGTCTCATTTTACTGGATCTGCTCCTCAAAAACTCATTTCCTCGTTTCCACTGATATATCAAGATGTTTTAGCCTTCTATTTTTTTTTCGTAGTTTATTTTCACTGTTCAGAAAATAATTTACAATATCTGACTCTAATGCATGAGGTTCAACGACGTATTCCTCTGAAGGGCAAGACAATCCTTAAGTGATTACAAAACAATCCAGGTGTCAGCTTATGTTTGTCTTCTTCAGGGCGCTTTTTGCTGTTTATGAATTCCCGATAGCCCTGCGTGTCCGCCTATCTCATTGACCGAGTCTTCTCTGGCAATACTTTTTTTTTCTTTTGGCAAAATCTGATCACGCTGTTGGCTCTGTTAAAGAGGTCTCTACTTCAAAACTAATATTCACGCTTTGTGTTGTCATCAACTGCTCTGGGCCCTACACAAGGCGCCATTCTTTTCTTTTCCTTCGTTCATTTCTCTTCTTTCCTTCCTTTCTTTTCCTCCATTTACGCACATCAATGGATCTCCTTCGACTCCAATCTCCCTGTCAGCTGCACGATTTGCATTGTTAATGTAAACAGCCCCCATGCTGAATTGTACTGGCCATTTGTCTTACATAACAGATCATTTATGTCTTTAGCGTTGGTCTGATTCACCAAATCAACGTGTCCTTGATGTGATGATATTTGTCATCGATGCCATCAACATCCATATCATATTATGAAGATATAAACTCGCTAAAATGTTTTGTGTGTCTGTTTGTTTGTTTTTTCTACACAGCGTAATGAGGTTTATTATCTGAACCAAAGTAAAATGCAGACTCAAACTGAGGCTCATACGAGATGAAGACATTTGCTCAGAGCGTTATACGAACATCTCAATGTATGTCAAATTACCATGTAGTTATCCTCTTCAAAAGCTTCAAAGAATTAAAAAGGTGAAGGAGAAGCATATGATTAATTGGGCATCAAACGTGTCCAAATCCAAGTACTGCAGCAAATAATTTAAAGAACATACGAAATAGACAGAACGTTTGTTTGTTTGTTTGTTCGTTTGTTTGTTTGTTTGTTCCTCTGCTAAGAATCTTCTTTTCTTTGAAACAAGAACAAATACAATGCATGATACAATGCAGAAATCAAGTGAAAGTGCGCGGAAAAGTATGAACTAAAACCGTAACGAAAACTATTTATAAGGCGAAAACAATAGTACCCAGCGCGTGCTGGTACTACGGAGCATTGCTAATCTCAAAGTCATAAATATTCAAGGATGATAATTTTGGTCCCCACTCTACCACCACACTCACTGTTTCACAAACTCCGCCGTCCCCTCCTACACCCTCTGCCTCTGTTCCCTTGCCCAACCTCCCGACCCTTTCCCACTCTGCCCCCTGCCCAGTTCTTCTCTCCACGTACCAACAATACTCTACTGCTGTGAGAGTTCAAGCTGTAAGTTATTCTTCATGTGCTGTATTTACGCTGTTTCTTTAGAAAACGAGCGGCACTCTTGTTGATGGGGATACGCACACCTTGCTCATGACCTCTTTACATTAAATGTAAATGATTTTTTTTCCATACTCTGAGCCCCCAAAATACACATAAAGAATCTGAAGACCATTATTCCACATATGTTGACTGAAATTGTCACCTGCAGATGTCGAAGAGTATTTTTTTTCAAATCCCTCTAAAGGACACATAAAGAATTCAAAGACCATTACTCCACATTTGATCATTGAAATTGCCTCCTGCAGATGTCCAATGGATGTCATTTAAAAAAAACAAATACACATAAAGAATTTGAAGACCATTACTCCACATGTGGTTTAAAAAGAATTTCTAATAAATCCGCCAAACAACAGTTACAAAAACATTTCAAAGAAAGAATTGTCTTGTAAGTTGTGTGTCCCTGTTTTTTTTTTATTAGCGGATTTACTAGAAATTCTTCTTTAAATTTGTTGCAATTTCTGCCTGCAGCAGGCTCACTTTGAAACTATCCACATGCGTTGACTTTAATTACAGATGGCCAATGGCATCATTTCCTAGTTTAACTCCGAGCAAAAAAAACAACAACAGTTTCTTTGATTCAAAGGCTGAATATCATGATCAGCAAACCTCCTCAAGCAGTCAGGCAGTTTCCAAAGCTATCTTACTTACCTGTACGTCTTGAGAGATTGCCGAGCAATAAGAAGCTGGAGTCAGATCCCATTTATATCAGAAGGTTTGAGTACAAACGAACAGATAATTATATGCAAAAAATGGAAGAGACATAAAACGACGTGGTAAAGCCCTAGGTAAGAATCGGCTTCCCTTCCTATTTTACAATAGGTGCCCTGAGCAGTACGCCTGTGCGTCTGCCGACAGCTGCACACAGGCTACACTCTACAATTAGGGTCGTGCATTCAAATACTACAAATTCCGTGTAAGCGTTTTTTTGAGGCATAGGCTAGCCTTAAAATAAAATTAAAATCCCTTCCCTCTCCTCTGTCCCCCCACCCTCTTCGGTTTAGGTACTTATGTATACATGTGCTCTTTGGTGCATAAGCATGCCTGTATACACATATATGTATCAACCCCTTTTAACCTTTTTGTGTTCTCTACTTTATCTGTTTATTCGTTTGGAGTTATGGGCCTGTATTTGTTTCATCATGGGAAATCTTAAAGGAGGCAAGGAACAGTAAACAGTGTATAATAAACAAGTAGAGCATGGGAGCACGATTTACCCTACTTGTTTGTTATTTGTTTATAGACGTGATTCCTGTTCATTTCTCTGCGTCTGTGAAACATCGCTCGTTCGTCACGTTGCTTGTTTGTATGGACTCTGATACATGATTCTATTACACCTTTCGCCCGTTCCTCCACCTTCCCTTGGCCCTTCCTCCACCCCCGTCGCACACA
>CM065714.1:144124058-144126558 GCA_033310375.1 Conus canariensis
CTTAAAATCAGATCACAATGCACGGTACATTCTCCTTCCATATCACTGGGCATGGCAAACAACAACATAACATCTAACATGTAGTGTCATTTGAATTTTTTAGTGCCTGAAACTGAAATGTTTTGTAAGTTGAATTGAAGGAACTAAACTATTTTTTATCCTTGATGTACTCAGCCATTTTCACGTGTCAGATGATGTTGGTATGCATGCCCAAAGCAACGTTTTCTTGTCAATTATCTTAACAGTTCGATCAGAGAGAGAAACGGTGTGCCCTGTCACATCTGTAATGCAGACAGTCAATATCCCGATCATTACGGTAGCGTGCGCTTCTCATTAAACGTTTGATTCTCCAGATCCATTTGTTTGACTCATAAACGGAGATAGGTCAACTCTATTAGCAATGGAAAGACGCATTCTTCTGGTTTCTTTTTTTTCCAAACACGTACGTGTGTTGGGTCTACATGCCTGTAGAGGAAAACATGTGCAGACTAACAATTCTTCCATCGTCATATATTATGACTTGGCAAAGACTTATAACAATGAAAGGTGGGTTGAAGATGAAAGAAAAGGGAACATACAATTAAGATACATTATTATAAAACGAGAAACCCTTTGCTAGCTGCATGAGTGAACCATCGCAATCCTTTTCGAAGGCAGATCTATTTATGATTTTAGGCCTTTCGTCCGCTGGATCAACCTCATCGGGCGTCAAATACAGACACACCACAGTCCATAATTCTATGGTGTTCTCACCACCAAGGGTTCAAAAAAGAATCCAACAGCACCCCTATAGCAGCCAGCGAAGGGTAGTAAATTAAATAAAACGAAAGTGTGGAGAGGAAAAAAGTTGCTGAAAAACATTATGCAAACAGAAAAAAATGTAGCGGACAATCTTCGAGCCTATGGTTGATGATCCATTCAAGGATGCAAGGGAGATCAAAATATATGGAACAGTCTGAGTGGTCAGCTCTGCTGCTCAATAACCCAAGCATTGTCAGCGGCTAAGAATTGTGTAGAACAACTTTTACTTGGATCTCCTAAGAGATGACTGATTGACCAAACAATATATTGCTGAACAATTAAGTAGTGGGGGAAAACAAGTGCAGGCTAACAATTCTTCCATCATTATAGTAATGACTTGGCAAGATTTGAACTTAAAAATTTTTTTTAAGGGGGGGGGGGGGGGGGGGGGGGGGGATTGAAGATGAAGAAAATGGGTACATAGAATCAAGAAAATATATCATCAATATGAAAACCCTTCACTAGCTGCATGAGGAAACCATCGCAATCCCTCTCGAAGGCAAATCTGTTGCTTGCTCCTAGGCCTTTCGTCGTACACACACACACACACACACACACACACACACACACACCCACGCGCGCGCGCGCGCGCGCGCACGCACGCACGCACGCACACACACACACACTACCCCCTTTCCAATAACATGCCCCCCCCCCCCAAGTTTTTAGCGCGCGCATGTGTGTGTGTGTGTGTGTGTGTGTGTGTGTGTGTGTGTGTGTGTGTGTGTGTGTGTGGCGTGTGTGTGTGTGTGTGTGTGTGTGTGTGTGTGTGTGTGTGTGTGTGTGTGGCGTGTGTGTGTGTCCATTTCGAATCTTTGTCAAGTCATTAATATAATGATGGAGGAATTGCTAGCTTGTACTTGTTTTTATCCCACCACTAAATTGCTCAACACACACACACACGCGCGCGCCGCGCACACACACACACACACACACACACACACACACACACACACACACACACACACACACACACTAACACACACAGAGATTTTAAATATATATTTATATATATACAGTTTGCTAATGTTTCTCGTGCGTGGTCTCCTTTACTTCATTCCTATGCAACAGGCACTTGGTGCAAGTTGTTCTTTTTCTCCATCTTCAAACGTGGAACACTCTCTCTCTCTCTCTCTCTCTCTCTTCTCTCTCTCTCTCTCTCTCTGGTCGAGTTAGTCCCTAATCTTACAATTTCGGAAATGAAATGAGGCAGGGAACAGTAAACGATAAACAGTAAACAAGTTGGGTATTTTTTGCTCCATAAGAAAACCTAACACAGAGTAACTTTTATTCAAGACTGGCACAGCCTTTTAAACTTGAATAAAGTCAGACAAATACATAGACGAACAATCTAATAGTGGGGGAAAAAACAAGCGCAGGCCAACAACTGAACTATCTTCATAGTAATGACTTGGCAAAGATTTGGACTTAAGGAGGGGGGGGGGGGGGGGGGTAATTTGAAGATGGAGAAACTGGGAACATGAAATTAAGAAAATATGTTACAGATATGAAGAGTTTTCATATCTGTAACATATTTTCTTAATTTCATGTTCCCAGTTTCTCCATCTTCAAATTACCCCCCCCCCCCCCCCCCCCTCCTTAAGTCCAAATCTTTGCCAAGTCATTACTATGAAGATAGTTCAGTTGTTGGCCTGCGCTTGTTTTTTCCCCCACTATTAGATTGTTCGTCTATGTATTT
>CM065714.1:144136558-144139806 GCA_033310375.1 Conus canariensis
ATTTAAGATATGCTTGAAGTGGTTCATGTAAGTTTACAGTCTTTACGTATTTTATAGCTTTTGAAACTATTGCCTTGAAAATGAATACAAATCGGAATGAAAATACAAATTTACTATTTTAGTGATAGGAAACAGCATGTTTGAAATGACTTTTATAATACTTGGTATCACAACGCAAAAGATCCATAGGTGTATAGATGAAAGCGCGCGAGTGCAGGTGTGCCCGAAAGCGACAAACAGATTATTGTCACGTCATTGAGCGTACATTCCTAATTCAGCCTGCTGTGTCGTATCGTGATTTCCATTCATTATTTCAGATACTGTCTACCCACCTGCACAATGAAAGCGCCCATTCTGTAAGGCTACTGAATATATTATAATATTTTATGTTTCATGGAAAGATGACAACCGAGACGCAGAGGGAGGGAGGGATGGAAACAGACAGACAGACAGAGAAGAGGGAGACAGAAAGAATCTAAAAAAGAAAACAGGGTCTGGGAAAGGATTACAATTTTTTTAAAGATTGAAGGGCTGTATGGGCAGACAAACACTTCGGAACGGAGGAACAATTTCCAATCTGGACAGTTTGTTCGTGTCACTGTTCAGCTGCCAAATTATGACACAAAAAACCCTGCATGCTATAAATTCCCACGATAGAAAACTAGGTGAAGTTTTCAAGGCAAAAAAATGGACGAATGGGCTACAAGAGCAGGAAGATAGTGGGGGACAGCAAACAACAAAAAAGTAGAGAAATAGAAATTACTGAGTTTTTTTTTTAATTAGGTAGGCTGTTTTTACTAAAGGGGCTTCAGTATCCCCACGGGTGGTATATGTGATGTGAGCATCAAAGAAACCAAATGTATCATTACACAGAGTTCATTTTCAAAACAAACTTGTGCCGGACCTAACGAATCTCTCCCACTGCGAAGCTTTGAAGAAGAAAGGTTGTGCGTAATGTCCCAGTCGAAAGAGCTCCTTCACAGAACGGGAACCAGTAAAGAGCCATCCGTCTCCTATGCCAAACTTCACAGAAACACACTGAGTCGACGGATGAAGACAAGTTTTAGATGTAACGACTAAAGACCTCATCACTTTTAGGCTCAAAACACAAGCTCAGTTTGTACATTTGCATCAAACTGCAAGGATTCAAATGTAGAAAAAAAAATGCAGCGTCTGGATGAACAAGTGGAAGGACATGTAGTAAGTGTAAAACTATGGTCCAGGAAAGGCAAGGGGAGTTTGGCCCAATAGACGCTCCATGAATGCGTTGATACAGACTCTGATCAGCTGATGCCGTTTTTTTTACCATTGTATGCTCATTTGATCGAAAATTTGCTCGTGTTTGTCTTTGATAAAATCTCATGGAATTATCGTCTAACGACTCACAACCTTGGTCATGGCTCTCAAGATGATCTCTAAGTCTGGACATAGAGACTTGTTAATCATCTCTGATCCTCTTTCTTCTCAAGTACTATGAACTACTTACATTTTTATGGAAATTGATGGCGAATTTTGATCGCTTTGATTCTATGTCATCCTCAAGTTCGAGGCACTGAGGTAGCCAATCATCTTGTCAAGAATACCACAAATAAAGTATCGTCCAGATAATCTACCCCTACACGGATCGACAACCCAAAGTTCATAATTGTGTTTAAGACATCTGGCAAGAGGACTGGAACACACAAAACGGATGGTAAACCTTTACAGTTCCATCCAAACCTTAATGAGAGCGACAGAGAGAGACAGAGAGAACGATAGAGGACTGGAACACACAAACGGATGGTAAACCTTTACAATTCCATCCAAACCTTAATGAGAGCGACAGAGAGAGACAGAGAGAACGATAGCGTTAACAGATATGTAACTAAGAAAAGACGTCGATGTTATGAAAGAGGCTGTGATGGCAATCATCACATTAATGCTGGATGCATTAAGGGACTGTGTTATGGCCAATAGAATGGCGGTATGATTAAGCCCCAATGGAATACTTTCCACAACGCAGACATCTTGGACTTGCAAATCTTCCAATAGATTTTATCCAGCAGTTAACGGCTGTACCTCCTTCGTACAGAGTGTAAAATCTGGGACAATGGAAATGTTCATTTTCTTCAGCCACTGTCTGTCACCTGACAGCAGTGCAAACTCACGGACGCAAGGTTCGAGTTCCACAGAGAGGCACTAGAGAATGTAAGTTTCTATACTCTACTCCCCACATCTTATTTTGCACGAAAACCCCCTTTTCACAAACAAATCTCGTCCATCTCATGCTACTTTTTGCCAAAATTGACACCTTTTTTACAATCAAAATTAACATGCAAAAACCTCCAAAATTGACGTAATCGTTATTTTAAAATGGGGGAGCTTACGTGCAAACACAAAAAAATGGGTGATTTAGAACCTACATATTGACATTCTCTCCTAGCTAAGCAAAGCACCTCAATCAACTCAGTCAAATGATCACATAGGGTCGTTTGACCTAGTTTACTGCACCACTTTGTAGGTCAAGTGATCACATAGGGTCGTTTGACCTAGTTTACTGCACCACTTTGTAGGTCAAGTGATCACATAGGGTCGTTTGACCCAGTTTACTGCACCACTTTGTAGGTCAAGTGATCACATAGGGTCGTTTGACCTAGTTTACTGCTGAGCTTTGTAGGTCAAGTGATCACATAGGGTCGTTGACCTAGGCCAAGTGATCACACAGGGTCGTTTGACCTAGTTTACTGCTGAGCTTTGTAGGTCAAGCGATCACACAGGGCTGTTTGACCCAGTTTACTACCAACAGAATCACTATTTACCCTTTCTCTCTTCTGATTCTTGCGCAAAGAAGAAGAATGGCTTGCTTAATTTTTTTTTAATTGGTGTTTATAATCTGGTTTAAAAATGAAGCCCGGAGTAGTTGCAGAGCTTATTGATATATTTAGAGATTGGGAGTTGCAGGAAAGGAGCTGGGGGGTTGATAGAGAAGAGTTTGAAGAATTAATTACGGAGCTTTTTGAGCGCGTAGATATGCGAGAAAGGTAAGGAACGCATCAGTAAACTACCGCATTCTTGGCCCCATCCAGTTATTAAAGTTGTTTGCTATTTTAATTTGATCAAATAGTCCTGAAGATTTTAATCTGACCGCTTCTACTAACCCTGAAGGGTAACTGTTACCTTTAAACCTAAACAGTTTTAAGATTAGTAAAAGATATGAAAAATAAATAACAGTGAATTTACAATTTTTTTTATGCTTTTTTAAAAAAAGG
>CM065714.1:144139906-144167406 GCA_033310375.1 Conus canariensis
CCCCCAGTTAGTACGTAAACCCATCCCCTTCTTCCCTCCACCCTCATAGCATCAACACCTTAAAGTAACATGTACCAACCCACCACTTCAATCTCAGCCCATAATATCCTCCCACAACACACATACATACTACCTTATCTCCCACTATTCACCTCACACACAACTTATAGCTATCTTATTTATGCATTTATTATCAATATTATTATTATTATTATTATTTTAATTATTATTATTATTTACTGATTTTTTAATTTATTATTATTTTTAATGTTTCATTATTTATTTATTTATTTGATTATTATAAAATGTATTTCTAAATATATTTCTGTATATGCTTTCATTACCTTAACCTTCACTATCGTTGTTATCAGTATCATTCAGTAATACTATTGCTAGTATTGATACTACCACTGGCATTGACATCACCATCGCCTTCGCCTCTGGGACTGTTGCCACGGCAACCCTGCTGTTTAAGAATCCTCTAACCCACTCTCCTTTCTCCCATACCCATACTTATTGACACTAAGATTGGTAGTAATCTTGTCCCTTTTTTTTTTTTTTCTTCAGTATTTTGACCATTATTAGTATTCCTATCAGTAATATTATTATCTTCATTACGACTTTGACTCGCTCACTATTTCCCTTCCAACAGCCTCGTTCTCATTCAACGCCTTCTTCCTTGCGCTGAACCCTGCGAAGTGATCTGAAGCTATCAAAGCTAAGTGAATGTTCATTGTTTTATTCGTTAATGTCCCACCTGATGAAGACCTAAGAGGTCGAAACGCGTTGTGTTTCGTCTTGTGACTCGTTTGTCCACGTTCTCTGGGCGGTTCGCTAACATTTATTTAAGATATGCTTGAAGTGGTTCATGTAAGTTTACAGTCTTTACGTATTTTATAGCTTTTGAAACTATTGCCTTGAAAATGAATACAAATCGGAATGAAAATACAAATTTACTATTTTAGTGATAGGAAACAGCATGTTTGAAATGACTTTTATAATACTTGGTATCACAACGCAAAAGATCCATAGGTGTATAGATGAAAGCGCGCGAGTGCAGGTGTGCCCGAAAGCGACAAACAGATTATTGTCACGTCATTGAGCGTACATTCCTAATTCAGCCTGCTGTGTCGTATCGTGATTTCCATTCATTATTTCAGATACTGTCTACCCACCTGCACAATGAAAGCGCCCATTCTGTAAGGCTACTGAATATATTATAATATTTTATGTTTCATGGAAAGATGACAACCGAGACGCAGAGGGAGGGAGGGATGGAAACAGACAGACAGACAGAGAAGAGGGAGACAGAAAGAATCTAAAAAAGAAAACAGGGTCTGGGAAAGGATTACAATTTTTTTAAAGATTGAAGGGCTGTATGGGCAGACAAACACTTCGGAACGGAGGAACAATTTCCAATCTGGACAGTTTGTTCGTGTCACTGTTCAGCTGCCAAATTATGACACAAAAAAACCCTGCATGCTATAAATTCCCACGATAGAAAACTAGGTGAAGTTTTCAAGGCAAAAAAATGGACGAATGGGCTACAAGAGCAGGAAGATAGTGGGGGACAGCAAACAACAAAAAAGTAGAGAAATAGAAATTACTGAGTTTTTTTTTTAATTAGGTAGGCTGTTTTTACTAAAGGGGCTTCAGTATCCCCACGGGTGGTATATGTGATGTGAGCATCAAAGAAACCAAATGTATCATTACACAGAGTTCATTTTCAAAACAAACTTGTGCCGGACCTAACGAATCTCTCCCACTGCGAAGCTTTGAAGAAGAAAGGTTGTGCGTAATGTCCCAGTCGAAAGAGCTCCTTCACAGAACGGGAACCAGTAAAGAGCCATCCGTCTCCTATGCCAAACTTCACAGAAACACACTGAGTCGACGGATGAAGACAAGTTTTAGATGTAACGACTAAAGACCTCATCACTTTTAGGCTCAAAACACAAGCTCAGTTTGTACATTTGCATCAAACTGCAAGGATTCAAATGTAAAAAAAAAATGCAGCGTCTGGATGAACAAGTGGAAGGACATGTAGTAAGTGTAAAACTATGGTCCAGGAAAGGCAAGGGGAGTTTGGCCCAATAGACGCTCCATGAATGCGTTGATACAGACTCTGATCAGCTGATGCCGTTTTTTTTACCATTGTATGCTCATTTGATCGAAAATTTGCTCGTGTTTGTCTTTGATAAAATCTCATGGAATTATCGTCTAACGACTCACAACCTTGGTCATGGCTCTCAAGATGATCTCTAAGTCTGGACATAGAGACTTGTTAATCATCTCTGATCCTCTTTCTTCTCAAGTACTATGAACTACTTACATTTTTATGGAAATTGATGGCGAATTTTGATCGCTTTGATTCTATGTCATCCTCAAGTTCGAGGCACTGAGGTAGCCAATCATCTTGTCAAGAATACCACAAATAAAGTATCGTCCAGATAATCTACCCCTACACGGATCGACAACCCAAAGTTCATAATTGTGTTTAAGACATCTGGCAAGAGGACTGGAACACACAAACGGATGGTAAACCTTTACAGTTCCATCCAAACCTTAATGAGAGCGACAGAGAGAGACAGAGAGAACGATAGAGGACTGGAACACACAAACGGATGGTAAACCTTTACAATTCCATCCAAACCTTAATGAGAGCGACAGAGAGAGACAGAGAGAACGATAGCGTTAACAGATATGTAACTAAGAAAAGACGTCGATGTTATGAAAGAGGCTGTGATGGCAATCATCACATTAATGCTGGATGCATTAAGGGACTGTGTTATGGCCAATAGAATGGCGGTATGATTAAGCCCCAATGGAATACTTTCCACAACGCAGACATCTTGGACTTGCAAATCTTCCAATAGATTTTATCCAGCAGTTAACGGCTGTACCTCCTTCGTACAGAGTGTAAAATCTGGGACAATGGAAATGTTCATTTTCTTCAGCCACTGTCTGTCACCTGACAGCAGTGCAAACTCACGGACGCAAGGTTCGAGTTCCACAGAGAGGCACTAGAGAATGTAAGTTTCTATACTCTACTCCCCACATCTTATTTTGCACGAAAACCCCCCTTTTCACAAACAAATCTCGTCCATCTCATGCTACTTTTTGCCAAAATTGACACCTTTTTTACAATCAAAATTAACATGCAAAAACCTCCAAAATTGACGTAATCGTTATTTTAAAATGGGGGAGCTTACGTGCAAAACAAAAAAATGGGTGATTTAGAACCTACATATTGACATTCTCTCCTAGCTAAGCAAAGCACCTCAATCAACTCAGTCAAATGATCACATAGGGTCGTTTGACCTAGTTTACTGCACCACTTTGTAGGTCAAGTGATCACATAGGGTCGTTTGACCTAGTTTACTGCACCACTTTGTAGGTCAAGTGATCACATAGGGTCGTTTGACCCAGTTTACTGCACCACTTTGTAGGTCAAGTGATCACATAGGGTCGTTTGACCTAGTTTACTGCTAGCTTTGTAGGTCAAGTGATCACATAGGGTCGTTTGACCTAGGCCAAGTGATCACACAGGGTCGTTTGACCTAGTTTACTGCTGAGCTTTGTAGGTCAAGCGATCACACAGGGCTGTTTGACCCAGTTTACTACCAACAGAATCACTATTTACCCTTTCTCTCTTCTGATTCTTGCGCAAAGAAGAAGAATGGCTTGCTTAATTTTTTTTTAATTGGTGTTTATAATCTGGTTTAAAAAATGAAGCCGGAGTAGTTGCAGAGCTTATTGATATATTTAGAGATTGGGAGTTTGCAGGAAAGGAGCTGGGGGGTTGATAGAGAAGAGTTTGAAGAATTAATTACGGAGCTTTTTTGAGCGCGTAGATATGCGAGAAAGCGTAAGGAACGCCATCAGTAAACTACCGCATTCTTGGCCCCATCCAGTTATAAAGTTGTTTGCTATTTTAATTGATCAAATAGCTCCTGAAGATTTTAATCTGACCGCTTCTACTAACCCTGAAGGAGTAACTGTTACCTTTAAACCTAAACAGTTTTTAAGATTAGTAAAAGACTATGAATAATAAATAACAGCTGAATTTACAATTATTTTTTTTTATTGCTTTTAAAAATGGATTGCGACGAGCTATTAAAGTGTGAGGAGGCAGCAGACCTCTGTCATAAAGAAAGATTATACTCGCTGGCTGCGTGTGGGAAAACCAGGCAGTATTTAGGCGTTGAACTAAGTATTGAACAGATTCAGCAATTGTCTACATCAGACGTTGAGAAGTATTACGCTAGGTACGAAGCACAGCTAGGATCAAAAATGGTTAGATCGGTGGGACAGACAATGATTAGTTTATATGCTAAGTTAGTAGGCAAGATAGCGCCGATTGATTCAGAAGAAGATTTAAAATATGACTTAACACAAGATCCGGTTTTAACCAAGTCCCTAGAATCTCTTGCATGTGACATGTATTATAGATTTGGGACGTTGCTATGTCCATTCATCATGGGATTAATTACTTTTAATCACATTAATTTTAATCATATTAATTTTAATCAGACTAAAAAAAATGAGCGAGCAGGAGAAGAAGACTCCACAGGAGCAGAATGCCCCACAAGTGGATTTACAGGCGAGTGCCCCACAAGTGAATCCACAACTGAGTGTCCCGCAGGTGAGTAGTGTTACTAAAGCTAAAAGTGCTGGGCGTGTTGAGGCCGGCCGTAAACTAGCTGAATGGAACAGACTGCAAAAAGCAAACCAAGCAGCAAAACAAAAATTATTAGATAGTAATACAACAACAGCACCAGCACCAGCACCGCCACCAACAACAACACAATCAAACTATAAGATGTATTATTATGTACTGGGGAGTATTGTTGTTGGTGGAGGGGTTTTGGCATACAAGCGCCTAAAGCCATACTTAGCAACAAAGTCACAAATCCCCACAAAAACAGTAAAAGAACCAGCTTCTGCAAAAAAAGTACAACCTCCTGCTGTAGACCCATTTTTAATAAATTAGTTTTTTAAATGTGTTGTTAAGTACTGGCTAAGTACAAGCTAAGTACTGGTTAAGTCAGTTATAACAAGTTAAGTGCAAGTTAAGTGCAAGTCATGTTAAGTACTAGTTAAGATCTTAAGTTAAGTACTAGTTAAGATCTTAAGTTAAGTACTAGTTAAGATCATTAAGTTAAGTCGTGACAAGTCAGTTCTCCGGGGGCCTATAGCGTATGAAAACTCGGGGCTAACGTAAGTTCGCTTGTTATTGTTAGAAACTAGTGACTTCTTATTAACAGCAGTTGTGTTTACTTGATGAAGAGTAGAGCGCAGATTAACATTTGTGTGATAAAATACTTCGCGTTCAAAGAGAGCCTGCTTGTAGTTGTTGTGACTTATTTCTTTTTTTACAACTTCTTTATCTATGCCCTTAGCTTTCTTTGTTACAGAAGTCTGGGTAGCAACGCTATACATCTTTGACCGCAGGCCAACATATTCTTGTATAACCGTCCCATTAAATTCATCCTTCATCTTTCCAATCACTTTCTTGTTAGCGGTTGAATATAAAGGCGAATCTTTAGGATAGTCACATGTGTCATACCACCCATCAGCTCCTTTGGCCACTTCTATTTCCATGTCTTTGTAGAAGTCTTCAGTTGGGATGTCTAGAATAAACCTATCGGTGTCTGTGTAAACGACATTTGATTCTGGGTACAGCGGCTTAAAGTAGTCGTATAGAAATTCAAGCATTAACAGCTTAGACAGCTCTAGCACGGCGAATCCGATAAACACCGGCTTGTCCAACTTCACACTCAGTTTCTTCATCATAATGCCAACCAGGCTGTCGCTAAATATTCTAAAGTCTTGATAGTTAGGTTTAGAGGTCAGCTTAATTGCTTGTTTTTTGTTTGTAACTAATCTTACATCTGTACGATTGTGTACGTTCTCCATGGTTTTGCCAAAACAACTGTTGTTCATCAACTTAAAGAAGTCTTTTTCTGAAGCGTCAGTGGCCGCAGTCCTAAGATCAGTGTTCTTCATGATGTATGGTCTCATGAAAGGCTCTTGGTCAAAGGTAATTATTCTGTGAACGGCGGTAAGTTTCAACCCGTGTCTTAAGTAAAATTGTAACAGCCTGTAATGGCAGACATATTTAGTTTTGTTAAAGAGGTTAGGCACGAGTTTAGGCGGTTCTGTGGGACTCATCTTTAATCTTTCTGCGGCTAGAGGATAATCATTATGAAGGTCATGCAACTCTGCGGGATAATCTAAGTCTACCTCTAAGATTAGTCCTATTGGATTATCAGGTGTAAGCTGTGATAATAGTCCTACCACCCGATCAACCTCATGAGGCCCGTTTATCATTTTAAAGTTTCTTAATGGCAGTGCCTGGCTCATGGCCCACCCATACAGATTGTTGGCGTCTAAGTAACATCAGATAGTTGGATGGTTTAGTTGGATCATAATCGTCTAAATACTTGTTGTTGGCTCTGCGGTAAGGATGACAGGCCATGCTAATGCCTCCTCTCAGCCCGCCCTCAATCATCTGAAGTGTATCCAGATCCGATATTAAGTCAATCTCGACGTTTGTATACTTCAAGAATGCATCCCAAGACAACCCCGGGGAAGAGATGTACTGTGACGAATCCAGACCGTAGTGTTTCATGCAAGTGGATCTGTAATTCTGAAAGACGTCAGCTAATAAACACACGTCGGCCAATAAATATTGATCGTGATAATCGCCCATCGTTTGACAGTGTAATTCTGTCCAGGCTTTTTGCGCGTATTCATAGTCGGCGTCAGATATGTCCTTTCTTCTAAGACGGCTGTAAAAGTCTTCCTTTGCTGGCAGCGCCGGCTCGTCAAACTTGTCCCACGAGTCCATGTATTCATAAGGATAGACGCCTTTACGGACTAAAGATGGGTCGAAATACTTTTTAGTGATTGGATAGTCTTGTAAAGATTCTGCTAGTTTGCTTAAACTCCCCATCAGATGCTGGGCAGAGTCATAGAAGGATAAACAGTCTACAGTAAAGGTCATGTACTTTTCTGATGATTGTGCAATACAGCTAACCCTCTTACATTTAGAAGTTACTGCTTGCATGATAAAGTGAGAATCATAGCCCCGCAAGTTATGAAAGAAGATTGGCAGTTTCCATGTCTTGGGGTCAACCTTAAGTTGAAGATTGCAGCTATTATGCGCTGCCCCTCTGAATTTTCCAGTAATGTGATCATGGTCCCTTACAGCATTGCCTGATAATTCTCTGTTGCATATCCAGCAGTGGGTGGCTGATTTGTAGCGCCTTTGGTCTTCGGGGGTCATCTTAATGCCTGAAAGGTTCAGCTGATTGGAAAATTGATTGCGAAGGTGTTTCATCTGCTCCAAAAATCGACCGGCTGCGTTGGGGCCTCTGTAAATCTCCGGCTGTGTGTGTCCGCCATCTGACCTAACAACGACAAATGCATAAGAACAGATCTGATGACGAGATAATAAGGTTGTTTTTTGTTGTGTCCGTTCTTGAGGGCCGTAGTACTGTGGCAAGATTGCTTCAAAGTCAGCATAGACTACGTATGGGCTCATTTGCATTTTTCGTACATTCTTAAACCTGACTTTAGACCCGGGCGGGGGCGCAATAATTTCGGTTTTACAGTCTTCAAAACTTTTACAATGTTTCTTATGTTTGTCAGCTGCCTGTATAGATGGAATTCTAACCAAACATCTTCTACAAAGCCCCTGTTTAGCAGGATCCTTTGTAGTATAAGCCAGAAGTCTACTCATTGTTCTAATTAATACATAATGGCTCTTGGAACCGTCTGCAAACAGTATCAAGTCTACATGATTCTCAAGTGATTCGCCTAAAGGGGGAGCATTGGGAGAGATTCTTAGAGGGACTAGATTGTCTACTACAGACCATGTGTATACGTTTACGGTTATCGGTTTGTTTTGCTCTTCAAACTGGTCGATACTTTCTATGCTCACTGGAAAGGTTATGTTATTTAAGTTTAGCTCATTTATATACTGCCTGTAATTGGAAACTCTGTCTGGGTGCTTTTTAACAGGGTGTAAATGCGCCAAAACACACCACATGAAACATAAGTTGTCTGAATTATGTATATTTAAGACTGCTCGTTTAAGAACTAACTCTCTCGGGAGAAGGATGTAAGAATTGCCGACTATATCATAGAACTTTGTTTGTCTTAATTTGATTTCGAGGACTGTTCCTTCAGACCAACCGGAGCCGCGCTGTTTCGTTTCTTCAATCGCATGGTTAAACTGTGTAAGCATGTAATCAGCCCAGTCAGGTGTAAAGTTGCGATAGCTGATTACTTTTTTCTGTCTAGTTGAAACCCAGACTTGCATACTACTATCATCGGGGGTTATATATTCAATCTGAACAACCAACATGACTTTTACTGGCGGGTTAATTTGAAGAGACTCTGGAATTTTAGAAATAGCATGCATCACACTTTTCTGAACGTTTGTAGGGTTAATAATGTTCATGTCTATGACCGTGTCCATGTCTAATTCAATGAACGTATCGCTTAATTGTTCATTACCGTCAAATATCTCCTCCCACGTATATAGTTTTCCAACCTCGGATTTACTTGTGGGGTTCATTTTTAACCCACAATATTTACGTAAATTAAAAAAAAAAAAATGTAAGTAAACGCGCTTTTATTCTTCACCCAAGCGTTGCAATACTTCAAGACACCCTAATCTTACAAGAACGCCTGCTAATACTTTAGCTTTTTCTGAATCACTACAGTCAATGTTTAACTCTTTGATTGCTTCGTCAAATAGTTCACTATGATTTTTTATTAAATTGTTTACATCATTCTCAAACCCAGATTTACTAATATCAATGTTTAACACTTTCATCGTTTCGTCAAATAGTTCATTACAATTTTCTACTAAAATCATTAGATCAGATTCGCTGTGTTTGGCCGTCATTTTTAAATCTAAAAATTAAATAAATAAAAAATAAAACCATGAGTATAACGTTGGTTAATTATGCAGGGCCTATTGTTGGTGTTATAGTTTATTCAACCCTAGCAAAATGTTTGTTAAGAATAAAACCGCCCAACATAGGAAAGATAGAAGATTCGCCGAAACTAGTTACAACCTTATTTTTAGCTCTGGCAACAAAAGATTATCTGATTAAAAAGCACATAGACAGTCTTTCATATTATGATTATTTTAATTATTTTTTTAGTTAATAAAAAATATGAGCACTGCAAAGATCATCAATACGATTTACCACTCTGCTGTAATCGGCGGCCTTAGTATAGGATATAGCATGTTAGCAAAAAACATGTTTAAAATGAGGCCGGCCGATCTAGGAAGGTTAGACATTGAGGATGTTGTTAAGGTTATAGCTGTAATAACGGCGGGGATTGCCTCAAAAGACTTTCTTGTTACACAGGGGATTATCCCAGAAAACATCAATGCATAGAAAGATTAATGCATTTAGGCAGATTGATTTATTAAAAAAAAAAAAAGATTCATTCTAAAAAATATTGATTTATAAAAAAAAAAAAAATTCATTCATTTATATAAAAAAAGATGTCTGGAATAGTTCTGATGGTGGGAGGAGCTATTGTTAATGCATTGGCTTTCTCCGGCAGTAATTATATGTTTAGTAAATTGCGGTCTGATGAAGAGAGAGAACGCCATAACAAGGCAATGGAAGATTTAGCTAAGGCAAGAGACGCTTACGAGAAAAGGAGGATTGCTCACTTAGACTTTATTAATAAAAAGTTAAGAGAACAGGGACATGCAGAGCACACATTTACAGACGTTGATGATGCAATGAATGAATATTACTTAGTGACAGGAAAGAAGTTTCTAACATCGGCACCGCCAGAACTGTCTAACTTTTATGAACCATCTGAGGATCAGAAAATGGTATAAATAGGCTTTATTATAGGTGCTATGGGGGCAATCTTTCTTCTTGCATATTCAATCTAAAAACAATAGTTAAAAATGTAATAAAAACAGTCTCTTATGGACGATACGAAGTACAAAATATATTATTCTCCTGGAGGGTATTGGAAAGGAAAGGCCGCTATTGATAAACTGAGTAAAGCTGCTAGGGTGTCTGAATCAGAAGCGAAAGACTGGCTTTCAAAACAAGCGATCTGGCAAATATATCTGCCTGCCCCAAAAAGAATAATAAGGCCTCGATTTGTTAACTCAGTTCCTAATGACAACCACCAGATGGACTTGTTGTATCTTCCGCATGACAAAGTTAGAAGAAAAAAGTTTAAGTATGCTCTTACAGTTGTTGACATGGCTTCAAGGTATAAAGATGCTGAGCCTTTAACGGATAAAAGCTCAACTGCTGTGGCTGTGGCTTTACAACAAATATACATGCGAGGTCCATTAAAGTATCCTAGGTTGATCCAGGTTGATGATGGGAAAGAGTTTAAAGGAGCCGTAAACCAGTTGTTTCTAAGACATCGGGTTACAGTTAAGAGAGGGATCCCAGGCAACCATCGCTCCCAAGCTCTAGTAGAAAACTTTAATAAGAATCTAGCTGAGCGTCTGTTTATCTATCAATACCACAGAGATCTTATGGACAGGACGCGCAACACAGAATGGGTTAGGATATTGCCAGCAGTCTTACGCGCCATGAACAATGAAGAATTTAAAGCAACGGGTCTTAAGCCAGTGAACACGATCAAATTAAAAAAAAATTAGCATTACTGAAGACATCCAAGGTAATCAAAAACTCTTGCCTTTTGGACTAAAAGTAAGATACTTGTATGCGCCTGGAGAAGCAGAGGGCGATGTTAGAATTAGAGCCACAGACCCCATATGGAGCGTAGACGTATATGAAGTTGAAAGAATTATGAAAACAGCCCCTCCCGTGTATTATTTAAGAGAGACTCTTTCTTCTGCGTCTAAAAAGCCTGCCCCTAAAAGATCGTTTGTTCGCGAAGAGTTGCAAGTTGTCCCACCAAACACGGTGCCGATTAGTTAAAAAAAAAAAAAATTAGTATTTATTTTTTTTGTTAAACATGATTTTTTTTTGTGTGTGTTAAACTTATGATTTATTTATTTATTTTAGTTCACATCTTATTTTTAGTCTATTTTGGGGTTTAACTGATTGTTTGCTTGCTTTTCAATGTTCTGTTTGATTGTCTCAGTGTCTACCTGTTGCGAAGTAAAAGTCTTTCTCCACTCCTTTTGAAGTTCAGTTTTTTGTCGCCTGTAATCCTCACCATCAGCCATAAGATGCTCAAATTCTTCAGCTGTAATGTTTTCGTCCTGCAATGCTTTGCTTATTCTCAGCCTTAATGAACAAAGTTTTGCTGATGCTAGGGCCACAATGGCAGTGTGCTTTTGTAGTTTAGGCGTTAATTTTTTTAAAACAGCACTCACAATCATAGACATAGCACCTAAACCCAAACCAAGGCTCCCTAATGCTAAAGAGGCTGGCGCTCCGGCCCCAGTAGCTAAAAGAGCAACGCCGGACCCAGCACTTACGCTCGCTACAGCTGATGAGCCGGTGATTATATAAGAAAGAGTATTTAAAACTTTAGCATATTTCTTTCTAGTAACCCTATACTTATTCAAGTCACTTTCTATTTCTTCTTGAAGTTCAGTTATTTGCTCTAACCTAAACTTTTGAGCCTGATCATCCATTTTTAAATAAGATTAATTTTTTTAATTAAGATTAATCTTGTACATATTTTCTTATTAATCCTTCTGGCAGCACTTCATCAACAGAGTAAAACGCAATAAAATCAACATACTTAATAAAAATAAAATCAAGCACTGTTAGTTTGTCTTTGTCAACCATCACAGTGACTTTGTCAGAAGATACAGAAGTGTTTATTTCATCCCCGTTTTTAGTAATAGCAATAACAAGCCTGAGAGGCCCATTCAAGTTTTCAGACTTTATTTGTACGCCTCTGATTAACGTATGCTCTGGCAAACTAGGATCAGACTCCCTTGGAGTAATAAATAAGCGAAAAAGCATCGTCATTTTTCTAGGCAGTGATTCTAGTTTTGGGTTAAACTCTAAGCCGACGGTGTCACCTCCCACTTCAGCTAAGGACTTCTTTCTCCGCAGCATATATACAGAGCCCTGCCTGGTTATTTCAATCTGCTTTTTCTGTTGTAATCCTGGGACTAGGCTAGCAAGAAGGCGTCCTTCATTCAAAGCTTTTCTAAAATTGTATTTCTTATCAAAGTATACATGGGGGCTTCGTAGTTCAAACTTTAAATCCCAGTTAATGTCAGGAAGCAACGCCCAGGCATTCTCTCGTTTATGAAGTTTGTATTCGTGTTTGCCAAAATCGTTTGCCCTTAGATTTCTTATCTCTTCCAGGGTAGGATATTGCTGCCGTTTTTTATCTTCAATTTCTATTCGTTTGTAAACACCATCGTCGGTGTATTCAAATCCATAAACATTTCCTGGCACTCCTATCAGATCAAAGTCAGTTGTATCTGCTAGATCTTTTATCTCTACTGCAACGCATTTAGGAGCTAACTCTGCTTTTGATTCAGGTCCTCGAGACATTCTTTTTAATATAAACAATTTATTATAAACAAATTGTTATAAACAATCTATAATGAGCAATCTATAATGAGCAATCTATAATGAGCAATCTATAATGAGCAATCTATAATGAGCAATTTATTATAAACAATCTATAATGTGCAATCTATAATGTGCAATCTATAATAAGCAAACGTATTGAACTGGCGGGTCAGTCCGTAAGCATAGTTTAGCGTGCTTAGATTTTTCTAGCTGCTCTTTTATTTTTTTTAGTTCATCCTTGTCCCTGATTATATAGTTTTCACTTAAACATTCTTCAAAACTGTCCCGGTCCTTAGTATAGAATAAGATGACTGATTTTAACTGCGATCTAAAGTCTTTTAAGACAGCATTGTATTTTTGAGTTAAGAGCCAAACAGAAACTAATGCGTGTCTTCCGCTAAAGGCTAGCTTAGACAGGGTCCTTCTTTTTTTAACAATGTCTTGTTCAGCCGAACAGTCATCAATAATAAACAACGTTTCGGTTCCCTCAAATAGCCTATAGTAATGTTCTAAACAGTCGCTTAGCTTGTCAGTAGGATCAACTAAAAATATATTCTCGTCTGTCCAAACAAACTGCCTTTCTTTGTAAGACTTGTTGTGCTTAATGGTTGTGCAGAATATAACAATGTACTCGTAATGAAACCTGTAGACTGTTTGTAACAAATCAAGCACGAAGACAGTTTTCCCACACCCAGTAATCCCACAAATAAGCGAACAGTGCGGGTCTTTGGGCAAAAAGTTCAAACTATCCATCTGTTTTAATAGGCTATTTCTTTCAGTCTATTTTCTTCAATGTTCAGCTGGGCGTCATAAACCACAAAAACGTGCATTTGTATCTGACCATTCTCCTCCTCTTCCTTATCAATCTGTATGAGTATGCCATCTGATCCTACCCTTCTTCCACTCCCGTGCAGTCTGTTGTCATACGTGGATCTAAAATCCAGCCATAGTCCATATTTGTCTGTTAGATAATCTTCAAGTCTTACATCGTGAAGGTGAAGTTTTTTTACACACATGATCGGCTGTGGGGCTTGTCTGTCTGCCTCCAGCAAACAATTTTCTTATTTCATCAAAGTGTTGGTCAGGTAAAAGTCCGGCTGAATACAGCTGAAAAGGCTTACCATCTACTGTGCAAGACAACTGCTCAATTTTTGGGTTGTAAAACACCTCAGATTCTCTCTGAAAAGGAGCTGAGGGTTCAGTAAATAGCAAGAGAACCCCCTTTAGGGACCTTAAAGAATTGCTTATAGCTATTTCCCAGACGGTGTCTTGCTTGTTTTTAATCGCTAGACTGTGGTGTAAAACTCTTTCAAAGTAAACAACCGCCCTACTTTTATACTGGTTTAAGATTATTCTAGCTAGTTCAGGGTTAGTAACAACGTCAAAATTAAGAGAGATGTTGCTGACAGTGTATCTAGCTGTTGGGTCATCTGATAGAATAACAGACCCGCTGTCATTGAATGTCAGTTCGTAAGTAAGTTTGTCTCTTAGTGCACCTTGGTAATATGGCTGATGGGTTTTTAACAGTTCAAAATCTAGAGGGATGCAAAATCTGTTCTTAAATGCTCGCGCTATTGCCTGGTCTCCCTCGTCTTCCTTTGCATCTGCAGCATTAAGCCTGTGCTTAATGCCGTTTGGGCTCTGGATTCCCTGAAAGATTTTGTCTTTTCTTTCTGTTCTATGCAGCCACAGATCAGAATAGAGATTAAAAATGTCTGCGCTACTCAGTGAGAAGACTTCTCTACCCTCCAGTTTAATTACCATATTTTTAATGATGGCCCTGCCCAGGTTAGCAACGACAGTGGCATTAGGATCCGCCGACTCAATATCTATTTTGAATGACAGCCTGGCAGTGCCCGGCATTATAACATCGTCAGGCCCGAGGTCACTAAATCTTACTGTTAACATTTCATTTGGCTCAATTGTTGATGGATTATTTACAACCCGCACAGTCTGTCTTATGCCTTTTATGCCATGGGGTTCCTTCGCTTTTCTGAATGGATCAAGGTCGCAGCCGTATGGATTCATTTTTTATAAAACAAAAAATAATAAATATATAAATATGGCTGATGAAGATTTTGACGCGATTAGTCCTATTGAAGAAGAAGATGAAATAGAACCAGGTCGTTCAATACAAGATGAACTTGAGGGGGCAGAAGCACGTCCTTTACTCCCTAGACAACCTCAAGATGTAGGTTCTTCACTCCTTAGTGCTCGTCAAGAACTTTTAGGAGTTGGCTCTTCACTCCCTAGACAGCGTCACGAACTATTGCAACGACGAATTGAATCATTCTATAAAAGTATAGAACGGGAGCTGCCAGAAATACTTGATCTTAACGATTTTGAAGAAGATGGCGGCCATTTGTATATTAGGACTAGTAAAGGAGGCCGCGTAAGAGTTACTACAAAGCCAAACGCGACCAAGTTTTTAAGTCTAAGTACAATTAGACGAGACCTCCCTGCTGCCGATGCAGAACGATTAAACATTACAAATCTAAGGTCTGATGCTGTTAGACTTTTACATAAAATGGGGCGGTTGTTGCCAACGCGATCTGAAATAGAAATCGCCACTATTCCAGAGGTAGGTCAAAAAACAGATAAAGTAATAACAGAATTTGAGGCGAGTTTTATTGATGAGACGAGTTTTATTGATGAGACGAGTTTTATTGACGGGCCAATTGGCGGTTCGCCTAGGCAAAGAGAAGGTGAGCTGAGTCCTGAAGAAGAAACAGCTTTAAAAACAATTGTTGATCCTCCATTGTCTACGAGTGAACTCAGGGATATTAGAACTGCTCTGCGTGAACTCTTGAATATTAAGTCTGCTTTAACAACTACGAATGAAGAACTAAAAAACAACTTGGCAAAATTTAATGAGATAAAGAGAGAGATAGACGAAGAAAAAAATAAGCTGGCTGATGCAGATGATAACAATTTAGAGCCGGAAGAAAAGGCTAGAATACAGGCGAAAATACAGGATTTAATGAAAGAAAAGGCAAACGTGTTAGCAGCGTTGTATATTAACAGAGAAAAAATAGCAACCCAAATAAGCAGAATCAGAGAAACTATAAACAAAATGATTTATGAAAATACTACGCTAGCAGAAAGAATAAGGACTCTGTTCAGAGAGCAGGGGATTACAATAGTTAGTATATTAACGGCCGTTGGGTTTGCTATCTCTACACTGGTTTATGCATTAACCGGCAGTGCGTCAACAGGGTCAGTAGCGCCTCCAACGCCTCAGCCTGGTAAAAGTTGGATTAGAAAACAATTGCACCATCTGGCAAACTTATTAAAGAAGTTAGCTGCCAAAGCGCTTGGTGCACTGCCTGGCATAATAGGCGGTGTTGTTAGTTGGGTTTTGTCTACAATAGGCAAAGTGGTTGGTTATATGGCTAACCATCTGTGGACTTTGGGGGTGCTGGCTGCCGGTTTAATTTTTAGTAAAATAAAGTATGACCAGTCCAGTAAAAGTTAAAAACACAACAAGGGCCGTCTTTTCGCTAGTGTGTCTGTCGGGGTGAGGTACATCAACAGGTGGTGGACTGCTTTCTGGGCTGCTTATAACTGGTGGGGGGTCGCTTTCTGCAGGTTCAGGGCTAGATACTTTTTTTTAAAAATGGCTGGCGCGGGCCTTGTGTTTAAGCCTTGATTGTGTCCTAAGTTTTGATCGTCTCCGGCTATGAGAATTTCATTATTATAATTCTGTATCATGCCAATCTGCAGTCTAAGGTCAGAAGGCAGCATGTATAATCCATGACCCACAACAAAGTCAACCTTTGACCTAGCATGTGAAAGAACGTTTTGGTACCTTTGTATGCTGGAAGGCAAATCAACAGCAGAGTTAATAGCATCTTCTAAATTGGCTAGAAATTGTTTTCTGGCGTCAAAGCCTGTAGATTGATCCACTATGCTAGACTTGGTCTGTGCTTGCGCTCCTAATAGACACCAAACGTACGTCCGTATGGAGTCATTAAGTCTTTGCACTCCTGGCATTGTTAGGCCTTCACTTTTATCTAAGATAAATGTTGCCCAAGCATTGGGGTGTTTTTGTTCTATTGATCCCAATCTAACTTGGGAGTTTGACTTAAAAGAGGTGTGGCCGGGCCAGTAGTCAAAATTATATTCTCTACGCTGACCCCACAAATACAATGTGCCCAACCCGTGATTGCGGTCTAACTTTTGTCTAAAGTTATTTGAAGGGTTAATGTTAAATTCGTTGCAGATTCTTTCATATGCATTATTGTCCATTGGGCTGAGAAATGGATTAAACGCGTTGTCATTGGGGAGGCGTACTTGTAGTTCAGTTAGTATGCGCCTATACTGATAATAAACATGAAAGTTATATACTGACCTTACTAAGAGGTTGGGGTGGTTTAAATGGTTTGCATATGAAACACCGCAGCCAGTGGTTGAGCAGTAAACTGCAAAATTTAACTGATTCTGGTAAAAAGCCATGGGGTGAGTTGACCATGCTGATGGCACTCTATCACTCTTTATTGGAGGATTTAAATATCTAGTTAGTGGGTTTACAAGCCTGACTAGAAAGCCATATGATTCATCCACTGCGATGGTTAGGCTACTAAAGTCCAAAGATTGGGGCTCATAAACCCCCCCTACATCGTAAGTAGCACCTTCATTATATTTAAAAGGTTCCATTTTTAAATAGATTTTTAAAAAAAGGATTTAAAAAGGATGTTCCTTTATATAACCAAGCAAAACATAAGTGTGTTCTTAAAGTATCCAATTAACAATAGGCGCGGTAATAGTCGGGTTGCTCTTAGAAAAATTGGTTTTAAAGTTAAGTGGTTTAATATATCTGAAGAAGCTCAGAATAACTGGATTAATATTAGTAATGAAGAGGGCAATCAAATAACTCATGAAAAAATACCAGAAGGCTATTACAGCTTTTGTTCTTTAAAAGAAGTATTTAACGAATTAGGCATATTGCTAAAAATTAACGAAGCAAACCTCAGAATTACAATGCATTTTCCACTAGAAAAAAAAGAGAATACACTTTTCCTAAAGGCCTTGCGCGAATCTTGGGTTTCCACAGTACTAGCAGATCTTATAAATTTAGTACAAGAGAAAACATCTATCAATTTGAAGGTAATGAACCATGTGATTTTCTCGTTAACCCGATGTTGTATGTCCATTTACGGGAGTTAAAAACAAGTACTAATTTATTTGATGGCAATCCATCTACAGTTCTAGGAGTACTGCCATCAATTAAGGCGGGGTTTTGCGATTATCAGTTAAGCACATTTGGTAAAGACAGCCGGTTTAAAGAATTAGTTGAGGGGTCTATAAATTCAGTGTGTGTAAAAATAACTAACCAAGATGGAAGGCCGGTTGTTTGCTCTGATTTGTTAGTAGTGCTTGAGATAGAAGATTAATCAGAAGAGAAGAGAGAATGTAAGTTTCTAGACTCTATATCACCCATTTTTTGTTTTGCACGTAAGCCCCCCATTTTAAAATAACGATTACGTCAATTTTGGAGGTTTTTGCATGTTAATTTTGATTGTAAAAAAGGTGTCAATTTTGGCAAAAAGTAGCATGAGATGGACGAGATTTGTTTGTGAAAAGGGGGGTTTTCGTGCAAAATAAGATGTGGGGAGTAGAGTATAGAAACTTACATTCTCTGCACTGGTGTGAGTTTTCGGCCGCGAAGAGGCTGAGTGAGCCATGAGCTCAGCCTCTTGTTCCTATACTTCCTCTTCCTCCTCTTCTTCCTCTTCTCCTATCCCCCCCCCCCCCCCCCCCCCCCTTCGTTATCTTCCGTGCCCTCCCTTGGATACTGTTCACAAACCTTCAAATCATCTAAGAGCTGTGAAAGGTGTCAAGGTATCTGTTAATTGATATCGACCTTAGGTTCGGATTAACAGAGCATTGTAATACATCGAGACCAAAATAATTAGGTATCAACTAATTCGGCGACATGCCCTTTGTGCGGAGATGCAAAAGAAGATGAAGTACATATTTTGTTTCGCTGCCCTAGTCTCTGTGATCTTCATCAAGAACACATGCTACGAACATTTTTATGAAATCCGTGTCTGTTCAATGTGGCCGTACTGGTGTCAAATAGTAACAACAACAAACTGAAAAATGTATGCGTGTATCTGTATAAGGCATTTAAAAAACGTGCAACTACAGTTAAAGGATGTATATGTCAATATTGAATCATAAGTTTGTTGTTCTCTGTAGTCAAAACATGTTGGAATCTGTCATTATTATATTCATGTATCTTTAGCTTTTTTCGCCCTTAATTTGCCATTGTATATAGATCCAACGTCAGTAGGGGCTGTGTCCTGAACTGAATAAACAATATTCCATGAGCATTACTCACAAACCGCTTATACCACCTGCCAGTTTACAGCCACGCCCAGATTCTTTCTGTGGCAGACCCAGTACTTTCATTCCTATGAAAACAGTACCGGTCGGCCACAGAGCCACGCGTTAGCGAAGACTCTACTTGCTGAGTCACTTCGTTGGTGGTGCCAACTCGCAGCGCTTCGTGTTTTAAAGCTGTGAATATATTAGGCTGGTATTACCATCTTGTTGATATATCTGTTTGTATTTTTTTCTGTTTTAGGGTCATCACAAATCATTACACAACTGTCCCTGTACACCACGAATTTTTAATTCATGTTATTTACATTGCTTCACATTGAGCGAAGAGAAGGTGGATGGGGTCAGATTAGGTGCAATGTGTTCCAATTGCAATTTCAAACCCAAAAGGAAAATGTTCACACACGCATTGTTGTCAGACAACATCTCCAAGCTATGGACATTGTCGTGAGTATCAAAACAACGAATTGTTAAAAAAAAAAAATCAGAGTATGGGCTCGCTTTGCGGTATGAATGAATTGTGTTGTCCTACAATGGTGTTGAGTCGCACTGAACTGGGACAGCCGCATCCGAAGAGCTGCATCCTCGATGTCCAGGTACTCCATGAAGAAAAGACCCGACACATTTCTTCGGGGCAAGTACAGATATGCACAGAGCGTAGAGCTGATAAAGGCATCGGGTAATAACGGGGAGGATTTCAACGACAAGGATGATCATGATGGGTATAAAACTTATAGTGTGCCTGCCATCAATATCTACTTCTGAAGGTTCATTAAATCTGTTCACAAACGAGCATCCTCCCATAACACAAATGCACCTGCACATATACGCATCACGATCTCACACACACACACACACACACACACACACACACACACACACACACACACACACACACACACACACACACACACATGCGCGCGCGCGCGCGTAGGCTTTAATACGCTTCATCACCTTTCACAACCCTCCGCCGTTAACTCACAAGAGTTTTTTTTCAGCTGAAGTGCATGACAAACGATGTTTTGAACCAGAATGATGGTGCAAAGTGAAACTGTGGTAGAGAAGAATCGCACTGAGGATGTAGAGAGACTGCGTCTGGCTATCAGACGCTGCAAAAGAAAAGGATCTTTGTCTGCATGTTTTTGGTTGTTTGGTGGTTGCAAAGTGAGATGACTGCAGGCAGAAATAAAAACAATTTTAAAAAGGTATGTGAAATAACTCCACCAGATAACACGAACAAACGAATTACAAGACGAAACACGGCACGTTTTGACCTCATTGGTCGTCTTCAGGCGAGATAAACAACACTCATGATAACGAAAATAAAGAACGAGCAATCACATATCTTATCATATTGGGCGCAAATGGGCGTTGAGGCAGACAGCTTTTTGACATCGCAGAGGCTGAGTTCTATATGAAATTAACCCATCGGTAGATTCAATGAAACCTGTGAGGAGGAGACCTCTGTTTCTAATCGGCCTGCAAACAGCCAGCCGGGGCGATTAGTAGAATGTTAAACATCGCTACACGTTCTGTCTCCAGTTCCTCAAATACCAGCCTCCCTTCGGTAACTCCTCACGCGCTTCGCAGACAGGCTACCTATCTAAACGGGAAAAAAAAAAAACATTTTACACTGCCTGGCTACCAATCTCTAACCAAAGAGTCCATTTGTCATCGTCTTTTGCTGTCATTAATGGCACTTCTTGCTGTTATTCCCCCTAATGCCATCTTGAATTTCAGTCCAACATCATTCTGTTTCTAACACAACCATAAAGACAAAACACGTTTCGATCTCTTAGGTCTTCTTCAGGCAAGATAAACAACACGCAGGGCAACGAAAATAAAGAACAAGCAATCACTTATCTTGTCACATTCGGAGCAAGATAGGCGTTACAACCCTATAATGAAAACGAAAACACACCTTTTGTGAGTAACCCCCGCCCCCCTGAAAGTTTGATAATTGTCGCCCTCAACGCCCATCTTGCGCCGAACTGGATAAGATCAGCGGTTGCTCGTTCTTCATTTGCCTGAGTATTGTAGGGGTCGTGGAACGAACCCAGTAGAGACGTGGTCATGTGTTTGCCTGTAGGGGTCGTGGAACGAACCCAGTAGAGACGTGGTCATGTGTTTGCCTGTAGGGGTCGTGGAACGAACCCAGTAGAGACGTGGTCATGTGTTTGCCTGTAGGGGTCGTGGAACGAACCCAGTAGAGACGTGGTCATGTGTTTGCCTGTAGGGGTCGTGGAACGAACCCAGTAGAGACGTGGTCATGTGTTTGCCTGTAGGGGTCGTGGAACGAACCCAGTAGAGACGTGGTCATGTGTTTGCCTGTAGGGGTCGTGGAACGAACCCAGTAGAGACGTGGTCATGTGTTTGCCTGTAGGGGTCGTGGAACGAACCCAGTAGAGACGTGGTCATGTGTTTGCCTGTAGGGGTCGTGGAACGAACCCAGTAGAGACGTGGTCATGTGTTTGCCTGTAGGGGTCGTGGAACAGAGACGTGGTCATGTTTGCCTGTAGGGTCGTGGAACGAACCCAGTAGGACGTGGTCATGTGTTTGCCTGTAGGGGTGTGGAAACGAACCCAGGAGAACGTGGTCATGTGTTTGCCTGTAGGTCGTGGAACGAACCCAGTAGAGACGTGGTCATGTGTTTGCCTGTAAGGGGTCGTGGAACGAACCCAGTAGAGACGTGGTCATGTGTTTGCCTGTAGGGGTCGTGAGAACAGAGACGTGGTCATGTGTTTGCCTGTAGGGGTCGTGGAACAGAGACGTGGTCATGTGTTTGCCTGTAGGGGTCGTGGAACGAACCCAGCAGAGACGTGGTCATGTGTTTGCCTGTAGGGGTCGTGGAACGAACCCAGTAGAGACGTGGTCATGTGTTTGCCTGTAGGGGTAGAGACGTGGTCATGTGTTTGCCTGTAGGGGTCGTGGAACGAACCAGAAGACGTGGTCATGTGTTTGCCTGTAGGGGTCGTGGAACGAACCCAGGAGAGACGTGGTCATGTGTTTGCCTGTTGAAAACGTGATCAGTAAATCTTTTTCCCCCTTGACTCTCCACTTCTGTCAAGCAACCCAGGACTTTTGTCACCTTTAACCCCCCCCCCCCCTTCCGCCCACCCCTGTCATTTGTTTGGGATGGGAAAGGGAGTCCTCTTCATTCGGATGCTAAGCATCCAGTTGCCTGATCGAGCCTAGTCCGTGTCCCAACCCAAGATATAGCTGGAGATGCTCCAGTTTCAAAATTGTAGTAAGCTTTCATGAGCTGTTCAGGTGATAAATGCTGGAGTGCTTACTCAGGAGTCTTTTGGGGAGCGGCGGTCACCAGACATTGTGTGAGTGGACCCACTGCTTGTTAAGCTTGCTGTCCTTTTCCTTCAAATACTGTGCGGCTTTAAACTTTAAATCCTTCAAGCTTGTTTGAAATTCTTCGGAAGTACTCTTTTTTATGGTTTTTTTGTTTTGTTTTGTTTTTTGCCTTACCATGTGTATTGGTTTGCCAGTGGGCGTTCAACTAGCTGCCAAGTTATTCCCCGGGTCGGAGATATTTTTCTGTCTTATCTCCCCTGCCACTTGAGCCGCATCACTGTCACGTCTCTCATTCAGCCTATCCGTTCACAGCCACACCCTGCTGAGACCTGTCGGGGCTCCAGCCCCTGCAATCCGTTCACAGCCACACCCTGCTGAGTCCTGTCGGAGCTCCAGCCCCTGCAATCTACATGGAGCAGTCAGGAGCAAGTCGCCGTGAGGTACCCTGCCAAATGAGATACTGCAATGCTGTAGAATCGACTCCTTGGTGTCCTGTGGTGCTTCTCCTGATTCAACACACTGAAGACAACACATATTAATCTCTCCTACAGAGGACAATACTTGGTCAGTCGCAGAGCAAGCGTGAGTGAGTGTACAACTTAAGGCGGTGCCATCATTTCCGTCCAGTGACAGTCCTCATCAACTTGCCGATAACGACGATCTGGACGTGAGCTCACCAAGGGCATAGACTTGGAAAGGAAACGAAAGTGCGAGTGCGGAGAAAGACTTTGGAGTAATTGTTCACCCTTTTTTTTTTAACATTTTGACCTCGTGTAAATGATGTGGACAAAAAGCCAGTCTCGTGGTTGGTTTTCTTATTAGGACGATAACAAATAAATCAAACGATTGATTCTATGATTCCCTTCTTAAGGGCGTTAGTACGTTAGTGCATCCTATTTTGGAAATGGGGAACTTTGGTTAGATCCATAATTTTGAAAGTACATTGCTTGATTGATGATGTTCAACAGATATTCACAAAGAAAATTGCTGGCGTAAGAATTCAATTCAATTCAATCAACTTTATTGTCCATCGGAGATTTTTCTTCTGCTCCACATCATTTCGCAAGTACATAAGACCTTACGAAGAGACATTATAAATCGTTACATAAAAGCCTGTCTCAGTATATGTATTTGTTTTTGTTTTTTTGTTTGTTGGTTGGTTTTTTTTTTGTTTGTTTGTTTGTTTTTTTTTTTTTTTTTTGCTGTCCCAACCTCTGCGCCACCTCAGAGGCAGTGCACCACGCCGCTCATTCTGACACTCCGTCCACAGCCACAACCCGATCGGCCCCGCCGCAGCCCCCGCACCGGCAATCCACAGGGAGCAGTCAATGTCAAGTCGTCAAGAGGCAACCCACCGGAGGAGACACTGCACTGCTGCCGAGTCACTTCGGTGGTGTTCAGTGGCGCCTGTTCTGATCTAACATACGCAGGACACCACCTACTAAGCCCCCTACTGACGACAATAATTGCTTAGTCGCGGAGCCGGCGTGAGTGAGCTCTCCCTCCGGAGGACGCCATCACGTCCGTCCAACGACAGCCCCCATGGACTCGCCGATACCGGTGACCCGACGGAACCAAACCAAAGCCACAGACGTGGAGAGGACATCGAAATTGAGGTCACCATGAGAGCAGGGCATGAAGGGCCACAGAATTTGAGACTTTTGTTTTTTTTAATGCTGATCGATGAGAATGAGGATGATTAAGATGATGCCACGGACTTCCATTTCGGTATGAGAGTACATGATAGGGCTGTACTCTATGCTTCCTTTCATAATATATCCCGGCGTCAACCAGGCCCGAGAGATACAGGCACCTGCAGTGTTGGTCAGGAAATTTGAGCAACACTCTCAGAAACGCATCCATTAAGTGGATGAAACTCGACTGTGTGGTCCCAGTCTTCCCAACTGAGTCCGCAGCAAACTCAACTCTGGGTAGGAGCCGGTCAGGGCAGAAAAACCCACATGACTCTGATGGGATTCGAACCCACGACCTCCCAGCCGGGAGTCCGCGACGCTAACCACTTCGCCACAGCGGCTGGTATGTATTTGTATATACATCAACACTCACACACCCCTCCCCATCCCCCCTGCCCCCCCCCCCCCACACACACACACATACACACGCATACACACATGAAATAAACATTTAATCCATGAGACATAAAACATTACATAGAAAGAAACATGGAGAATGTGTGTGTTACCTAGCTCAGAGTATGGATGGTTTCTTATTAAAGTATGAAAGATTCTTTTTCACTTACATGATCCTGTGACGGTGAAATCTTTACTCAACCTGTTTCATAATGAAAGAATTTAAGGACACAATTTTAAACAAACAGAGAAGCCCAACAAAACTAATTTGACTCTTTCTTTACTAATAGATTAATAAAAGTATGGAAAAGTTTTCCATATGAGGCTGTTGATATATCTGGATGTTCACTTGCCGCACAAACGCTGTGGTCCAATTCTTGTCACTGAGCACAGAACCTTGGTCTGGATTGTATCCCCGGGAGGTGATCGGACATCTGTTCTTTCTAAGCCTGCCGGGGAGGTGATATCGGGAGCGTGAGTGATCACTGAATGTTACAACGGAAAGCCGTTTGTGTCGCCAGCTTGCCAACTCGGTAACCTACTCTGTTGTCTCGCCACCTTCCTCACACCTGATGTTTGGCCGTCCAGTGCCCACGGGGTCTATAAATCTGTAGGGTACATCAGCCGCCGTGGCAAAGCGGTTAGCGTCGCGGACTCCCGAATGGGAGCTCGTGGGTTCGATTCCCATCAGAGCCATGTAGGATTTTTTCTGCCCCGACCGGCTCCTATCCAGGGTTGAGTTTGCCACGGGGTCAGTTGGGAAGACTGGGGCCACATAGTGTAGTTTCATCCACTAAATGGATGCGTCTCTGAGAGTGTTCCTCAAATTTCCTGATCAACACTGCAGTTGTCTGTATCTCTCGGGCCTGATTGACGCCGGGAAATGTTATGAAAGTGAGTGAAGAGTACAGCCCTGTCATACAATCTCAGACCGGAATGGATATCCTTAGCATCATCTTCATCGTCCTCATTCTCGTCGATCAGCATTTAAGAAAATAGTCTCAACTTCTGTGGCCCTTCATGCCCTGCTCTCATGGTGACCTCAGTTTTGACGTCCTCTTGGTTTGATTCCGTCGGGGTCACCGGTATCGGCAAATTTAGGGGGACTGTCGTTGGACGGACGTGGTGGCGCCCTCCGGAGGGAGAGCTCACTCATTCCGGCTCCGCGACTAAGCCATTATTGTCATCAGTAGGGGGCTTAGTGTGTGGTGGGTGGTATACTGCGTATGCTGGATCAGAACAGGCACCACTGAACACCACCGAAGTGACTCGGCGGCATTGCTGTGTCTCCTCCGGTGAGTTGCCTCTTGATGACTTGGCACTGACTGCTCCCTGTGGATTGCCGGTGAGGGGACTGCGGCGGGACGGGCCAGGCTGTTACTGTGGACAGGGTAGTCGGAATGAGCGGCGTGAGTGCAATGCCACTGAGGTGGCAGAGAAGATTGGACAGCAAAAAAATAAAATAAAATAAATAAATAAATGAATAAAGCTTGTGGGGTATGGTGCTAGGACACTATCCCAGCAAGGTGCTGCGGGAGATGGGGGCAGAGATGACAGTTTCCAGCATCGCCGGAACTGGTACCCTGCCTTCAGGCCCTGGGTAGTGCACGTCTCAAAATCCCCTCCCCCCCCCCCCCCCCCCGGTCATTTCCCACCTCACCGACGCCTTTTCCCTCCTCCCTACTACTTCACGCACTTCAGAGGACAGGGTCGTCCGTGCTGTCCCCTCACCACTGACCTCTGGATATTGCAGTCAGAACCGAGGAGGGTCCGGGTCCGGGGAACCACTCCACAGAGTGTGACAATCAATGTGCCAGTATGTCGCGAAGGAGAGGCGTTCCTGGGTGCTCGGGAATGAAATGCTATGAAGATGCGTATTATTATTATCATCATTATCATTATCATTACTACATACGTAAGTGAGCCAGACTAGCACTGCGAGTGCATTCATTATCTGCTCATTAGAAGCTATCAGGCCCCATCACCTCATTCTGAATTCTGATTCTGTTCGTGCCTTTAGGGGCGAGGGTTTCACGAGGAATGCGGCTGACAATTTCAGTAGCGCTGTCTTGGATACTTCGTGGGTGTTTCTGTTTTGAAAGAAAGAAATCATTTCTCTTATTTGTGTTTTGAACTCGTTTTTGTCTCTCCATAATCGACGTAGGCGTAGCAGTTTAGATAATGCAGTGCTGTTCCTAGGGGCTTTTGGATGGGTGGAAGAGTGTATTAGCTGGGAATGGAGATCAGCGGGTTTGAAGGAAAGAGATCTGGGTGAGGTGATCAGAGATGGGATAATCAGCTGGCGAGCTGTTAAGTAAAGAAAAAGAAGAGTTCTAAGGTGTACAGCAGGCAGGGTTGAAACTTTGAGAGAGAAAATGATGACCTAATGTCAACGTTAGGTAGTTGTCAATATTAATTCTCTCTCTCTCTCTCTCTCTCTCTCTCTCTCTCTCTCTCTCTCTCTCCTCACACACACACACACACACACACACACACACACACACACACACACACACACACACACGCATATGTGTGTGTGATCTATCTATCTATCTGTCTGTCTATCTATCTATCTATCTATCTGTCTGTCTATCTATCTATCTATCACTATCTATCTATCTATCTATCTATCTATCTATCTATCTGTGTGTGAGTGTGTGTGTGTGTGTGTGTGTGTGTGTGTGTGTGTGTGTGTGTGTGTGTGTGTGTGTGTGAGTGTAGTACACACACACACACACACACACACACACAATATATATATATATATATATAAAACATGCAATCTATATAACATGTAATAAATAACAAATAAGTAGTGGAGGTAGTAAGAACAAGTGTAGGCTAACAAATCATCATCAAAACAACGATTCTGCAGACTGAAAAAGTAACAGGGCAGAGGTGAGAGACACAAAATGGGAATGATAAAACGGCATTAAGAAACAAAATGGGAATGATAAAACGGCATTAATAAAGGTGAGAGACACAAAATGGGAATGATAAAACGGCATTAAGAAACAAAATGGGAATGATAAAACGGCATTAATAAAGGTGAGAGACACAAAATGGGAATGATAAAACGGCATTAAGAAACAAAATGGGAATGATAAAACGGCATTAATAAAGGTGAGAGACACAAAATGGGAATGATAAAACGGCATTAATAAACAGATAGTAAAACCTTCATCAGCAACATAACGGGACCATCACGAACCATCTTGAAATGAAAAAAAAATCCCAGCCATTT
>CM065714.1:144172406-144214906 GCA_033310375.1 Conus canariensis
TATTATTACTATTATTATCATCATTAGCAACTGGAGCAACGTCATCATCATTATCATTATTTATTATTATTATTATCATTGTTGTTTTTGTCGGTGGTGGATGTGGTGGTGGTGTCATCATTAAATACATAGACAGGCATGCAGGTAGATGAAAAGATAGACATACAAATAGACACATGGACGGTCAGATAGATAGACAAATAGACGGACAGACAGTTTTGTTCAGGAAATTGCCGATTCTCCACGAAATACGTGCTTGTTCAGGTTACTGCTAGATAGACAGACAGACAGGCAGACAAAATAGACACGTGGACGGACAGATACACAGCCAAACAGATAGACGGACAGACAGACAGATAGTTTTGTTCAGGAAATTGCCGATTCTCCACGAAATACGTTATTGCTGTAGATCATTTCTCTGAGTCTGAGACAGGCAGACAATACTCGCTAAAATACACACCGTCAGTTGGAGAACAAAATGTCCATTTCATTTATTTGCAGCATTACGGCGTACTGAGGTTTAGTATCCGCACTCACCAAAGTGTATTACACAACACCAGGGAATAATCATTCCAGAAGAGTATAGATAGGAGTTAAGGAGGTTGTGGAAGAGGGGGCGGGGAGGGGAAAAGAGCTGAGGATGGTGGAAGGAAGGGGAGGGACTATTTTTCCTAGGGCTGCCGCAACACCATCAGGACGACACATTACGATTGGACAGAAAAAATGTCAGTGCACATCAACATCAGTGAAGGCAGAACAGGACTGCATCGTAGAAGAAGAGAGAAACACCAGAGTCGCTGCAGGGTTTCGGAAGGGTTCCCTGCTACCATTACATGGCGCATATGTGTCATCACCGTGGTTTCAGTAACTGTCGATCGTGACGACGTGCCTGCAAAAAAACACACATAAGATATTATGTCATATATGTGTCAGATGTTTTGCGCACTCATATGGTAGACAGAAAGACAGATAGACAGACAGACAGGCAAATAACCTTACTGACACGTAGACAGGCAGAAAGACATGGAGACTGTGCAAGACAGGGACATATATATATATATATATATATATATATATATATATATACATATATATATATATATATATATATATTGAACTCTGTAGGCGGTGTGATGACTTAGTCTTCATCAATGATATATATACTCAGAGGCATAAAAAACGCGAAAAAATTGAGACAGTGCACGATTGTTCACATTGTGAACAGGACGTAAGCAATGTCGCTGTCACGTGCAACATTAGCAGTACGTGGTGTCTTGGCCGGTTGTAACCTCGTAACAGTGGGTGAATGTTGCCGGGTCAGCGTTTTTGGCACGAGGAGTGCATTTGCCATGTGGACTACCTACGCCACGTGCATCAATGAGAATTGCAACTCAGTGTGGCCCCGATTGTGGGGCTATAAATTTCCAAACCCCAAAAAGTTCAAATTATCCCTTCCAGCGGCGCCAACATAATGCCGAGACTTTCTCGTCAAGATTGTTGCATAGCAATGGGGCAACTGCAGGCCGGGGTTCCAATGAGGCAGGTCGCTATCGCATTCGGAGTCCACATTTCCACCGTCTATCGCCTTCTGGACCGCTTTCAAGCAAGAAACACCACTGATGACAGACCGAGGAGCGGCAGACCGAGGGTCACCACAGCAGCCCAAGACCGCCATCTTCTGCGTCAGCATCGACGGGAGCCTTACCAAACCGCTGCCAACACAGCCAGGAACACCGTCAGCAACCATGGCAGGCCAATCAGCAGCAGGACCGTGCGTCGCCGACTGAACACAGTTGGTCTCCAATGCAGGCGTCCAGCCCGGCGACCTATCCTGACACTCCAGCATCGCCAGAACCGTATGCAGTGGGCACAGATCCACGTGCATTGGCGCCATCGGGACTGGGGCCGAGTCCTCTTCAGTGATGAAAGCCGGTTCTGCGTCGACCCAGGCGATGGCTGCATCCGGATCTGGAGAAGAGCGGGGGAACACTTCACGGATGCCATCACCGAAAGGGACCCATGGGGTGGTGAAAGCATCATGATCTGGGGGGTTATCGGCATGAATCGCCGTATTGGGCCAGTCATCTTCCAGAATGTGGGTCCAGGACGTGGTTACGGGGTCACTGCTGTTCATTACATCGACCAAGTCCTGAGGCCCCACATCCTGCCGCATTTCCAGCGGCATCCACAGAACCTGTTTCAGCAGGACAACGCAAGGCCGCACACTGCCCGTGCTACGCAGAACTTCCTGAGGCAGAACAACATCAATCTCCTGCCTCACGCAGCCCGTTCTCCCGACCTTATCCCAATAGAGCATTTCTGGGATGCCCTTCAGAGGCAGTTGAACCAGCTCAACCCCAGACCCCAGACAGCAGCTCAGCTTGCTGTCGCTGTGGGCCAGGTGTGGTGGCAAGTCCCCCAGAGGCAGACCAACACTCTAGTGCGCTCGATGTACCGCAGGTGCACAGCTGTGATCAATGCTCGAGGTGGTCACACCAGATACTGACATTCTGCTGTTAACACAGGGTCAAGGTCAAGTTCATGTGACCTTATTTTCTACCAGAATGAACTTTGAAAGGACACTTTTGCGGTGTTTGATTGCTTTTTCTCGCTTTCTATTACCAATTCAAAGGAATCGTTGGCCAAATTACATCAAAATTTCTATACAGTTTGTTTTCGCGTTTTTTATGCCTCTGACTATATATATATATATAGAGAGAGAGAGAGAGAGAGAGAGAGAGAGAGAGAGACAGACAGACAGACAGACAGACAGACACAGAGAGAGACAGACAGACAGACAGATAGACAGACAGACAAATAGGCTTACTGACAGGTAGACAGGCAGAGAGACACGGAGACGATAAAAGACAGGAAGATACACAGACAGACAGAGACAGGCAGACAGGCAGACAAATAGGCAAACAAACAAACAGGCGTACTGGCAGGTAGACAGGCAGAAAGACACGGAGAAGGTGAAAGACAGGGGCAGAGAGAGAGAGAGAGAGAGAGAGAGAGAGAGAGGGATTCAGATTCAAATGCTTTATTCCTGTGTAGGCTTTGGTCCCTTATAATGGGTTACATGATAACAACAGAAGCACAAAATCATGAATTACAGACCAGGTCTGAACTCACAATACCTTTTCTTCTATGACATAACTGTTTCTATACAGAAACAGGGAGGAATTCCGAACAAGTTTTGTGGAAGTTGAAGACATGAACAAGCACAGCTTGAATAAAGAAGGCTGTCAGAAGTATTTAGGATTAGTAAATATTTCACAAATTGTCTTGAGAGCTGGACAGCAAAGAACAAAGTGGATCTCATCTTCTTGCGATTGTTTTGTTTGTTTGTTTGTTTTTTACATCATGGACAAATTAAATCTGTGTCACTGAAAGATCTATATCTATAATGATGAATAGCTAATTCCGACATACCAAGTCTGAATCTCGTTTATCCATATCAAACTTTAAATAAGGTTTAAGACCAGGATGACTGCAAATATTTCTTTAAACCGTAAACCATTCACAAAATGTTTATCCATATCAAACTTTAAATAAGGTTTAAGGCCAGGATGACTGCAAATATTTCTTTAAACCGTAAACCATTTACCATTTTGAGTATGATCAGACCATTTTAGCCAACTGCAATCAATTAATCTCTGACAAATATTATGGATAAAGTAAGTAGCATTACTAACACTTTGATTTAACCAAACGAAACCAAGTCCATACTCAAACAAACGGAGCCGTATTTTAGTTACTAAATTTTCCTCACCCCTCGTATCTAAGTCAAACAACATATTGTATGCTTTGCTAGGTGTTCTGTTGTCCTCCATCTCACTAAATTCAACCAGTAACGAATGCATTTAACAGCTGAAACAATACATATCGGTAACTATTTGTCTCACCATAAAAGAGGTCATTGGGAGTTAGTAATTAAGACCGAAGAACTCGATTTGCTGGATTTAGTGGTCATTCAGTTTCAATAAATCTGCATGAACACCACCTAACATTACAACATCTTCAGCGTCTTCATAAGCATGCTCTATCATTTAAATGATTTCAATTTATCCGTCTTGATTTCAAATTATTCGTCTTGGTTGTCAAAATGATTAAGAATTCATATAAGGGTCTGTAACTGGAAGGATCAGAGGTGTGGATGGGATTTATAAATGGATCTGATTTTGGCAATTTTGAAAGGATTTGGAAGTTGTTCTTTACTTATACTCTGGTTAAAAATGTAGGTGCGTGTGTCAGAAAAACAACTGGAGCTGCAAGTTTTAGAATTTTATCATCAATACTGTGTAAACCACGATCACATGATTATTTTGAATGGATCAGATAATTTTTTAAATCATGAACAGACATCAAGGGAATTTTCAAGTCAGAATGTATGTTTTTTTAATCACAGAAATCTTGTAATCCGGTAATATTGTATTATAAACTGGCCTATCCGATTTCATTATGAACTCAGCAATATCACAAAAAATATGGATGTTAGGTTTCTTCAGTAGACAGCTATTTCAGAGAGAGAGAGAGAGAGAGAGAGAGAGAGAGAGAGAGAGAGAGAGAGAGAGAGAGAGAGAAGTCAGAAGTCAGAAAACTTTTATTCGATCAGGGATTGGGATTTTAGGCAAAGCCTATTCTTCCAGTCTGTCATCGCTAAGCTAAATTATGCAATGAGATTTAAAGACAAGAAAATGACAAGAAAAAGGAAAAAGGAAAAGTAGAGAAAAAAATGCAAGTGCACAGGATTGTGGAGTGCATGATTCACACACATACACAAGTATTTGCATGCAAAGGCTTGACAAAAGCATGCATATATACGCAATCATAGGATGCTGACAAGAAGAAGAAAATGAGGGAGGGAGGGCGGGGGGGGGGGGGTATGGACAGGGGAAGATGGGGGTGGGCGTTTAGTGTGGGGCAGCGGTTGGGAAAGAAAGAAAAAAGATGGTTAGATAAACAGTGACAATATGCCGATGTTTGCTGTGTGTTTGTGATTGTTGGTGGAGTTCGCGACCAGACGAGGATGATGATGGTGATGGCATTGTCATGAAACAAATTGCAGTATTCGAAGAGAACCAATTTTTCACTTTGTGTGAGAGAGAGAGAGAGAGAGAGAGAGAGAGAGAGAGAGAGAGAGAGAGAGAGAGAGAATGCGTTCGCTCGCTCGCGGGCTGTGTGTGTGTGTGTGTGTGTGTGTGTGTGTGTGTGCGTGCGTGCGTGCGTGCGTGCGTGTGTGTGTGTGTGTGTGTGTGTGTGTGTGTGTGTGTGTGTGTGTGTGTGTGCGTATGCGTGTGCGTGTGTGTGTGTGTGTGTGTGTGTGTGTGTGTGTGTGTGTGTGTGTGTGGTGTGTGTGTGTGTGTGTATAGTAGTAGTAGTAGTAGTAGTTTCTGACAAAATACATCAAAGGGGGTTGGATGGGGGGCAATGGAACTGAGTGGTATGGTAACAGACCTACCTGTATCGGACCCAGAAGTGAAACAGAAAAGTTTCATACAGGTTCTTCGGGTACCTGGTGAAGCAGCAATCATCTTTCGACTGTGGATTGGGGAACTCGGGAATGGCCTGTGAACAAATTGGATGACACGCATCCATATGGCGGCTGCATTAGTAGTAACAACGCCAAACACATGAACAGCAGCAAGACAAGCACCAAGAACCACAGAGGCAGTGGCAGAACCAGGAGAAGGAAGAAGAGCAGGAAAAGTAGCCTCACAGCAGCTGTAGCAGTAGCGGCAACGGCAACAGCGTTAGCACGAGCAAAAACCAGTTGTTGTTTGTCTATCGAGTAATGTTTTTTTTCTGATTGTTGCTATTTCACTAGCAGCCAGCTGAAGATGGGGCATGATAGTGGTAAAAGCAATGATAGACAGGCGGACGTGCAATTGCAGCGGCATCAAGAGCAGCAGCTGTAGAAGTAGTTGAAACTGTAATCCCCAGAAGGGACATTTGTACCACGAACAGTTTTTGCAGATACAGCAGTAGCAGTAATAGTAGCAGTAGCTGCAATAGCAGCAGCAACGTCAGTAGTGTTTGCGTTTGCAGCAGTAGCGGCTGTGGCAGCAGCAACAAAGGAAGAGTACAGACGACAAGCAGAAGGGGGATAAGGAGAAGGCTTAATAGTGATCAGTGCCAACCTGATCATGACTGAAAATCAAAATCGTGCAATGAGTGCAACACATTAAATCAGTATTTCCCTGTGTCTCTGAAAGGTAATTTTCCAGCGAGCGCGATTTGAAGATCCATAGAACAAAAAGATTTGCCTTTTCAGTGACACAAACTTAATTTCTCCATTATCTAAAAAAAAAAAGTCATTCCGGCCAGGAATCAAACCACAGTGCCAAGAACACCCACTATGTTGATTCAGAGGAGGCTCTTCATGGCCAGGTTCTTCATGGCCAGGTTCTTCATGGCCAGGTTCCTCATGGCCAGGTTCTTCATGGCCAGGTTCCTCATGGCCAGGTTCTTCATGGCCAGGTTCTTCATGGCCAGGGCCAGGTTCTTCATGGCCAGGTTCTTCATGGCCAGGTTCTTCATGGCCAGGTTCTTCATGGCCAGGGCCAGGTTCTTCATGGCCAGGTTCTTCATGACCAGGTTCTTCATGGCCAGGTTCCTCATGGCCAGGTTCTTCATGGCCAGGTTCTTCATGGCCAGGGCCAGGATCTTCATGGCCAGGTTCTTCATGACCAGGTTCTTCATGGCCAGGTTCTTCATGGCCAGGTTCTTCATGGCCAGGTTCTTCATGCAAAACGCCAGAAACTCAGCTTGCCACCCGCAACTTGCGATAGAGGAATAGAAGATATCGCATGAGGAAATAGTCAACCAAATGAAAGCACTGGTAGGAGAGAGCACACAGAAGCAGAAACTAGACACATTCGAAGACGATGTAACATGGTAGGGTCACGTACAGAGTAAACGACTAAAGCATAGAACGCTTCCTCAGAAAACTAGACGCAAGTGAGAGACTGATGTAGAGAAAAGGAAACTCAAGGAACAGATGAAAGGTCTTCAGAATTTTAGAAGCAAGAGCTGGAGAAACTCTGGGAAAGCCTAAAAGCGAAACAGTGTCTTCCGCAAAGTAGGAGTAGCAAAGAGGAGAGCAGGTAAGAAAAAACAAAGGCCCAAGACTGCTTCTTCAGACCCCTCTTCCAGTTCGCCAGGAAAAATGACCCAGCAGGCAAATCTGGGACGCTCACAGTGGATAATCAGGTTCTCGAACAAATACACTAGAGGAGACCTTCTCAGCAGAAGCCTGGCTACGAATGAAGGAACCTTCCCAGAAGAAGCCTGAATCCACCTCAGCACAGATGGATCTGACACAAATACAGTAGCCAGCTGAGGATCCGGAGTCTGGGTCAGCTTTCCTGATGTACAACAGAATCGAAGCACTTCCCGATAATCAAGTTCTGCTCCAACTTCAAAGCAGAGGTGAAGGCACTATCAGTTGCTGTGGATCGGATACTTGCTTCTGAGGGAGTCGGCTGACGGCAATCATCTTCACAGACGCCCTGTCGGTTCTGGAAGCCCTGTCTGGAACAAGCTTGAGGAACTGAATGTAAAGTTCTTTCAGACCTGCACAAAGACAGACAGATGGTGTGGCAGTGGATACCTTCCCACCGACGTATTAGAGAAAACGAATTTGCAGGTCCGTTTGCTGCACTGGGGTAAGCAGGTGACTGGCCAGAGACGAGTTGCCATTCAGAATCACAGAACCCTGACCAAGAACACCAGGCGACAGAGGGCAGACAGGTGTGCCAAACATCTCTGTGACCAAGAACACCAGGGACAGAGGGCAGACAGGTGTGCCAGACATCTCTGTGATCAAGAACACCAGGGACAGAGGGCAGACAGGTGTGCCAGACATCTCTGTGACCAAGAACACCAGGCGACAGAGGGCAGACAGGTGTGCCATACATCTCTGTGATCAAGAACACCAGGGACAGAGGGCAGACAGGTGTGCCAGACATCTCTGTGACCAAGAACACCAGGCGACAGAGGGCAGACAGGTGTGCCAGACATCTCCTGTGCACAGCAGATCATGTCATTATCTTCAGAGTCGTACGGGACATGCATGACTTAACAGTCACACATACCACAAGCTGAATCTTGCCTATACCCCTTACTCCCAGTGTGGGCGGGTGGAATAGAAGGCACAGTGCGTCCGACTGAGTGCCAGCTCCATGCTGACTTGAGAGAGGAACTTGACCACATGGCCCAACGGCGTGCTGAAAGTTGTGTGGGGGCCCTGCAGGAGCTCCAGGGGATATCCAATTTCATTTCAGAACTAAAAGCAAGAAAGGTGAAATGTATAGCATATTAGGTGAACATATTTTGACCGTCAGAGCGAGACACCTACTTAAAATACAGGGTTTGGAGTGGTTTTTTGACAAAATGCTAAATGATAAGCCACTAACACTGGATGAAGAAAACATGGTTACGAAAACAAGAACCATATCATTATCTGGGCCTAATGGAATACCCCATCCACTGTAGAAGAGGTGTCTCTATGTTCTTACGACGAAAGATCAGTCTGGATGTACTTGATAATCATGAATCAATAGATGCTAGTCAATGGAGTGTACATTCTAAGTGAGGAAACACTCAGTTGACTTCTACCAGTTCTGATCAATATCGTTTTTGATCGTTGAAAATCTTCTGTGTCAGGGCAAGTGGGATGATAATTTCCCTCAAACAAAATGAATAGTTTGTCGTTTGAAGTGCTGGAGCGTCCGGCTGTGTAGAGCATGCCACGATGATTTGGGAAGCCACCCAAGGAGTTAAGGTAGAGAAAAATCATCTCTTTGTGGCAGAGCTTGATTCAGCAGATGCATGTGGATCAGTCCCACCGTAGACAATTGAGCTGGCTCTTGAGATGTATCACGTCCCGAAGAAAAACAGAGAAACACTAATGGCTTCAAAGAGAGTCATCTCCAAAGGAATACACAACACAGTGGGTCAAATCAAAGGTTCGCACTCGCACAGGGCTGTGCAATTTCTTTGATATTATCCGTCACTGATAGTGAAGGTCGTCTTGAAGGCAGCAGTGACCAGAACAGGTCCAGCAGACCTCGGAATAGATACTTAATGCCCTCTTCTTAAAGCTTACATAGATGATACAGCGGTCCTTCCCACTCAGAAATATCAAACACACTAAGTGCAGTAGCAATTTGGCGAGTTACTCGCCCCAATCGGGATAGGCCTCATGCCAATGAAATCATGGCACTTCTATCCCCGGGAAGGATATACCTGAAACAGTTACATCCACTGAAGCCAGCTAAGCCATTCTAACAGTGACAGAAGTATCACTCAAGAACTTTTGGATGTACAATGACGACTTCTTGCCTGCAGAAAGCCTGCAGATGATAACCAAGTATGATTTTTATTGGTTCATGCAAAACCTGGTGCCTACAGCTCGTGTTGACTCCGAGGTTTCTATCGCCTCTACCGACGTACGGTATCAGTACTTGCACAATGGGATTGATGGAGACCACAATCAGCAGGTACACAGGGAAATAGCATGGTGTCCCATTTGATCACACAGACGTTGCAGTCTATTTTCCTTAAAAATGAAGCTGAAACTGCTCCTGAAATCCATCGCTGCGGAATTCAAAGAAAGGAAAACAAGGTCGTTAAACACACTTGAGGACTGAGGAGACAGGGTTGTGAGATCAGTCCCACCCAAAGCTGAAGACCAGCAGAAAATGGTGAGTTCGGGAGGCAGTGCACGTGGCAAAGGGAAGCCTGACGATCAGGTAAATAAGAGACACACACAAACCAACAGAGAGGGACTGGGTTAAAAAAAAAAGAAAAAAAAACCCAAGTAGTGTTCAAAGACAGGAAGGGGAATCAAAGATATATAAAAGAAAAGGACAGGATGCCAAAAGAATCTAAAGAAAATCCAGCAGAGAACTGGCTGCACAGGAGCGCTGCTTTGTACGAGCTCAGTAATTCCCCTTTGTTCGCCCTGCCATGGTAGACATGCATCTCCTTTCCCTCATTTTACCGGGTGTCAGTAGGAGGGAAGGGAACCATACGCAGATGTAAGGGTGAAACTGGTCTAACGAGGGACTGCGTGCCACAATTTTGGACTACACTTGAACGAGACTGACGACGATGCACACAAGCCGGTTAAACTCATCTCTATGGTGATGGAGCTGACTGGAACACTGGTTACAAGTATTCCAGTAGATGGACAGTTAACAGGATACATGGAGCAGAGAAACTGAAAAAAGAAGTTGAAGGTGTGGCACTTACAGGTATGCAGCACAGATAGTCTTTGTAGCAGGGTCCGGAGCCTTGATTGCCGTATCCTCTCCCACAATTTCCAGGTATAGGTATGCAAGCGTACCCGTAAGAGCTGACGCATTTCTGAGCAGAAAACAAGGCCTCGTGTTACTTGTTATGTAGAACATTTGCTCTCTCTCTCTCTCTCTCTCTCTCTCTCTCTCTCTCTCTCTCTCTCTCTCTCTCTCTCTCTCTCTGTGGTTTATTTGAATTCATAACTTTTTTCTCTTGACATATCTCAGATATTGGTTGGAAGTGTTTTAAACGCAAGGGGCACAAGCTGCTGGCTCAGGCAGACATGCTTTCATGTGAATATGATAACAGATACGAAAACCTCGGCAACTAGCAAATGTAAGCATCTGTATATTGCGATCTTTGGTTTGTGGGGAACTACCAGATACTTGCTTACAATAATATTTTTTAAAGCTTCTTAGCTTCTTAGAGAGTAGATTCATTTATGGTAACAAAATTGACAGTTAAAGGCACTAGACGGCGCAGACGTAAGAGCTCTCATTACAAACATTACGACATTGTAGGTGGGCACACGCTTGTTACTGATCAAGTTACATGAAACGTTTAACGTCAAGCCTTCTTACCTCGTAGCAGCAAACCTTGTCGTAGGGGCATGTTTCGCCTTCAGCAACATGGCCGAATGCACAGCCACTGGACTTGGGCCGGCAGACGAAATTCTGACCTCGCTGTGAACACGTTTTCGGCGTGTAGCTAGTTGTCAGGGCAGGGTTGTTGTCATGGATTCAGTGCTAGTGGTAGGAATATTGGATGTGGTTGTCATGGTTTCAGTGGTAGTGGTAGGAATACCGGAAGTTGTTGTCATGGCTTCAGTGGTAGTGGTAGGAAGATTGGATGTGGTTGTCGTGGTTTCAGTGGTAGTGGTAGGAATACCGGAAGTGGTTGTCATGGTTTCAGTGGTAGTGGTAGGAATAGCAGATGTGGTTGTCATGGTTTCAGTGGTAGTGGTAGGAATATCAGATGTGGTTGTCATGATTTCAGTGGTAATGGTAGTAATATCGGAAGTGGTTGTCATGGTTTCAGTGGTAGTGGTAGGAAGATTGAATGTGGTTGTCATGGTTTCAGTGGTAGTGGTAGGAAGATTGGATGTGGTTGTCATGGTTTCAGTGGTAGTGGTAGGAAGATTGGATGTGGCTGTCATGGTTTCAGTGGTAGTGGTAGGAAGATTGGATGTGGTTGTCAAGGTTACATTGGTAGTGGTAGGAAGATTGGATGTGGTTGTCATGGTTTCAGTGGTAGTGGTAGGAAGATTGGATGTGGTTGTCATGGTTTCAGTGGTAGTGGTAGGAAGATTGGATGTGGTTGTCATGGTTTCAGTGGTAGTGGTAGGAAGATTGGATGTGGCTGTCATGGTTTCAGTGGTAGTGGTAGGAAGATTGGATGTGGTTGTCATGGTTTCAGTGGTAGTGGTAGGAAGATTGGATGTGGTTGTCATGGTTTCGGTTGTAGTGGTAGGAACATTGGATGTGATTGTCATGGTTATATTGGTAGTGGTAGGAAAATTGGATGTGGTTGTCATGGTTTCAGTGGTAGTGGTAGTAATATCGGAAGTGGTTGTCATGGTTTCAGTAGTAGTGGTAGGAATATCAGATGTGGTTGTCATGGTTTCAGTGGTAGTGGTAGGAATACCGGAAGTGGTTGTCATGGTTTCAGTGGTAGTGGTAGGAAGATCGGAAGTGGTTGTCATGGTTTCAGTGGTAGTGGTAGGAACATCAGAAGTGGTTGTCATAGATTTCAGTGGGAGTGGTAGGAATATCGGAAGTGGTTGTCATGGTTTCAGTGGTAGTGGTAGGAATAGCAGATGTGGTTGTCATGGTTTCAGTGGTAGTGGTAGGAAATATCAGATGCGGTTGTCATGATTTCAGTGGTAATGGTAGTACTATCGGAAATGGTTGTCATGGTTTCAGTGGTAGTGGTAGGAAGATTGGATGTGGTTGTCATGGCTTCAGTGGTAGTGGTAGGAATATCGGAAGTGGTTGTCATGGTTTCTATAGTAGTGGTGAGAATATCGGATGTGGTTGTCATGGTTTCAGTGGTAGTGGTAGGAAGATTGGATGTGGTTGTCATGGTTTCAGTGGTAGTGGTAGGAAGATTGGATGTGGCTGTCATGGTTTCAGTGGTAGTGGTAGGAAGATTGGATGTGGTTGTCATGGTTTCAGTGGTAGTGGTAGGAAGATTGGATGTGGTTGTCATGGTTTCAGTGGTAGTGGTAGGAAGATTGGAAGTGGTTGTCATGGTTTCAGTGGTAGTGGTAGGAAGATTGGATGTGGCTGTCATGGTTTCAGTGGTAGTGGTAGGAAGTATTGGATGTGGTTGTCATGGTTTCAGTGGTAGTGGTAGGAAGATTGGATGTGGTTGTCATGGTTTCAGTGGTAGTGGTAGGAAGATTGGAAGTGGTTGTCATGGTTTCAGTGGTAGTGGTAGGAAGATTGGATGTGGCTGTCATGGTTTCATGGTAGTGGTAGGAAATCAGAAGTGGTTGTCATGATTCAGTGGGATGGTAGGAATATCGGAAGTGGTTGTCATGGTTTCAGTGGTAGTGTAGGAATAGCAGATGTGGTTGTCATGGTTTCAGTGGTAGTGGTAGGAATATCAGATGGGTTGTCATGATTTCAGTGGTAATGGTAGTACTATCGGAAATGGTTGTCATGGTTTCAGTGGTATGGTAGGAAGATTGGATGTGGTTGTCATGGCTTCAGTGGTAGTGGTAGGAATTCGGAAGTGGTTGTCATGGTTTCTATGTAGTGGTAGGAATATCGGATGTGGTTGTCATGGTTTCAGTGGTAGTGGTAGGAAGATTGGATGTGGTTGTCATGGTTTCAGTGGTAGTGGTAGGAAGATTGGATGTGGCTTGTCATGGTTTCTAGTGGTAGTGGTTAGTGTAGGAAGATGGATGTGGTTGTCATGGTTTCAGTGGTAGTGGTAGGAAGATTGGAGTGGTTGTCATGGTTTCAGTGGTAGTGGTAGGAAGATTGGGATGTGGTTGTCATGGTTTTCGTTAGTGGGTTGATGTGTGTAGGTAGTTAGTGGAATTGGAGGGTTGTCATGGTTTCAGTGGTAGTGGTAGGAAATGGATGTGGTTGTCATGGTTTCATGGTAGTGGTAGGAAGATGGATGGTTGTCATGGTTCAGTGGTAGTGGTAGGAGATTGGAAGTGGTTGTCATGGTTTCAGTGTAGTGGTAGGAAATGGATGTGGCTTGTCATGGTTTCAGTGTAGTGGTAGGAAGATTGGATGTGGTTGTCATGGTTTCAGTGGTAGTGTAGGAAGAGGATTGGATGTGGTTGTCATGGTTTTCAGTTTAGTGGTAGGGAAAATTGGATGTGGTTGTCATGGTTTCAGTGGTAGTGGTAGGAAGATGGAGTGGTTGTCATGTTTCAGTGGTAGTGGAGGAAATGAGTGGTGCATGTTCGGGTATGGTGGATGATGGTTGTCATGGTTTCGTGTAGTGGTAGAAATGGAGTGGTTGTCATGGTTCATTGGTGTGGTAGAATTGAGTGGTTGTCATGTTTCAGTGGTGTGTAGGAAATGGAGTGGTTGTCATGGTTTCAGTGGTAGTGGTAGGAAGATGGATGTGGTTGTCATGGTTTCAGTGGTAGTGGTAGGAAATGATGTGTTGTCATGGTTTCAGTGGTATGGTAGGAGATTGAAATGTGTTGCATGGTATGTGTCGTGGTGTGAGAAGTTGGAGTGTGTATGGTTTCAGTGTTGTAGAGATGGATGTGGTGTAGGTCTGTATGGAGGATGTTGTTGATGTTCATTAGGGTGAAATGGATTGGTGTCAGGTTCGTGGTGTGGAGAATGAGTGTTGTTCTGTAGGGTGAACTGAGTGATTTGGGATTTCAGTGGTAGTGGTAGGAATATCGGAAGTGGTTGTCATGGTTTCAGTGGTAGTGGTAGGAATACAGAAGTGGTTGTCATGGTTTCAGTGGTAGTGGTAGGAATATCAGATGGGTTGTCATGTTTCAGTGGTAATGGTAGATTGGAATGGTTGTCATGGTTTCAGTGGTAGTGGTAGGAAGATTGGATGTGTTGTCATGGTTTCAGTGGTAGTGGTAGGAAATCGGAAGTGGTTGTCATGGTTTCAGTGGTAGTGGTAGGAATATCGGATGTGGTTGTCATGGTTTCAGTGGTAGTGGTAGGAAGAATGGATGTGGTTGTCATGGTTTCAGTGGTAGTGGTAGGAAGATATGGATGTGGTTGTCATGGTTTCAGGTAGTGGTAGAAATGATGGTGTCATGGTTTCAGTGGTAGTGGTAGAAGATGGAGTGGTTGTCATGGTTTCAGTGGTAGTGGTAGGAAGATTGGATGTGGTTGTCATGGTTTCAGTGGTAGTGGTAGGAAATGGATGTGGTTGTCTGGTTTCAGTGGTAGTGGTAGGAAGATCGGATGTGGTTGTCATGGTTTCAGTGGTAGTGGTAGGAAGATTGGATGTGGTTGTCATGGTTTCGTGGTAGTGGTAGGAAATTGGAGTGGTTGTCATGGTTCAGTGGTAGTGGTAGAAATTGGATGTGGTTGTCATGGTTTCAGTGGTAGTGGTAGGAAGATCGGATGTGGTTGTCATGGTTTCAGTGGTAGTGGTAGGAAGATTGGATGTGGTTGTCATGGTTTCTGTGGTAATGGTAGGAAAACCGGATGTGGTTGTCATGGTTTCAGTGGTAGTGGTGGGATTATCGGATGTGGTTGTCATGGTTTCGGTGCTAGTGGTAGGAATATCAGATGTGGTTTTCATGGTTTCTGTGCTAGTGGTAGGAATATCAGATATGGTTGTCATTGTTTCAGTGGTGGTGATAGGGATATCAGATGTGGTTGTCATGGTTCCAGTGGTAGTGATAGGAATATCAGATGTGGTTGTCATGGTTTCAGTGGTAATGGAAGGAATATCAGATGTGGTTGTCATGGTTTCGGTGGTAGTGGTAGGAATATCAGATGTGGTTGTTATGGTTTCAGTGGTAGCGGTAGGAATATTGGAAGTGGTTGTCATGGTTTCAGTGGTAGTGGTAGGAATATCAGATGGGGTTGTCATGGTTTCAGTGGTAGTGGTAGAAATATCGGAAGTGGTTGTCATGGTTTCAGTGGTAGTGGTAGGAATATCGGAAGTGGTTGTCATGGTTTCAGTGGTAGTGGTAGGAATATCAGATGTGGCTGTCATGGTTTCAGTGGTAGTGGTAGGAAGATCGGAAGTGGTTGCCATGGTTTCAGTGGTAGTGGTAGGAAGATTGGAAGTGGTTGTCATGGTTTCAGTGGTAGTGGTAGGAATATTGGAAGTGGTTGTCATGGTTTCAGTGGTTGTGGTGAAGACAACAGAACAACACTTATACTGATGGGGACAGGCGTTACCGTTGTCAGGGCAGCTGTCGGATTGGTAGACACATTCTTCCTTATAGCGTGTGTTGCATATGCCTGGAACAGCAACGTTTGACCAGTTTTGCATGAAATAATCACCGTAAATTCACAGATGATGATGACGATGACGACGACAACGACGACGACGACGACGAAGACGACGACGACGACGACGACGATGATGATAAGGAGGAGGAGGATGATAATGACGACGACGACGATGACGATGACAATGACGAGGATGATAATGATTGCGATTCTGAAGGTGATGACGATGATGACGACGACGACGACGATGATGTTGATAATGATGACGAGGACGACGACGACGACGGTGAAAATGATGGCTATGATGATGATGATGATGACGACGATGATAATAACAATATATCTTATATTGTCCCTGGACAATTGTATGGTCAAGGGGGTATCCTGACGGACACTGGAACAGTGTAGAAAATCCACATCCATCTGTCCTCATCGTGCACTAATGGACGGAGGAACTGCCACTAGTTCAGTCTCAAGACTTCTTTGGTTTGCCACGGGGATGTCCGTCTTCCACTATATCCTGTAGAGAGGTCTTGGACACAGTCATGACGAGAGACATGTCCGTGCCAGGCAAGTTTTTTTGTTTTGTTTTGTTTTTTCTTTTTCTTTTTTTTTTGTGCTGTCCCATCTTCTGTGCCACCTCAGTGGCATTGCACCCACGCCTCTCATCCCGACACCCCGTCCACAACCACAGCCCGGTCAGTTCCACCGCAGTCCCGGCACCGGCAATCCACAGGAGCAGTCAGTGTCAAGTCGTCAAGAGGCAACCCACCGGAGGAGACACTGCACTGCTGCCGAGTCACTTCGGTGGTGTTCAGTGACGCCTGTTCTGATCCAACATACGCAGGACACCACCTACTAAGCCCCCTACTGACGACAATAATTGTTTGTCGCGGAGCCGGCGTGAGTGAGCTCTCCCTCCAGAGGGCGCCACCACGTCCGTCCAACGATAGCCCCCATGGACTCGCCGATACCGGTGACCCCGACGGAACTAAACCAAGGCCACAGACGTGAAGAAGTCATCGAAACTGAGGTCACCATGAGAGCAGGGTATGAAGGACCACAGATTTTGAGACTTTTTTTTAGCCAGGCAATTTGTTAATTAACAATAAGATTAATAAGAAGAAGGCATGCTGCTTGAATATTGTCGTCTGACAACTGTCCTACTGTCATGAACCAAACAAAACTAGACAGGCAGAGGGAGAACGAAACAAACAACAGTATTTTACTGACGACGAGGTAAAATACAAATTTACATGAAAATTAAGGTTAAAAAAGTAACGCTTATTTAATTTAACAGACAGTATGCACGATGTGAAACCGGTGAATGTTCTACGAAGGAAAAGCAGGAAAGTGAAGACGTTTAAGGGGGAAAAAAAAGCTAGAGCACAGCTCTTTCATCTATTGTCATTCCCATGTTGACCAGATCCAAGGAATTAACTGTGTGTACCTTTTTTTTTTAAACTGATTTTGTTTGTCGCATCTGAGGAGGATATGTTTGTCGGAAACTGACTTGTCTCTTTCGTGTTATGCACTAAGTAGGTGTAACGCTGCGTCTTGTTCTATGTGGTTACTCACATGTTGTCTTTGATAAGGCACAATAAGACGTTACAGTCTACATTTACTGAAGATCGTCAGTTAACTATCATTGGAGAACGAGAGGCTGTGTTAAAAAAAAAAAAAAAAAAAAAAAAAAAAACTCCAGGGAAGCTGTTTTGGAACAAGATGCTGTAGGCATCAACAAACCTACCTTAGCAATCGCTCGTACGTCTACTGGTCTGGGTTTTGTGTGTGTGTGTGTGTGTGTGTGTGTGTGTGTGTGTGTGTGTGTGTGTGTGTGTGTGTGTGTGTGTTGTTCATGAAAGAAGTATTATTTTGAACTCTGTGTCATGAGTTTCTTTTGCATTTAGGCTCTCTCACCAGCTGATCACTGTATTCAAAGACGACTTACGGTTGCATTTGTATCGCGCCAGACCTCTGGTCACGGCATGGCAGAAGTAGTACCATCTGTAGTGACCGATGCACTTCCTGAAGTAGAGGCTGCTCAAGGAGCTGCACATGTGGCTCTGCCCGCTGGCCGTGTGGTGCCAGCCCAGCAGCAGGACCAGAAGGGGCACTAGACACTGTGACATCTCCATGGGCAGCAGCCTGGGTGACACACAGAGACAGAGGGAACGGCATGGAAGGGGGCCACGCGACACGCACTTTACAGGCACATGCATTCTTTTCACACACACACACACACACGCGCGCGCGCGCGCGCCACACACACACACACACACACACACACACACACACACACACTCGCACAAGCATGCTCACAGATACACACACACGCACGCGCATGTACACACACACACGCACGTACGCACGAGTGTTCATACATGCATGCATATATACAAACATACATACATACATACATACATACATACATACTTTACATACATACATACATACATGCATACATACAAACATACATACATATATACATACATGTACACATACAAACGGGAACTTGTGCAGCAATATTCCTTAACACACAGTAAAAAAAATGTACACTGCAGTGCAATATCACTAAGGCATGCACACTCAATATTTTGGCAATATTCAGCCCGAAATGAATTACAAAAAAAGTCTGAAAGTCAGGCGTGAAAAGGTTGTCAGATCAAAACAAAATCTGATAGAGTCCTTTGACGATGCTTCGAAGATGAATTGATGCGTCGTCAAATGTCTCTTTCCAGAATATTACTCATTTCTTTACATTATGATGGGCAATTGACTCTTATACTACCGAAACCATTCTCTCCCTCCCCCCCCCCCCCCTTCCCCTTCTCTCCTTTTTTTCTTCTTTTTTTTATTTGCTCCTCTACTTGATCATTAAAACGAAAGTTAGTGTGGGATGGTATCCAACAAAAATTAATATTGGTGCCTTTCATATGAACAGTGTGTTCTAGATGCTTGAAACAAAAAATTACCAACTCTTCACATATCAAAAAGATCCCCATACTCTCTGTTTCTCGAGCTACTTAGACACCCCCTATTCCCCTCAGCCCTCTCATCCTAATCCACCCAGTCCTTTCTCTGTGTAGTGCTCTCAAGCTATGATGGCACAAGTTAGAAATGTTCATACGCCAGTCATATTCTGCAGCATGTACACACAATCTGATTTTGATCTGTATTATTTTGGGAATGTTGTTTGCATTAAATAAATAAAATCTAAGAATTCTCATTCATGCTTTTTTTTTTTTTAATCTAGTATCAATATCAAAAGTACATGCAAAATAATAGGGCGGATTTGTGACATGAATGTACACACCGTAGTATGATCATTCTGGTGACCCTTTAAAACAGTTACACTCTAACGGAAACAAAATAACGCGGCAGTAAACGAATCTTTCTACAACTTCTTTTAACAAACTATTAGTTACATCATAATGTTAATACCATCCAGCCGTTTAAAATGTCTGTCACGGTTGTGACGCTTGGTTTCTTTCATTTTTGCAAATCTTAACTGTTCCAACAACAACTTAATCAACATAAGGGAGTGCTTTTCTACATCGAAATTTATGTAATTAACCTAATGGAATGCTTTTATACATCGAAATTCAAAATTAATCAATATAATGGAATGCTTTTCTATCTCGAGATTCAAACATAAGGGAGTGCTTTTCTACATCGAAATTTATGTAATTAACCTAATGGAATGCTTTTATACATCGAAATTCAAAATTAATCAATATAATGGAATGCTTTTCTATCTCGAGATTCAAATCAATCAACATAATGGAATGCTTTTCTACATCGAAATTCAAATAAGTCAACAAAATGGAATGCTTTTCTATACTGAAATTCAAATAAGTCAACAAAATGGAATGCTTTTCTATACTGAGATTCAAATAAGTCAACATAATGGAATGCTTTTCTACATCGAAATTCAAATTAATCAACAAAATGGAATGCTTTTCTACATGTATTCAAGTTTACAGCAGGTCATAAATCTGGAAACAATTCGTTCATGTGAAGTGCTGATCTTGTCATTGTTCATGAAATCACAATTTGTTAGCCCAGCCCAGACAGCTTTTTGTCAGTGATAAATAACAAAGCAGACAAGTTGAGCAGGCGCAGATCAGGGTCGGTAACCCAGTTTTTTATGCAGGGAGAGTCGTCTTTGACCTGGGGAATTTTCAGCACACAGGGATTTCCGCGCTTCCCACGTTTACGTTTCCAAGTATTGCTCTTTGTCTTCCAGTCACTTTCATAATGCCACAACAGTGATTGGCTGATTGTGACCGGACTACACGATGTTAGCATATTGATTTATGCAGATTTTTTTCAATTCTATTGTTATGTGTAGTTGATGTAAAAACCGTCATTATGTCACACAAATAAAAAAAATTCTAAATCGTGTTTTAACCATCGAATTTTATTAATTCCTGATATTGTTTTGAAGATCAAATGCTGATGTGGCCAGCCAACTCCAACTACTTTGGCCATTTGTCTGTACAGTTGACTTTTAAAAAGTCAAAACGGATTCTAGCAAAAATGAACTAAACAACTGTAAACTTCATTCCCACATCTACATTGAACAAATATCAGGTATCTCATGTTGCCAGGTTTGTGATGCCTTTTTTATTGTTCAAATCTTCACTGCTCTATGTACAAAATAATTGATGCTTCTGGGAATGCTGTTCTGCACACGTTCTTGAAAACGATTTATTCATATGAACTACCGATCCTATCATCACAATTTACTGACAAATTATAGTGTCTTCTTCTTCTTCTTCTTCTTCTTCTCCTCCTCCTCCTCCTCCTCCTCCCCCCCCCCCCCCCCTCCTCCTCCTTCTTCTTCTCATCCTTCTTCTCCTGCTTCTTTTTCTTTTTTCTTCTCCTTCTTCTTCACCTCCTCCTCCTTCTTCTAATTCTTCTTCTTCTACTACTATTTCTCTTTGTTCTCCTCCTGCTCCTCATTCTTCTTCATCATCTTATTCTCCTCATCCTCATCCTCCTCTTCCTTCTCCTCCTCCTCCTCCTCCTCCTCCTTCCTTCTTCTTCTTCTTCTTCTTCTTCTTCATCATTTTCTTCTTCTTCGTGTGTGTGTGTGTGTGTGTGTGTGTGTGTGTGTGTGTGTGTGTGTGTGTGTGTGTTCTGTGTCTGTGTGCGTGCGTGCGTGTGCGTGTGTGTGTGTGTGTGTGTGTGTGTGTGTGTGTGTGTGTGTGTGTGTGTGTGTGCGGGCGCGCGCTCGTGTGTGTGTGTCTGTGTGTGAGCGCGCGCGCGCACTCGTGTGTGTGTTTGCGAGTGTGTGTGTGTGTGTGTGTGTGTGTGTGTGTGTGTGTGTGTGTGTGTGTGTGTGTGTGTGTTGTGCGTGTGTGTGTGTGTGTGTGTGTGTGAGAGAGAGAGAGAGAGAGAGAGAGAGAGAGAGAGAGAGAGAGAGAGAGAGATTTTTCCCTATCTGTTCGTATGGCCAAGTCCATGTACATACAGCCATTTGTCTGTACACGATTGTGATACTTTTCTTGATTAATCAATTTATGGAGGCAAGAAAGGAAATCCCAAGAAAGGAAATCTCCAATACTGCCAGAACCGCCATACCTCAAGTCTGCTCAGCCACGCCTGCGAAGCAACGCTGTAAATCATTCTGAACTGACTGCAACCCAAGCACTTGCCATCATTGCAACTGTACTCTTAAGCGATCAGTGCGGTTCTCATATAGGGTGCCATTGGACAACTGTTCCATACTTCAGTTGGAGTTTGTCAGGTGTGCCTCTTACCTTCCTCACTACTGTTCCATACTTCAGTTGGAGTTTGTCAGGTGTGCCTCTTACCTTCCTCCCTTTTCAACGTTGTCCCGGGACGCGTCATGACTGACGCGCTTCAAGACCATGTCAGCACAGTCAGGACTGGAGGAAGAGCCTTCACAAAACTTTGGATTTGCAGAGGACATCAATGGCCTGGCAGGCAGCGAAGAACTCGCCAAGCTTGCTGAACGACTGGATGAAACATCAACAGGATATGGCCTGGGAAATCAGTGCGGAGAAGACCCAATTGATGGCCAGCCACAACACCACAAGCTCTATTGATACAGCTGTCCACGCTCAAAAGCGAGAATGTGTCTAACCACTCTCTTAACTGGGATCCATCATTAGCAGTCAGGGATCCAACCTAGATATCCTTTCATGGCCACTAAAGACAACCAAAGCATTGGCCAGGTTAAAACCTGTATGGAAGGATCAGACCATTTCCGTTAAGCACAAGATCCGGCTTCTGCATGCATGGTATACAGGTGCACCTCTGCATGCATGCAAGACATGGACCTCCACTGCGGATCTGTATAGAAGAATCTAAGTCATAAAAATGAAATGTTATTGTAGTATATTGAACATTAGATACAATAATCACATTACCAAGTCACCAAGTGCGTCAAATCGTCAGACAGCACATAGGACTCGAAGATCTGCTGATATCAGTCAGGAAAAGAAAACAACGTTGTTGTGACCCTCTAACAAGATCTTATAGCCTTGCTGAAGCAATCCTCCAAGGAAGCGTTGAAGGAGGGAGACGGAAGGGCAGTCAAAATAACACTGGAGGAAACTAGTGAATTGTTCTTCAGTGTGGTGCACCAGTAACTCCTCATGGAGTTGAAGAAAAAGAGGGCAAACACTTTTCTTTGGCCGCGAGTTTCTGTTTTATCAATATCAGGACATGGAATATCACAGGCCTAACCGGAGTTGCAAGCTTACCGTAATAGCGCAAAAGTGAGAATGTGGAAACACTGCCGATATGGAGGACGGAGGTACAACTTTGAAATTAAGGGAATGTACACAATCAAAATTATCACGAAAGTTCTGTTAATTTGGGAGCTTTTCCTTTTTGAGATTACAAACATGTAATGTATGCTTTTTTCCTAGTATGTTGTTTTAACAGATTTCAGAGTACTATTTCTACGTTCCATACCACAACAATGGCACAACAAAATGGATTAGTTATCTGCCACGACAAGACAATCGACAAACTATCTTTTCGCTTTTCAGAATATGATTCACATTAAAATGGCCAACTTTGTAACACGAAGACATGTATCAGAAGTGAAGGTTAGTTAAAGATAGCACGTGTTTGTGGGAACAATGTTTATATAAAAGTTTCACGTTCTTTCTAAAAGAGAAAAATACCTTCGCTTCGAACCCTGAATTATACACATGAAGATTTTGAAGACCATTGGTTTACATGTGCTGGCTGAAATGGTCACTTTGTGCAGATTTTTAAAGGGTATTTAGTTTCAAGTTCAAACCGTTCCAGTATTCAAAAAACCTCAGAACCTCAGAACATCAGAACCTGCAGACCTCAGAGCGTTTCCAAAGCTTACTAACCTTTACGTCGCGGAACTTGACGGAACACTGGGCAACCGGTGTCAAGTCGGAGGTCCTTTATATTAAACCATTTAGCTAAAAAAAAAATAAATTAAAAAAAAAACAACTAATATAATATCATGAAAAAAAAACCCGCATGCACTGTGGCACTTGCCTCAGGTTAAAAAGACGGCAAGCCTCTCTAATATCAGATTGACTGCCCTGAGTAGTATGCCTGTACGTCCGCCGGCAGTTGATTACACAGGCCACACACCACAGTTAGAGAACTTTCACCAAAATTCTTATAATGCATATAAGCGTCCTGACGCACTGCTAACGTTGAAATGAAACCAAAAATACATCCTAAATCAGCTCTCAGAGAATACCTCCCCACTCCAACCATCCATATCACTGGTTTTAAAGGATCCCGATCGTCGAAATCATTCATAACCTATAAATACATGAACCCACCCTTACCTGACGTGAGATTTCAGGCGTTAGGACTCACCCGTGACGCTATCTTAGCACTACCTGGGCTTCCCAAATTGTCCCATGTCACAATCTGTCTGCTTGTGGTTTGGTTTTTCTGTTGTTTGTTTGTTTGTTTTCGTTTGTTTCAGGTAACACTTCTGTTAAGCTCTTTTATGGCGAAGTATTTTTTAATTTGTCCGTTTGTTTCACATCGTTTTGCCTTCCATGCCGTCTTTTATTCTCCCTCTTTTCAAAGCTTTGACGCTTTTTTTCCCGTGTTTTCTCTGTTGTATCAGTTGCTCCATCTGTAACTGACTTGTTTTTCTGGTTGCCGTCTGTCCCGCCTGTCACTGGTTACAGTTTTGAGAAAGCCCATGTTCCACGAGACGTTGAATCGGGTTCAGCTACAGCTCCTATGCTTGACTTCTTTTGCCCATCTCTCTTAGAACAAGAGACTCCTGTTGTTGTTGGCCCATAGTTGTCAGTTGTAGGACGCTAGTCAGTGACCCGGGAGTTAGGAACCGGTGTCCGTTTCAATGTGGTGGAAGTTAGCGGAGTAAAACTTTTTTGTTTCTTTCGTCATCTTAAATTCTGGTGACTATCGAGGCAGTCAAGTAGTAGGCTCAGGAGTGATACGTACGTGTGTAGGTTTGAAGAAGGAGCTTTTGTGGAACTCCTTTCCCTTTTCCTTACTCTGAATTTATGGAATGATGCATGGGCGGTGCACGGAAGAGTTCTTCGTTTCACACTGAACTTGTAGTCAGTCAAGTCGACTGATTTGCTGACGGAACGTCGGTTTGTAAGAAGTTCATCCTCTCTCTCTCTCTCTCTCTCTCTCTCTCTCTCTCTCTCTCTCTCTCTCTCTCTCTCTCTCTCTCCTCTCTCTCTCTCTCTCTCTCTCTCTCTCTCTCTCTCTCTCTCTCTCTCCTCTCCCCCCGAAAAAGATTCATCTCTCTCTCTCTCTCTCTCCCCCCCCCCCCGAAAAAGATTCATCTCTCTCTCTCTCTCTCTCTCTCTCTCTCTTCTCTCTCTCTCTCTCCTCTCTCTCTCTCTCCCTCCTCTCTCTCTCTCCCTCCTCTCTCTCTCTCTCTCTCTCTTCATACATACAAACAAAATTCGCCTATGGTCAAATGGTTAGTGTGTATGCCTGCGAAGCTGATGACCGTGAGTTCAGATACTCGTGGGGTGGGATTTTTCTGTTTGAAAACCCTCTCTATCCACCCAGCAGTAAACGAGTACCGTGATTCCGTCCAGGGAAGGTTAAAGGGGGCGAAACGAGGGGGATGGCCTCTACTTTCCATCATGCCATACTCTTGACACAATGAACCTCTGACAGTTCACTGCTCTTGCGGCCAGTGGGCTATGGGAACTTTAAGCTTTAAGTATGTGTGTGTGTGTTGAGTGTGTGTGTGTGTGTGTGTGTGTGTGTGTGTGTGTGTGTGTGTGTGTGTGTGTGTGTGTGTGGAGAGAGAAAGAGAGAGAGATGAATAGATGAATAGGCAGACAGACAGATAGTAGATGAATAGATAGATTGATAGGTAGACAAACAGACAGACAGACGATAGATAGGTAGGTAGATAGACAAGCAGACAGACAGACAGAGAGATAGGTGGACAGATATCATTCATGGCCTTCATGTATCAATATATGGTGTGTAACCATACTTTCTACGTGAAGTCAGTTTCAAACCCACACGCACCAGGAAATGCATTAATTCTGGAAAGATCTTAAAATCGGAGCATCCTGGTCACCCCCAACTGATCCGAATGGGAAATTCGGAGTCGCTATCAAACATTAAACTTCAACAAACCACAAGCAGTCGTGATTTCGCAGTTTAACTAGACATCAAACACATCATTTGAGGAAAAAAGATTATAATCAGAACAATTACAGGTATTAATCTCAAACGAACCTCTTTAACTCGCCAAATTGACGTTGCTATGCAATGTTCATTTAGAAATGTCAGCGAGCCCTAAGCTTTTTGAGACAAAAAAAATAATAGAAACATGACTTCATTTATTTGATGATTCATTGTCCCTTTCTCTGTCCCTGCTCACATCTCTCTCTCTCTCTCCCTCTCTCTCTCTCTCTCTCTCTCTCTTCTCTCTCTCTCTGTGGTAAGACCATATAGTGACTCTCTATCTATCTATCTATCTTCTCTCTCTCCCTCTCCCCCCTCTCTCTCTCTCTCCTCCTCTCTCTCTCTCTCTCCTCCCCCCTCTCTCTCTCTCTCTCTTTCTCTCTCTGTGGTAGGACCATATAGTGACACGACTCATCACCCTTACCCTCTTCATTTCGTATTGGCCTAACAATGTTTACAATAGAGGTGGTTTAGACGACCTTTCGATCTACTCTGTTTGGGAGTCTGCATTTTGTTTAACAGTTGAAGGCATGTAAAGTGAGTTTAAACAAATCAACAAAAGAGTCAGGTGAGCTCTTATTATGTAGTTTTAATAGTCTTCCACGTGAATCACCAACAGAGTTGAAACGGAGTGAACAAGGGTACCATATCTTCCCGGATATCAGAACAACGTTGACAATCAAGCCAAAAAAATATTACTTTCTAACTTTGGCTTCGTTTTATATACCGGGCATGAAACATTTTCCTCTGTCAAATTGAAACGTTAACGGTGCATGTCTGCTTGCGACACGAACATCCGGAATCGCGCAAGAGCGTTTTCCGGTTTGTTTCTGTCTGCAAGCATATGATACATGTTTCCCTGACAAAAGCGTGCTTAAAGTCCGACAGGTTTTAAAGTTTTGGCTGAAATCGATGCGATCTCCCAAGCAGTGACAGTCGTTCACGCATTTCAAAAGAAAGGCTTCTTTCACAGCCTCAACCAAATAACCACACTTGATCCAATCTGTTATCAGACAAGACTGCCTTATTATGTGACACACAAGTAGTAATACCTTTCTCATGTAATGATAAAAGCTTTTTATAACAAGCGTGTTTGAATACATATAATGTGGCTGTCGTTAAATTTAGAGCCAGCACGTTATTATCTTAATAGTGGTGTGTCAGTGTGGTGTGTTGTGCCCTTGTTCACCTTAAACAATATCATTTATCGTTCTGATCCAAATGTAAGGGAATTTCTAGCTCGCAAAAACGTTAACCCTGTCTATCTGATCATACTGTTCAAATCTCCTTATATCTGCTGCATAGAGTATTAGTATATGAGAATCAAACAGTTTAAAAACACTAAAGGTGAGTTACGGTGAATATTTCTTAATGTTTTAGTATTTGTCGTTGTTGTTGTTGTTGTTTGCGGGGGGAAGGGGGGGGGGGTAGCTTTGCTGTTTGTTTTCTTGTTGTTTGTTTTTTCGTTGTTGTTTTTTGTTCTGCTCTTATTAATTATTCTTTCAGAGCTACTACAAAACTGTTTCATGTCAGTTCTAGATACTTGTAATTACCTACAATTTAAATCTCGTGGGAGCTGAAAATCCATTTTTGTTTTCAATTTAAAAAGATGTCATCCTTCCTGGACGTTTTAACTTGAGATTTGTCAAGATTGACAGTCAGACCTAGACAAACAAATGGTACAGACAGAACGTAGAACTGAGTTTGCCATCCAACAACAATAGAAGTAATTAGAGTCAGACTGTCAGCAAAAAAAAAAAATGGCCAGCTCTATTTTTCTGCAGAACCGAAGGGAAATCCGAGCTTGGCCCTGACCAGAAGGTCATCTGCTAACTATTAATCAATGAGGAGAAAGGAACAGGACTTCAAAGTATCCTTGTGTTACACCTTGAACACATCTGAAGTACTCTGCGAGTTCTCGTTCACTCATCACACAGGATTGAACAGAATGATAATTGGCTGTTATGGTCTTGAACACCCTTCCCTGAATGTTGGTTTTGATGAGCGCTGACCACAAAATGGGTCACTTTACAGTGTCACACCCTTCTTGAACATCTACGAAAGCCACATATAATTTTAACCGCGTATTTATCGGGTTTTGAACTGCCGAATATAAAGTGAAGATGTGTTCGATCGTTGAGCTACCCTGTCTGTCTAAAACCGACGAGCGCATCTTTCAGGCTTTTCCCTCGTGTTCTATCACAGGATATAGCAAACAAGCCCCGTATAAGACTCGGTGTTCTATTATGCTGAAGTTTGCTTTTATGGTAGATGTCTGTTTGTAGTTTGAAGATTTGATTTTATCCACTCCACTTAATTTTTGCGCTTTCATAGTGTCATTGATTTCAGATATGCCATGACCTTCGCTCATACATTTTCTGTAGCCGTTTTGTGTTCACTTCTTCCATATGATTTTAAACCACGCCTTGTAAAGTTCATCAAGGGCTGGGCTCGGTAGAACCACCCGTAAATATTTTTTTCAAATATTAATGATTCAATCAATAATAGCGATCCGATCTAATGGGATGATTGACTATTCAATCCAATTTCTAAACAACATTCTAATCTTATGTTTTCTCCCTGTGATTTTCTTATAGTCTTTTAAATCAACAATAAGCAACAATTTCAAGGCATCTAATTAAAGTGGATTCCACTCAGTTCTTAAACGAGGATCATGCCTTATGTTTCTTCGTATTCTACTGTTGATTTGCTGTTGAGCCTTACAGGTGGAACTTTACCAGGGCTCATATAAAATGATCGCATTTTACTGATATTAAATGACAACCAGTATCATTCAATCATCATCCGAGATTCATCGGCAAGTATGCGGATTTTATGCTCGATTCTATTGACAACGATTTCTCCAATCGGTTCATTTCCTCGTATCATAGCGTTTAAGTTCTACATTTGGATAAAAGAATAGTGTAAATTCGGAAATCGTTGGCGACATCCACTCTAGACTGAGAATAAGGGAGATGGTGAACATTACAATGACATTTGATCTCATGCTTTTCTGAAAAGTCTCATCCAATCCCAGAAAATAACACCAGAACCAAACGCTTCTAAAACTTTCATGATAAATGTCAAGTCAGCAAAAGCAAATGCTTGTTTGAAGTTTAAACAGATCACCAAACTTGTGAGATATTTATAGTTTCGGAATCGGATTATATCATATATAGTCTGATGTTGTCACCGCGGTTCTTTGACACGAAGCCCGTTTGATCATTACTGCTTTAACATAGTTTGCGATGCATGAAGATCCAATTGTATTCACATTATTTAACAGGAATATAGGTGTCCAGTTCTTTATATACTTTTTGGGTTGCCACCCTTTTGTATGCAGATTATGGTGCCTCCATTATGAGCTGATGTCAGTTCTCCCTTTTTAAGCCTTCGTTTACTAACCTGACGATTACTTTTCCAAACATTTTCCAGAAGAGTTAAACACATACACACATACATATTCGCGCGCGCGCGTGCACGCATGAACACACGCACGCACGCACGCACGCCCCAACACACACACACACACACACACACACACACACACACACACACACACACACCACGCACGCACGCACGCACGCACGCACGCACGCACGCACACACACACACACAGACACAAACACACACACACTTAAACACGAATCAGCAACAACAACAACAAAAACTCCAACCATGGACTTTCATTGTTTTGAAGAGGGAAATTCTTTGAGAGTTGTCTTTGATGATTTGTGTGCTTATCTCTGCCGCTTCAATCGCATGATAACGGTATTAGTATTTTTCTCTAATTATCGCGAAATAGCATTGAATTGTGTTATGTGTTGTTACATTGTCAGGCATTCCATAACTCAAACTTTATTGTTTTCAAAAATTGACCGTCACCCCAAGGGAAGGGGTATGTTGAGTGAATGGAGTAGGATCTCCTATTGTTCCCATGTTGAAGACATTTTGAGTGCAAGCGCGCTGTTCATTGTGTTCCTGTACATGCGAGTTGTAGTTGTGGTTCATGTGCGTTCTCAATGATGCATGTTTTAAGTGGACGTTAAGCACTGTTCAGTGAATTCTTGTAGTAAAGGTCTATTGGCATTAAAACCATTTCGGTCACTCACGTTGTTGAAAACGGTCTTCAGCTAGATAGGCCAACGTTTGTGTCGGCAATTCAGGTTGGATTCGTTTGACAATTGTTATTTTCATGAACAGTGTTCAAAGTGGTACCGGTGAGGGTTTCTTTGTCCGTCTTGTCGTCCTGGGTGTCCGGATGCTGGTCGGAGGTTCAGTGACAGTTTCAGTTTCATCAAGGAGGTGCCACTAGTTACTGACTAGTCACGCTACACCACATCCGCTAAGTTTTGAGACCACATTGCGAATGATTTAAAGCTAATGGGTAAATGAATTAATGACTAAGATGAGAGAATTTAAGAAAGTCTCGTGGCTACCCCTTAGCAGATGTCTGACCTACGCATTAGCCCAACGCGCTGGTCAGACCTTGAGTCGGTGACAGTGTGTTGCCTCTTATCACGTCTTGAACTAAGGTTCATTACAGATGGTCAGCCTGTGGGAGGGAAAGCTGAGGCTGACAGCTTGTTGCTCAGGTTGTGGCCGTTTGACTCGCTCCTCACTTACCTTGGAAGATCACTAACAAACTCCCATGGCCACTCCTAAAACTTCTGCCACCTCCATTCCCCATCCCTCTTTCCTCCTAAACAGAAGAAAGGTCCTCGAGTCCCTCTGCCGCCTCCGATCATCAAGGGCGATAACCCAACAATACCAAACCTGGTGTGACTGCGGTAGGGATGTCTGGGATGACCCATGCTGTCTGTGGTCACCTTCCTACTGGTCGTCTTGGCCTCTTCCTCCGGCGGTGTGGAAACCTGGAGCAATATACAATGATTATATCTTGGCCTCTTCCTCCGGCAGTGTGGAAACCTGGAGCAATATACAATGATTATATCTCGGCCTCTTCCTCCAGCGGTATGGAAACTTGGAGCAATATATCTCGGCCTCTTCCTTCGGTGATGTGGAAACTTGGAGCAATATACAATGATTATATCTCGGCCTCTTCCTCCGGTGGTGTGGAAACTTGGAGCAATATACAATGATTATATCTCGGCCTCTTCCTCCGGTGGTGTGAAAACTTGGAGCAATATACAATGATTATATCTCGGCCTCTTCCTCCGGTGGTGTGGAAACTTGGAGCAATATATCTCGGCCTCTTCCTCCGGTGGTGTGAAAACTTGGAGCAATATACAATGATTATATCTCGGCCTCTTCCTCCGGTGGTGTGAAAACTTGGAGCAATATACAATGATTATATCTCGGCCTCTTCCTCCGGTGGTGTGGAAACTTGGAGCAATATACAATGATTATATCTCGGCCTCTTCCTCCGGTGGTGTGGAAACTTGGAGCAATATACAATGATTATATCTCGGGATAAGCATCTTCAAGGGTAATTTTGCATAGCTGATCAATGTGAAAATAAGCTGGGTTTTATGAGACGTTAGATATGCATTTACAAAATGACATTATTCGCTTAAGTACATGGCTTATTTGCTTCATTGAATCATATTCTTTGCAATGATACTTTACAGGCAGCTATAGCCTGTCTTAAAACATGTCGGGAGCAATCTAACTGCCAATACATCTATGACAGCCGCATCTCGTCAGGATCTGCATGCCCTAAAGGCTTTGGGTGCTGTAACCATCACTGGCGCCAACGATTTCTCGTGATCTGCCGGCTAAGTAGCGACAATATAACACCTGATTAGAATGGATACTATCAATACATTTTGCAGCATCCATTTGCATACCTGACATCTTGCGAATTTATGTATTGCATTCAGATTTTTTAAGTTTTTCTTTTTTGATCCTGAAATAAAATGATCAAGCAACAAGCTGACGCCTACAGCATAGCCTGTTTTTTTTCTTATTTGAATTTGTTAGCTACAATGTTATTAATAGGTTAGCTGCCAATAAACAGACACTGCCGAAATCACGCAGATTTTGTTTGTTTGTTTTTTGCGGGAACTTGCGTTACTGTGCGAGATCTTCCCAAAACAGTTTGCCGACTCGGCCTGTGGTCAGCGAGAGGTAGCCACTGTTTGCCACGTTACTCGCTGCGTGCGTTGGTATATGCATGCATGTAAGCATGTGTGTGTGTGTGTGTGTGTGTGTGTGTGTGTGTGTGTGTGTGTGTGTGTGTTAGAAGTCTTCACCACCCACCTCCTTCCCCCCTCCCAGTCCACCCACTCACCAGGTCCGACGTGAAGATTCTATTCTCCGTTGTTCCCGACACTGCATTAGTTTATTCATTCGTTCATTCGTTCGTTCATTCATTCATATTGTTTATTCATTCATAAATGTATTTACTTATTGGTTGTTTGTTATCTACGTATTGATTAATTCACTGAAAATCGACAAATGCTCCCACCAAATCAAGGAGGCTACAGAACAGGTAAAAGTACATGGGGAAAATGCGGCCGGTTTTGCCTGTGAAGTATATGAAGGATTCCAAAGACAGGAAGAAACACTGGCTGTTACAACAGACCTTGAAGATGCATACAACAAAGTTCGGTTCTGGCTTCTCATGGAGCTGCTTCTCAACTATGGGATCAGCAGGACACTTACACGACGGATTGCAGCAGCACTTCAGGAGCGAACCGCCATCCTTCGATCTGGAGACTGGATGTCTGAACCTCATAAACTTTCTATGGGATTACCTCAATGTTCTCCTCTCTCCCCTGTTTTATATAATGTTTACACTAAAGGTCTTGCAGATCTGAATAGAAATGAAATTGCTCGAGCGTTGACACTAGCATATGACGGTCTGATCTACAAAACATTAAAGAATACTCAAGAAAAGAACGAAAGCAGTTCAGCAACAGTTGAACAACATTGCTCAGTGGTGTCAAGAAACTGGATTGTCCATCAGCTTTACAAAAGCCAAGACATTGGTCTGCACTCTCAACAACAAGACATCATATCAGGACAATTACCCTCACCAGTTTCCTTCAATGGCATACCAATTGAATCAACTCTACAACTTACACCATCTGGATATAGGTTTTGACAGAATGCAGACCTTTAGAAAGCATGTTGAGAACATTGTTCTTAACATGCCATGAAAGCAATAGCAGCTAAAAGCACTGAACAGCGCCATCTTTACACCAAATGCACCATGCAGTTGTACTCAGTATCATTGCTTATAGATTGGGGCTTACAACACTGTCCAAGAGCAATCTTCTTGAATTAGAAAGAATTCAAAATGAAACAATGAGATTGATCCTGGGAACCACGAAGGACACATCATTTGAAACTATTGATACCTGCTTTACCTTCCTTCAATACAGGCAAGACACAAGCTAGAACAGGTGAAGGTATACTTCAGAGCACTTGAAAATTACCAAAACCCACGACATGCGGCGGTCGAGCAAACAAAGGCACTCGCGTAGGACGTGGAAAATGATGGATGGGACAGGCAGAAGACAATGTATAGCTTGTATGCCAGTTAGCAAAACTCAAAGAAACGAAGGAATGGGAAAAGTGTCGGGGGATTAAAACAAAAAATGCTTCCCCTACTTATTAATATTTTTTAAAATATGGCAAGAAACTGAACATTTTTTGGTCACACCTCAGTATTCATTGTCGTCCGTATACCACTATGTTACTCACAAGTCAATTTTTCATTAAAACACACACAAAAATGCTTTCGTACAGATTCTGATTTTAAAAGCAGCAGCTCTTCACAAATTGACATGATATGTCAGATGTGAATTTCTACTCAGAACTGTTCAGTGTCCTCTTATGGGTTTAAAATTATGGGAAGATTGGAGCAATACAGTTGAGAGCTGTCCTCTAAAAGATGCTGCTTAAATGTCCTCATCAACAGTGCAAATGTCATGTGTCTTTTGGATCTGGTTGATGTTTGGACATACTATGAAAGAGTCGCATACAAATATATCATGCAGTCTCAGACAAAAATGGATCCTCATTGATCAATCATTACATGGAAGAATGTCAAATTATGTAGCTCTTCCCTGTTCTAATTTTCTCAGTTTTGACACCCCACCCCACCCCAATTCATCCCCTTTACGTCCAGGCCTGTGACGACTTCTTGTTGAGATGTTTAGTGTCACCAACTTCATTGCAAGCCGCGTGCCAACCCAAGGCCACCGTCACAGTCATGGAAGAGAACGCATCTGTTGCCAGAGTATGAGAATCAAGGGAGTATGTGTCAAAACCAAGGGGACCAACACCAAGTACCCACATCTAGCTTTCCTCGTCTGAGTCTTACCTTCAAGAGACTGGACATTTCTGCAGTGCCAGAATCTTTAATGATTTACAGAGTTTGGTTTATAAGGGTGCAGAAAGGGAATTATCGTATACATGCGTACATTTGTAAAGAGCACAACGTAGTTTTCTTTCCTGGAATTTGCTCTACACTACATACAATACAGCATGGGTCATTGTTCGATCACTGATTGTTTCGATGTGAAGTTGACCAGTTTGAGGTCATCAATTCATGACACATATAGATTTGCGTTCAGGAGATATAAATACAAGGTAAAGAGAAAGCGAGATTGACAACAATAATCGTACAAACCCAAATCACTGCATGATGGGAAGGATGTAAAGTCTAGAACAGTATCAAACAATTATTCAGCTTGGAATGAAGTACTCCCACGCAAATGCCCAGTGACTGGCAACTCCAATCTCCTTATACACCTTTGCTCATTGAACAGAAATGCAAGAAGAGAACGTTCAATTAAGAGAAATAAAAAGATGACTTTGGACATGGGAAAGCAGTCAACAGAAGCTTATTTGGAAAGACCGTCTCTCTCTCTCAAAAAAAAAAAAAAACTCACTGTGAGAGGCCCATGATACCGATACAGCAGCACGGAGCTGAACAGCCTCCAGAACGACCTCAAGAAATACGGCTAGGGGCACGCCGTTGACCTGCCGTTTGAATGGACAGAGGGATGTGACACTTAGTGCTAGGAGCCAGGTGCCATTTTGAACATGTGCCCGCTGCTTGACCGCAGCCCCCAACCCCCATGGTGACCTGAAGCATCCCCAGGCCGAAGCAACACAGGATTAGGATAGGCAGCAACCAACGGATCAGGTGGTACATGATTCCTCCTCTTTATTATTCATTTACTTGAACAAAAAAACAAATAAACAAACAAGCAAACAAACAAATCAAACAAACAAAACAAACAAACAAACAAACAAAACAAACAAACAAACAAAAACAAAACCTCGTGAAAAGCTGAGGATGTAGGCCTGTCAATCTGTGTCGTCAAGACTGTCGCAATAGGACAAGGAGTTTTTACTGATCGGCATAAGCAGTGCTTCAGAATTTTAAACAAGGGCTGTCAATTGCAGGTTTATGTCCTACATAAAAAAAACAGCTTTCCGACCTAGCACCAGAGCCTTGGTGAATAAATAGTTCTAAGACCACAGATGGAGCAAAATTGTCAGGTCAAAAACACAATAACAACAAAACACTTTCGTCAAACCTTAAGGGGCTATTCCAAAACAAAATGGGTCAGTTAGAATTATTCATAGTGTCAGTTTGCCTGCGCGTTTGACCATGAACGAGAATGCAGAGCATTTCTCTGTGCAAATCCAAACCGAAGTAAATGCATGCCAAATGGTCGAACCAGGAACTTTCTGGGCAGAAATTGATCACAAGTCAGTGTTATCAGTCTGGGCCGATAGACCCTCCACCCTGACGGATATATAGACACAGGGCTGGTATGGCGATTTAACGGTGACAATAGATACATTGTTGATAGAAGACTGACATATAATTCGGCATGCGGGCCGTTGTGACATTCCAGACCTTCAAAATCTGCCCTGAGACATAAGATGTACCCAACGGGGCAGAAAGACATCATCAGCTACATGATGATAATCTGTCAACTGATAAGATTTTTGAGGAATACAATGACGCACTGGTAACTTGATCAGTGTGAATGGCAAGTTTGGTGCAGATGAAGTGTGTGTGTGTGTGTGGGGGGGGGGGGGGGGGGGACGTGGCCAGTTCTACCCAGATGATAAGATTTCTAAAAGGGGTCATTGATTCTGTTGTATGCAGACGCCGAGTCTCTAGGGGCAGATGAATGAGAAGACTTACACGTCAGACTGAAATCGTCTCTAGGGGCAGATGAATGAGAAGACTTGCACGTCAGACTGAAATCGTCTCTAGGGGCAGATGAATGAGAAGACTTGCACGTCAGACTGAAATCGTCTCTAGGGGCAGATGAATGAGAAGACTTGCACGTCAGACTGAAATCGTCTCTAGGGGCAGATGAATGAGAAGACTTGCACGTCAGACTGAAATCGTCTCTAGGGGCAGATGAATGAGAAGACTTACACGTCAGACTGAAATCGTCTCTAGGGGCAGATGAATGAGAAGACTTGCACGTCAGACTGAAATCGCATGCAGCACAGTAAGGGTCACCATGGACGCAGCTGCAGTGGAACGACTGGACGTCCCCTGTGGTCGGGGGAGCCCGCTTTCTTCTCCTGCGCATGATGATGGACACCTCAACCCGTTACCTCAGGCCAAGGTGACAACGACAATGACAGCTGAGTTCCACACAATCCATGGCTCACATTCACTCAGCCTGTGATGACTGATATGTGTCAAACGGCGTGTGGGAGGGAGCTGGGGGCGTGGATGAGCGATACAGTGGAGTTCAGGTTGACTGGCAGCCGCGTGCGTCCTGTTCACAGGATGTCTGCTCTGTGGGGTGAGCGGTCTGCAGGTCAACATTGATACAAGGGCGGGGCGAAGTGTCTTGGGCCTTACATCGACAGCTCTGTCACAGAGGCAATTTTCAATGAACGCCCATCCCTATTTATGAATAATGTGCTTTGTCATATCTGTGGACGTGGGTTAACCAGTAACGTGTGACTGAAATAAGGATTCACGATGTGCCCTAAGCTTAAACGGCGTAGCGAAGACAAAGAGAAGGGTCGCAGTCAGTTTGGCGCCATGGTCATTCACCTTTTACCCATCTAATTCACATCACACATTACGCATGTGTCACGGTCGGAATGTCGGTTTCTGAGTGCTTATCACCTATCACCTATCCCGAAGTCTTGAAGATCGCTGGGGCGCCACAGAAGACTTCGCAACCAGCTTCCTCCACTGCTGCACAGACAGAGAAACAGGGCTGCAGTTATCCAGAGACTCACAGACTCTCACACCATCAATTCTGTACAAAACTGAGTATCCCACCAGTACTAGCAAAGAGGCAAACCAGCCCCTTCGGTATCAGCCAATGACCAGTGACCCATACCATCAATTCTGTACAAAACTGAGTATCCCACCAGGACTAGCAAAGAGGCAAACCAGCCCCTTTAGTACCAGCCAATGACCAGTGACCCATACCATCAATTCTGTACAAAACTGAGTATCCCACCAGTACTAGCAAAAAGGCAAACCAACCCCTTTAGTACCAGCCAATGACCAGTGACCCATACCACCAATTCTGTACAAAACTGAGTATCCCACCAGGACTAGCAAAGAGGCAAACCAGCCCCTTTGGTATCAGCCAATGCCCAATGAAGAGATATGTACCAAGGCGACGGAAACCATCATCTGATCTACACTGGGCCTACATGAATCATGTGGGAGCATGCATTTTGGAAGTAAGGTTAGTTCATCCATGTGAGGGCAACTGTTACATTACTGCCATACGGGAGAGAAATGGGTGTGACAAACTGAGTGAGCGGCAGTACTTAGAAAGATTTTAGAACCCATGCAATACCAATACCACACAAAAGGTTTCAACTCCATGGAGAGAAAACATATAATGTGGATTTTTTTTCGGAGGGGGAAGGGGGGGCTGGGGGTATGGGTACGGAGGTTGGTTGGTTTTGAAAGCCATTTATTCGCAAAAGAGGCCATTCACGCAGGCAAGCGATCGACGTGAGCTGTTTGTCTGTGAATGCTGATCCCTACAGTTGTCTATAAATTCTCAGTGTGCCGATCATTTATCACACACACACACACACACACACACACACACACACACACACACACAGAGAGAGAGAGAGAGAGAGAGAGAGAGAGAGCCCGAGCGCGCATACACACACACACACACACACGCACACGCACACACACACACACACACACACACACACGCATGCACGCATGCATGCACGCAAACACAGATGCGCGTGCGCGCCTCTGTGACTGCTCCATTTTAAAACGTCTTTGTATGGTACAGCTTAGAAGCCTTTTTTTCCTGTGAAGGTTAAGGAATAAAATACGGAATTTAATGGAAAAAATGAAATCATTCAAAAATAGAATTGCAGTTACTACGTAATAATACCTACATCGTTCATCAAATACCTACATTATTCTTGAAAGCGTTTAACATCAACCTTGACACATGGGAACAAACTGCTTTGGATTGAGCTAGATGGCGCCACTCTATCCACAAAGGTGCCAGTTTATGTGAAGAAAGGAGGACAGCTGCAGCGCAACAAAAGAGACAGGCAAGGAAAGCCCGCACCCAGCAATCAAGGGCAGGTCTCCCACATTGCCAGTCCAAGCTGTCATCGCACATTCCGTGCACGTATGGGCTTGATCAGCCACCTGCGTATCCACAAATCATCTCACCACCCCCACCCCCCAAACCCTTGATGACTGAAGCGGTCCTCGTCGATTCGACGGACGAGCAACATCAACGTTGTTCTTCCCAGGACCAAACTATGTCAGTTGTCTGCCTAATCGGAAGTATATTTGTTACACAGTAGAAAGGGAGACAGCAGGTGGGTTCTCCCCCCCCCTCCCTCCCCCTCTCCCTTTCCCCTTCACCCACCCACCCCCACTATGGAAGCGATCTGACCAATCACAAAATGATGTATGGACACACATTCGATGGTGACACTAAGTGATTACGATAACTGGTCTGTACGGACAGTTTTGTGCCCAGAGAGCTGAATCAGTCCGAACAGCTTTAATTCTGACCAGTTTTTCTTTTTCTTTAGAATGCAACGGGCGTACTGCTCGATAACTTTTATGTTATGTTTAGAAAGAGAGGGTGTTAGTTACCGCCAATGACATTGACAAACAAAGCACATGACAAGACACGATGCATTTCAACCACTTGGGTCTTCTTCAGGCGAAAAAATAAATCACATTTAACATTTAAGACAGTACAAACAAAGAACGAAAATGACTCATCTGTTGTTAGTCCATGTGGTGGGGAGAATAGCCGCTAGGCGGAAATGACAAGGGGGATTATGGGAGAGGAAAAGGGGGGGGGGGGGGTTTCGTGGGGGGAGTGGGGGGGGTTGTGTGATACGATAGGGTTGTGTGTCTAGTTTAGTGGGGTGGTGTGATATCTTTGTGACGGTTGTGATAATGGTGGATTGATAATATGGTAAGGAGGGGGGGGGGGGGAGGCAAACTGGAAAAAAAAATTATATATAGAAGGGGTAAATAAGTACATGAACAGAAGAAACTTTAAAAAAAAAAAAAAAAGTTTAGGTGAATAAAATAAATGATTTCGCTGGGTGATGAAAGAGTGGTGGTAGTTATGCGTGGGTAGTTGTGAAAGGTGTGTGGGTAATGTTAATGAGGGAGGGAAGGGGATGGAAGATAAATGGGTGATAAGGTATGATTGGGATGGGGGGGGGGGGGGAGGGGGGGTTGAGAAAAAAAAAAAGTAGGGTAATGTGTGTGTGTGGGGGGGGGGGGGGGGGGAAGGAAGGGGGGCAAGAGAAGGAAAGCTCATATCTCTTCATCCACTATGGGGTGGGGGGTGGGGGTGGGGGTGGGAGGTTGGGAGGTTGGGAGGTTCATATTAATAGTGTTGTTTAAAAAAAGTAAACAATGCTGTGGGATGATGTTCATTGTAACAGGTGAAATAATGTGTTGGCATCAATATGCTGCTGTTTGTTGAGACCTTTTTTTTTTTTTTCTTCCACTTGTTCTACTTTAGCATTACAGCTTGCTATAAATGCCGTCTTCTGCTGTTACACGGCCTGTTAACTGAAATGTTTTATTTTTTTTCTGGCTCGAGGCGTCTTCACAAATGTTGCGGTTAATGAATTACGCGCAAGCGGTGAACCAGATAATAAACAGCAATGATGCTGCAAAACAGGAAATTAGAACGAACGGTGGACTGTCTCATCCACCTTGGAAGTTCTCTCTTTCAGGTTGACTCCAGAGGATTTTAGTCCATTTTAAACATCTTTACCAACTCCTTTAGGTTTCATTTCTTGAAAACAAGCAGAAGTTTCATCGTTTTGTTGTTGTTTTTTAGACGAGCTACTATTGTTAGGTGATTCTAACACAGACTTACAGAGATTGAACAAAACCATGATGCGTTCTTTTGAATCATTTTATCTGGCTCACTTTTTTTCCGACACGAACAACAGCCACCTCTAAAATTCTTATTGATGACATCTATACCGCACTAAAAAGAAATGAATTAGAAATAATCATGCTCATCACCAGTTTAACGGTTGTAGTGAACACTTTCCTCTATGTTTTACATGGTCTTAAAAATGGAATTTAACTCTAAAAGAATAGGAATAAATCTATCATTTTGAAAGTGAACGTATTGTCTGATTTTGACCAACTGCCGTGGCGTATGGTTACCATAACAGATTCCGGGCTGCAAGGTCGTAGCATCGATTCCCACCAATGCCATTTATTTGAGGGATTTTCTTCCACAGACGCCTCCTACCCAAAGTTAAGTTTGCTGCGGGCTCATCTGGGAAGAATGGAACTACACAGTCGAATTTCATCTACTTTATGGATATGTCTTTAAGTGTGTTGCTTAGATTTTCCGACCAACACTGCAGGTGTCTGTATCACTCGTGCCTGGTTGACGCTGGGATTTTTTTTATGAAAGGATGCGTAAAGTAAAACACTGTCATGCAGTTTCAGATTAAAATGGAACTCCACGGCATCATCTTAATCATCCTCAACCCCTTTGATCGATCAACATAAAGTCTCACATTTTGTGTCCCTTTATATCATGCTCTCATCTGTTTTCAGTTTCGATGTCCTCTCCACGTCTATGCCCACGCCGAGTTGATGTCGAGGTCGCGGCTATCGGCTTGTTGATTGGGACTGTCGATGGACAGACGTGCTGGCGTTTCGTGAGGGGAACGCTCACTCACGCTGGCTCCGCGACTAAGCAGTTAATGTCGTCAGTAGAGGGTAAGGTAGGTGGTGTCCTGCCTATGTTGGATCCGAACAGGCGCCACTGAACACCACCGAGGTGACTCGGCAGTAGTGCAGTCACTCCTCTGGCTGGTTGCATTCATGACGACTTGACATCGACTGCTCCCGGTGGATTGCTGGTGCCGGAGCTGAGTCATGGCGATCCAGAATGTGGCTGTGGGCGGGAAGCCAGAATGAGTGGTGTGTGTGTGTGTGTGTGGGGGGGGGGGGGGGGGGGGCAATTCCACTGAAGTGACACACAAGATAAGGCAGCCAAGAAAAAAACAAGAAAAAGAGAATGCCAAAAGAACTCAGAAGACGTTCTGGCAAGGCCAACAGGAGTGGATGACGAGGAAAAAACCGTATTCTAACGAAGCCTCAGCTCAAACGGGAAAGTAGGGTCAGCGTCATCCTTAGATCTGAACCCCCAGCCATGGAACGCAAGATCTAGTTGCAAAGTGAGGCGACTGCAGGCGGACATCTGAACAAGATGGGCGTTGAATGAAAACGAGGCTGTCGGGAAGGTGACAATGTGAGGCGAGGTAGCAATGATAATGATAATAATAATGATAGGAATAATGACCATGATGACGATCAAAACATTGGAAAAAAATAAAGAGAGGATTACTACCACTGTTGGTGATAATATGACAATAGCAGTTGTAGTATGGGAGAAAGGCCGACTCACATTGTCTCCTTTCCCGACAGCCTCGTTTTCATTCAGCCCCTCATCTTGCGCCGAATTGGATGAAGATAAGTGATTGCTCGTTCACTTTCGTTGTCCCGAGTAATGTGTATCTTGCCTGAAGAAGACCTAAGAGATCGAAACGCGCCGTGTTTGTCTTGTTATTCGTTTTTCGGCGGAGCCTCATTAATAATTTTTCAAATTTGAACGTAAACGTTGCAAAATGTGACAAATAAGAATCGCCTGCGTGTCCACTCTACCGGGAGAAACATGCGACATGTCCTGAGTTCACGCAAAGCAGCGCTGTCCCAGGTAGGATAAACATGGAGGGATAACCCCCACCTTCACTGATTCCACTTCTACCCCCATCTACGCATACCTTCCCCCATCTTTTAGCGTCTATTTTCCACCCTTCTTTATTCCCCGTCACCTCTCTCTGTCCCTGTCTCTGTCTGTCTGTCTGTCCGTCTCTCTCTCTCTCTCTCTCTCTCTCTCTCTCTCTCTCTCTCTCTCCCTTTTGTTTTTTGTTTTTGTTTCATTGAACATTTACTTCGTTGTGGCATGTTTCACGTGCGTTAGGTGTTTGCTCAACAATAACAGAATACAAATGTGTGTGTGTGTGTGTGTGTGTGTGTGTGGTGGTGTGCGTGCGTGCGTGCGTGCGTGTGTGTGTGTGTGTGTGTGTGTGTGTGTGTGTGTGTGTGTGTGTGTGTGTGTGTGTGCGTGTGTTCGCACATGCCTGTGTTAAACAGAGAGTTGTAACTGCTGAGGAGAAATCATGTTGAAAACGTTGGACTGTCTTTTCTTGAAGTATTTTATTCCTGAAGAAGCCCTTGTGGCGAATGCTTCAATCGTTAAAATTGTCCCTGTGAGAAAAGATGTTCAACTTGAATTAATATTCATTTTATTCAACAATATCTATCGACATCGTTTTGTTATGGCCAGGTGCGGGCTTTACTGAGAATTTAATCTGCGAAATTAGATAGATAGATAGATACACACAAACATACATACATACACACACATACATGCATGCATGCATACATACATACATACATACATACATACATACATACATACATATGCATACATCCATACATATTGTGGCCCTTTTTAACGTGTTTTTTTTTTCTTCTGAAATTTGCTTTGTGTGCGTCATTATTCCTTTTATCGCTGAATTTCCGTCATGCTTTTTTGCAGAGTTTATGACCTTATGAAAATAAAACAGAAACAT
>CM065714.1:144222406-144304906 GCA_033310375.1 Conus canariensis
TGCGGAAGACCCATTTGTAAAATCTTGGATTTGAATATACATGTTCTATTCTTGTTTGAATGGTTTTGTTTTCTAAAAATGATTCTACAAAATTATACATGTTACCACTTATTACAATAGTTTTCAGTTTATACAAGTCTTTTATGCCATACTTGCTCCTGTGCTTTCCTTATTTCAAAAAAGGTTGCAAGGATATTCTTTCGTCGCGCAAATTGTTCTTTGACATATGTGGTCATCAGTTTGACTAAGTGTTCTATTGTTGATCTACCACTTTGAAATCCAGCTTGATTAATAGGTATAATCTGATGCTTATTGTAATACTAAACTACTTTTTAATATGATTCTTTCCATTAGTTTACAAGTGTGTGGTGTTAAAGCTATTGGACGATAACTATCAATATTTGAGCGAGGCTTCCCATGTTTATGAATTGGAACAATAACAGACTGTTTCCATACTGAAGGTATTTTGCCATCATTCCGACATTTTTCAATACAAAAATGAAGTAAATGTGTAACATTTGGCGGCAAGTGGCACAACATTTCATTTGAAATGCCATCCAGACCTACCGATGTTTTCTTCTTACCTAGGTTAGAGAGACATTCCTTAACTTCTTGAAGTGTTATGGGGACGTTTAGATAGTGGTTATGAATAGGGTCTGGTTTGCTAGAGACAGTTTTTTCCCTCTTGCTCTCTATGTAATGTGCTTTGTGTTGATTAAACTCTCCATACAACTGTTTTTAGCGAATAAAGAAACGGATGCTTCTGCTTTTTCCTAATTTGATGGAAAATTTGAGATGTCAAGTTTAATGGGGCACTGAGGTAAACGAATTCCATTCTTCATCGTTTTTAATTTTTCCCATTCCTATTGCAAATCTTTATGATTTGAAATCTCATTTTTACAAAAGGAAGACCAGTATTTTCGTTTAACTCGTGCTATTATTCTATTAAAACTGTTTTTCGCTTTTTTCTTCTCAAGAAGTTTTTCAGCGCGCCTAGGCCCTTTACATCGTAAGTACTCTCTCAGTTTTATATTCTTCTCTGTTTTGGCCTCTTCACAAGTCTTGTCCACCACATATTACCCGTATGCTTTTCTGAGTTCACAGGTTTGATCTTCGGAATTGACTGGTTGGCTGCAGACAGTAACGCATTTTGAATCCGATCATATATTTTTTCAACATCTTGGGTATTTAAATCATTGGAGTCTAAAATGCTCGTAAAAAATGTGTAAATTCATTCCAGATTGCAAACTTATAATTATATTATGGAATTTTTTCCTGAGTCATATCCGTTGGTTCAAGACTTATGGTTCAAATTTAGTTATTATAGGTATGTGGTCGCTGTTCAGTGTATCATCGAGAGTTTTCCAATCACATAAAAGGCGCTAGATCTGGAGTTATTAAGGTCAGGTTATTGCACTTGGATGATGTTTTGGATTATCGGGAATGCGTGTTATTCTACCGTCATTGAAGAGATAAAGTGATGAATCAACTATATTCTCAAGAAAACGATTGCTTGATATTGACTGGCAGTTTTGTTTTGTTTTTCCCAAAACGGCGAATGAGAGTTGAAATCGCCAGTTATTAAAAAAATATTTTTATCTGGCTGCAAGGAACGTAACCATTCAGTATTAATATCGTTAGGTCCTTGTGGAAAATAAACAGATACAATAGTTAATATTATGTTAGGGTTTACTTCAACTGTAATTGCACATGAACATGAACCTGGGTTGTCTGGTGGAACAGGACTGACACATGTAGTGTATTTCTCGCCTTCATGAACGTACATGACAACATTGATTTTATCCGATGCATCCACTTTTGGGATGATTGGAGGATAGTAACGATTATTTAGTTTTGGCAATTTGTTCCTTCGCACATTTAGTGACTGCAAGGCTAGTACTTGTATTTTTCTTCAGCAAGATGTTGAATTAACTGATCATGGCTGGTGGCGATGGGTCGACAGTTCCACTGGAATACCTTGAAAACTTTATCCATCGACAAGAAACAGGCAAAACAACTACTATTGGAGTAATTTGAACAAGAAAAGTCAGCATACGTGTGTGCGTGTGTGTGTGTGTGTGTGTGTGCGTGTGTGTGTGTGTGTGTGTGTGTGTGTGTGTGTGTGTGTGTGAAATGGTGAACTGACAATAAATAAATAAATCAGAGATGTTGAGTTAGTATGTCAGCAATACTAACTGGCACAAGTGGTGAATAAATAGATATTAGTCTACAGTCAGAACTTTGAAAACTGAATTTCTGCAAAGTGTTTCCATCACCAGCCATACAATGCGCTAAACATGTTCTTCCAGGGGCGAAGATCGTAGCGTGGGTCTTCCAGGAACGGCTGGTACTGGGAGGGGCCGGGTTGCTGGAAACGGTAGCGTCGGGCCACTTTTTGGGGTGTTGTCCAGAACAGGCTCCTGATGTGTCTCCCGATGTTCTTGGCGAGAACACTAGCCCCTCTGTAGGTAGGATGGAGGTCGTCCCGGAGGTGCCAGGTGTTGACGTGAAGGTTAGCGTGGCTGATAAATGAGATGTTGTCTTCATTCAGCTCTGATGCCATCAAGGCGTTGAATAGGTCCCCCTTGATGTTAAGCTGGGATCTTTAGATGGTGCAATGTATTTGCTGGTGATGATTTTCATACCATACCATACCATACTGCTACAGACTGGAAGTAGGCTATTCAGCCTTTAGTCTGATCTTTTTCACAAGAGCTGGTAAATCCTACAATATAAACTTCTTGCGTGGGTGATGATAGCGCAGCAATCTGAAAGTCTATCTAATCGAGTATCTACGGTCTGCCCAATGGCTATCCAGACTGGCCTTAAAGCTGTCGAGAGATGGTGCATTAACCTTTTTTCTGGGAGCGCGTTCCAGGGATTCGCCATTCTATAACCGAAATAGTGCTGAAATTCACTCCAGGTTGTTCTTTTGAAATGTCTCTGATACATTCTATGAATTCTTTGCTGCATTCTATCGGAGATTTTGATTTCAATTCATTCACGGCACAGTGAACTAAAACGGCGTCAAAGGCTTTGTCAGCAGATTGACGAGACGATTCGAAGGACGATCGCAAATCCTTGATCGTAGACGCCTTGTGTGACACTGCATCGAATCCATAGGAATGGCCCAGTCTTCTGCTATTTACTTTATTTGTCACCGAGTCATGAACAATCAAAACACATGGGTGATCAGGGTCAGGCTTCGATCTGCTTTCTCTTGTTCCATAGAACTAGGTCTGGGTCTATTGCGTCTTTCAGCAGGGCTTTGTTTGATGTCATTACAGTTTGCAATTCGATTTTTTTTTTTTTTTTTTTTTTTTTTGTTGGTCAGATTCTTTGGGTTTATTTGTGGTTTCGGGTCCTTCTTTCATCGCATTTTTGCTGGGTGGTATTTTAGGCCTACTGGATTGAGCAATACGCGGTGGCGATGCCCCCGAACCAGCAGCTTCAGCATATGTGGGCCTAGCAATACTGTTGGACTCGTTTGGGTTCCAACGCTGTCGACCCTTTTTTTCTTGCTGACCTCATTTGACTGGATTATTTCATTCTGCTGCTGAATGATTTTTTTTCTAGATTTGCAATTCGTTTACACAGCGTTGTTGCCATTTCATGTAGGTCTGACAGACCAGTTCTACTCGCGCTAGGCCTATCAACATCGATGTGTTGACCGCTGGTTCCGGGCATTGTAGCGTGGTCTAAGCCATGGACAACCAAACCATCTTTGTCGCTCGTTCGTGAATATGACGAGATCGTGGAAGACCAGAGATAGAACAGCCAAGTCACCTGCCTTAATGGCGGGATAATAAAAAATAAAAATTAAAATAAAAAAAAACGGTCATACACACAAAACTCCACTCCCTTTGTTGGGTAGATGGATTAATCCTTGCTTGTCTCTACGAGGAGTGTCCGCAGGAGTGTCTGCCTGCGTACGCAAAAAATAAATAAATAAAATCAAAAATTTTATTAAAAAAAATCTTAGCTCTGGACACCGATCCTGGGCACCGACAGTCAGCAGGTGGGCAACCCAGTCAGAAAACGCAAGAAATGTAGTACGAGTGCGTGTGAGTGTTTGTGTGTGTGTGCGTGCGTGCGTGTGTGTGTGTATGTGTGTGTGCGTGTTCATTTTTTTGTATCATTGTGATGTTTTCAGTCTTCATATAAGTTGATCTGTCCAGTACCTGTCCTTACTGTTGACAGGTCGCCATATTTTTTCTTAGTCCCTGAGTGGAGATTATTTGTCTCCCTTTCTCTCAATCCCACAGCATCAACTAGGCCTAATTGCATTTTTCTTTTTCAGACTTCTTTTTCAATGTTCCATTGAAGAAGAATCCTACGTGCTGTTTGAACTTCTTCCATTCGGCAATTAGATCTGTTGCCTGCCAGTTGAGGAAAGGGGTTTGCGGACAGTTCGTTTCCATTACTACAGGTCAGAACAATTATTTGTAAACTTATCTGTGAAGCGAATCGGTTGTTTTGTCTTTTTTGTTGAAAAATCCCTTTTCTGACACCATGTGATGTTTTCTGTCTTTATATAAGTTGATCTGTACAGTACCACCAGTCACTTGCGGCTATCGGGAGGGTATCAGCCAGGCATCGATTGGTTGAACCTATGACCTATGAATAATCTAATCCGATTTCCGGTTCCCACACACACAGCAAACCTGTGCACCTTCACCCTAAGGGTGGGGATGGGGGGCGGGGGTGCAAAAAGCAGCAACCAAGTCATTCTCCACAGAGTATGAATCTAAAATACATTACAATGCACTAATGAACAGTAGGCCTAACTGCAGATTCAGTTTCTTTGTCGACTGAAAAAAAAAAAAATGCGAGACGAAGTCTAAACACTCTTTCTACCCAGAACACATATCTAGGATCGTTTCTGAGTTCTTTCATCAGTATCATGACAAAAGTACTCCCTGTTGCCGATGACATTGATGTTGTTACCCCTGATCGTCTGCACGAAGAGGAACTGGAAATCGGATTAGATTAAGAACACGAAAGAAATGTAGCAAATGGAGCCAAGGAAAACCCCAAAAGCTTTTGGAAGTACGTTCAGCAACAAACTAAAATGAATACAGGTGTACAAGTTCTAAAGAACACTGATGGGTCATTGTCAAATACAGATGAACTTAAGGCAAATACCTTAAACACATTCTTTTCCAGTGTCTTTACCAGAGAGGACACATCCACTGTACCTAATATAGACGAATGTTCAAAATCCGGAGGGGCTGCTGTTACTGACATTGTGATAACTCCATTAGCTGTAGAGAACCTACTCAAAGGACTGAACCCAAATAAGGCTCAAGGACCTGATGGCATTCCCCCAGGGTCTTAAAGGAAATATGTAAAGAAATATCAAAACCACTTTGTCACTTATTTAATAGAACTTTAGAAGAAGGAGTCTTACCAGAAGACTGGAAAACTGCAGAAGTTACAGCTATTTTTAAAAAGGGATCAAAAAATGAGCCTGGAAATTATAGACCTGTTAGTCTGACCTGTGTGGTGTGTAAAGTTCTAGAAACTATAATAAGAGACTGTATTGTCAATCATTTTCAGGACAATGATCTGTATTCAGATTGTCAACACGGGTTTAGAAAAAAAAGGTCTTGTATGACACAGCTCCTTTTAACAATGGAAGATTTTACAGAATATATTGAGCAAAAAGCATCATTTGATGTTGTCTACTTGGACTTTTGAAAAGCTTTCGACACTGTACCGCATTGTAGGCTTCTGGAGAAGTTGAAAGGGTATGGGATTACAGGCAATGTACTGATTGGATCCAGGCTTTTTTGTCTGGACGAACACAAAAAGTAAGGATAAATGACGTCACTTCACAAAGATTAGATGTACTAAGTGGTATACCTCAAGGCAGTATCCTAGGACCCATACTTTTCACTATATTCATAAACGATCTTCCAGAATCTGTCCAAAGCAATTGTAAGATTTTTGCTGATGACACGAAACTGTATGGAAACTCTACCAATCATACAGAAATACAAAGGGATATATACTCATTACAAGAATGGTCTAATGAATGGAACTTACATTTCAACGTATCCAAATGTAGTGTTATGCACTATGGTAAAACAAACCCAAATCATAAATATTATATGAAGGTAAATGGACAAGAAAATGAAATAAATGAGTGTGAGGAAGAAAAAGATCTTGGTGTTATTTTTGACCCACTACTTTCTTTCGATGTTCATATCAATAAAATCATCAATAAAGCAAACCAAATGATAGGACTAATAAAGAGAACTTTCACATACTTGAATAAAGATATATTATTAAAATTGTACAAAAGTCTGGTACAGCCACACTTAGAGTATGGAAATATGATATGGTATCCCTTGCTCAAAAGGCAGTCAAAGGCAGTGGAGAAAGTACAAAGAAGGGCTACAAAGCTACTACGGGAATGCAAAAATATGAATTATGAACAACGGTTAAGATACTTAAACTTACATTCCTTAAAAGGTAGACGTATCCGCGGTGATCTGATCGAAGTCTATAAAATATTCAACGGTATGGTGGATGTACAAATAGAGCATTTTTTCAAACTTTATACTGATAGTGTTACAAGGAAGCCAGATGGGAAAATCTTCATTGAACACTGTCAGACTAATAAACGTAAAATGGTTTTTGGAAAAAAGAATAACACATCTTTGGAATGATCTACCAACTAACACCAAGTTTGCACAGTCTACTAACTCATTTAAAAATCTCCTTGATGCGGATAATAAATTCACTAAATTGTTATTTGAATTTGATTAACAAACCAAAATGCGCATACGCAACAAACCAATTCAGAATACTAAACAATATATGGATGGGGATTCAAGAAAGGCCGTGAGGCCTAGGCTACGTATATCAGCCTGTCCCCTTACTACTACTACTACTACATTATTCATAGGTCACAGGTTCAACCAATCGATGCCTGGCTGACGCTCTCCCGATAGCCGCACGTCCACCAGTCATACGTTGACAGGTTGCCATGTTTTTCTTATTCCCACAATGCCTTAGGCCTAATCCTCGTAGGCCATGACGTTTCATAGGCACTTGCGTGTTAGTCACATAGGCCTACATTACAATCATGTGTGACTTCGAAACACCCTTCCTATCTCTTCATTCAGTCTGTACCAGGCTTGGATATCGGAGTATTTCCAGCTCCTCTTCTTTGTAAACTTTTATTTGACCTGGAGGAAGTCGTTAAAGTTTAACTGAGTATTTGAACGCTATGTTTCATCATTCATTTCTCGTTGATCACTCATTGAATTCGTGCGCGTATTGATCTGTCGGTTCATTCGCTCATTGGAAAGAATCGTAACTATGTTATCTAGACAGTCTGCAGTATGTTTTAAAGTTGTTTGTAAGTATTTTAGACAGTTGCCCATTTTCTCTTTTCAAACACATAGCCTGTTGTATGGAGATTTTTTCAGCTTTGTCCGAGGCTCACCGCTTTCTTTGCGTCACTATTCATTTGTATAGTCTGTCGACTCGCTCACGTTAGTCTCACTGCCAAAGAACTAATAGATACTTGGTCCAGCTGTATCTGGTTGGGGTGCATGTCCTGCTGTACGGTTTCGCGCTGTGGTGCATCCTGATGTATCGCTGAGCTGCATGCCACCGTTCTTTACTGCCAGTTGACCTGAACTCTCCGATGCGCCTTCGGTTAGGCTACCAATCCGTCTACCAAGCGCCTCCAAAAGCTGAACCCAACTGATCTTCCACGCTCCCAGCCCCCCCCCCCCCTTCCCCCTTTCCTCCCCCTCCCCTTACCCTTTGCTGGAGCCTTGTGATGTCTTGAGGGACAGTGCGTGAAGAGACGGAGAATACCATTGAATCAGACCTTTCTGTGAATACCATTGAATCAGACCTTTCTGTGAATACCATTGAATCAGACCTTTCGGTGAATACCAACTTCGAATCAGGACCTTTCAGTGAATACCATTGAATCAGACCTTTCGGTGAATACCATTGAATCAGACCTTTCGGTGAATACCACTGAATCAGACCTTCCGGTGAATACCATTGATTCAGACCTTTCAGTGAATACCATTGATTCAGACCTTTCGGTGAATACCATTGAATCAGACCTTTCGGTGAATACCATTGAATCAGACCTTTCTGTGGATACCATTGAATCAGGCCTTTCTGTGGATACCATTGAATCAGACCTTTCGGTGAATACCATTGAATCAGACCTTTCGGTGAATACCATTGAAATAGACCTTTCGGTGAATACCATTGAATCAGACCTTTCGGTGGAAACAGTTGACAGATTGATCCTGGTAGGTTTTGGTTTTTTTTTCCCCCAAGGGTCCCAAAAAGACTGCTATAGACTATGATTTGCCTTAACAACCTGAACTCCCTTTTTTCTTTTTTAATTACACCCTTCTGAAATCAGATTATTACAAAATTGACCTTGGTGTTAGCAATGAGATTGCAGTTCAAATAAAAATTTTTGAAACCTGCCTCGATCATGTATCCCCCATGCAAGTTTGAAACCTAAAATTCCAAGCTATTTCAAAGAGCTCTGCTGAAAGAAAATGGAACACAAACAGATGATGATTTGTTTTTTTCAGATCCATCCAAGAAAGAATTTCTATCATCTGTCACTGATCGCCGTTAAAAAAAAAAAAAAAAAAAAGAAGTTTTGTGTTGATTACACATGCCACTCTTTTTACACTCACTTGTATCTTGTAAAAGACGTGTATGCTCCGTGGTGCGTGCCATGTGATACGCGATGGAACTGGCATGACTCTCGACAGAAATACTTTACATCAGACTACTTGAGACCTTACTCAGAGATGTTCTCCAGAGATGATATTTTAGTTTTTAAGAAAGATATTCTTAATTTGATTTCAGATTTTCATTACGAAAATAAATCCGGTTTTACAGCGTGTTGACTGTTTTGAAAGAAATTATTTTTGATGGTTTTGTTTTTAACGTGCATGGAACTGATTTTAACAATATGAGAGCTCTGGTATGGCTCCTGCAGTCGGCTGAGCTAAACCAAATGAACTGAACTGGATGGGCAAGGTCTGGTAAGTGGTCTGCTCCATCAGTGACGCAGATGAAGAAAGGTGAGTGTCTCTTTCATCTCCTGCCAGGATGTGGATATCCTTTTTGCCCTGTGGGTCTTTGGATGGCTTCCTTGCAGGAAGGCTGATACCAACTGGTTGTGCTGATAGCAATAATGGCATGTCTGACTGGAAGCTGTGTGCTCCTTTCCACCGTGTTCATGACTGCACTTTCTGCAGTCCTGGGTCTCTCCTCTAGATCAGCTGTGTTTGTAATAGCTGTCTGGGGCTAAGGTGTACATGGTGTCCAACAGCATCCACCACCTCCTGTCGCTTGCTCTACACTGGCCATGGGTTTTAGGTCCTGCTGCGTGGTGTTGTGGACGACAGCTATTTTAATGGTTCTGTCCAGTGTAAAAGTTAACCTGGCTCAGGGGAGTGTCTGATCCCTTGATCCATGCTTGCAATGATCGTGTCATGAACTAATAACTTTATAAGCAATTGTTTTTGCAGTTTCTGTCCAGGTTTCAGATTTTAAAAGAATTGCTAGTGATTCCGCAAGAGAATATGACAAACAGATCACTAGACAAAACACGACACATTTCGACCTCATAAGTCTTCTTCACGTAAAACAAACAACATTCAGGACAATGAAAACAAAGAACAAGCAATCACTTATCTTCTCAAACTCGGTACAAGATGGGTGTTGAATGAAAATGAGGCCATTGAAAAGGGGATAATGATGACAATAATATTAATGATAGCAATGGTAATAATAGTAATGATAATGATAAAAGTATTTACATAACAGAGGATCACTACGACTTTGTGGATAATATGACGATAGTAGTCAGAGTATGAATAGTAGCTATACACAGAAGGGGAGAAAGGGAAGGGTTGGAGAATAATAGAACAGCATAGTTGTGGTAGCAGAACTCGATGGCAAAATGTCTGAAAGGCTTTCATGGTTGTTGCTGTCTCTTATGGAAAATGGTCCTCACCGATGCTGTATGTTTTCAAAGCAAAACACACCAAAAACACAAAAAATGGACACACAAAACAAGCTGCAGAACAACATGTATTTCATACACAATACTAGACAGGTGAATTTTCTTTTAAAGAGTTTATATTCAATCCGCCAGACAACAGGGACAAGCAAATTTCAGTACAAATTACAATTTTGTCCCTGCTGTCTGGCGGATTTACTATATATTTTTCAAAATTCTTTCTGCCTGCAGTCACCTCACTTTGAAACCAGGTGAATTTTTGACAGACTTGTTCCTCAGAGGTTACAAACAACATAAGTGGAAAATGCTCTAAACAATACTCCCAGAAGGCAGGCAGCAGGAGAATGGCAACATGTAAAAGAGGAATGGTGAAGTGATGACAGTTCACTAGAGAGAGAGAGAGAGAGAATATGGGTGGAGGAGGGGTAAGAAGTCAGCCAGAAGTGAGAGTGGTGGTAAAAGAACACGTGAAAACTCCATATTGAATAGGCGTTAGTTCGCACCATGTTTTGTGCAAATATTTGTGTCAAATAAGAGTTATTTTTCACCTTGTTTTGTGAGTTCATTCCTATTTTAAGCGTTACATAGTGCCTTCATTCAAAGTATTTAGTAAATGTTTCTTTACAACTTCTTCGGTGTTAATTTGTATTTTTCCTTCTTCTCAGAGTAAGGCTGCAGTGTTTGTCATTCATTTGATGCTTTCATCACATGGCCGACTTGCTATTGTGGTCTGTCGACATACCCTTTACTCGGCAGCATTGGTGGAAGAGAACAGCTCACCTCCCTGATCCAGGGGATACTATCTGACCTACAATATGTATAAGGTCTGCAAAATGCAGTTAGCTCCCTTGTACCGGTAGCAGTCTCTGTTGCATCATGAGAGCTGTGGGAATGGTGCCGCAGAGGGCACGGAATCACACACACACACACACACACACACACACACACACACACACACACTCAATCATACATGTAAAGACATGAATCGCTCAAAAAAGCATTGCTCTGTAAACAATCAAAGCATTTTATTAACATGATCCAAATTAAAAACATGTGACTGTCTTCCACTCTCTCCGTTCCTTTCTTTCACACACACACACACACACACACACACACACACACACACAATTCACATCTACAAACAATGTGCTAACAAATGAAACATCAAATTCAATGTTCTGCAGAAATACAGCAGATGACAAAACAGATCTAAATGACTACCTATTATATTCACACAAAAAAGTTCAAACTCAGATCTCTATCAAATTAGCAAATGAAACATATGCATAATTCAAAAACAAAAATAAAAAAAGATGTAGTGAGTATGAATATTTGATCCAGTTACACCATTTTTTTTAATGTGATCATTGTCAACAGCAAAATAAATAGAAAATTCATCATTCTCGTTACTTTCAAGCACAAATCAACATAAAAACCCATAACAACACACATGTGGTGCAAAAAATAAAACCAGTCAACTTTCTGATTACCACAGGTGATGCCTGCTGCCAACAACTGTGTACAACTTCACCACTCACCACAACGAACAAGTATGGGACAAATCATTTCACTTACACTGTAATACTTTTACAGTCTCTGTAGAGTAACTCCCTATTCCCCCCTACTTACAACAGCACAAATCATAGTCTATAGCAGTCTTTTGGATGTTGGGGGAAAAAAAACCTGCAAGGATCAGTCTCTTAACTCTTTCAACCAGGCTCCTGATTTCTGATCATATGCGCAAGCTTTCCTTGGGTAGGAATGAGAAATGTTTGTAATACTGAAAAGTTTGCGGCTGGGGTCCAGGGGCCGCATAAGGCCCCTGGTGAGGTGCAGGGGCAACTTCTTGCTGGGGGGTCTGGGGGCAAGGCCCTCCAGACGCTGACGAAAACTTGACATTTAAGGACAATTTACTGTGTTCTCCTTTGATATAAACTCTGAATTTTATACCTCTCAGAACTACATAGTTCGAACTATTTTCAGACAACAAACAAACGTCCAATGGAGTCGAGGCAGAAGAGTACAAAATATGGATCGCTGAACCAGCGCATGCATTCATCGAAGTGCAAACTGGGGGAAAAAAATCACCAATACAGAAATACATATAATACGGAACTACTCCCACCCATGGTTCATATGGCAGTCTGCACCTAATCAGAGGTCAGGCATCAATCCCAGTTCAAATGCAGCATATCCTTACTGCAGATGTAAGAAATCAGTACAGGGAGTGTATTGTGAAGCTGTTTCCTTTTCCTATCATGCGCTGCCTTGAGTAAGCAATTTCAAATAATTTGGCGATTTCTTTTTTTTTCTACCGACACTTTAAGCGCATGAATACATGTTAAATCAAGGCAAGTTTTAAATGAAAACATAGTGGACAATCTGAGCAATTAACTCTAAAATCTTAAACACGAAAGCCATATAAATTTACCCAGTTGCAGAGATCATATTTGAGTACGACACAGTCAAGTATTATTTGTATTTTATCACCATTGCAATAATACAACCTGCTGGAATAGAAGTATTGATCAAATGATGAAAAATCTGTTTGTCAAGAAATCATGGCTCACTGGAAACTTCAAAACACAATGAAATTGCAATAGGTTACAGAAAAAGTGAATTTGTAGAGGTGTGCCCCTTCTATGTGCTGAACCAGAGTTATCGACAGTTAGAGTAAAGTTGCCCTTAGCGTCCAACAGCCAAAACACAGTGGGCTGGGCAGGTCACACTGCCAGTCGCTGGATCAGGGCTGGAATCGTTAAAACTCACTTCTTTACAAACTGGAAATCCCTCTGACTTAAACCAACATGCCTCTTAAATCATTTTTGCTCACCTTCTGTATGTGATCTCACAAGAATAACATGAACTTTTTTTTTATACAATACACAACATAAAATCTGACTTGCAAAGTCTGAAAAGAAACTTAATCCTTCTTCCATGCATCGAAATGGATCCAAAAGATCTAATTTCTCAAAACGTCAGTCCTTGAAATTTCAATTTATGAAATATGGTTTTTTCATCTCAAATGAGTAATACATGAAATTACCTAGTTTCATAAGAGAAAAAAAAAACTTTCAACTTTACGTAGGTCTTCATAAAAGGAAAATTTTCCCAAAAAAATACATCGATCATTCACAACAGAAAAGAAAAAGAACAACCAACATGTGCGACAAAGATCTACCCTCTCAAAGCAACAGTTCTGACACATTCAATAAATAAAAAGTGGTTCTTTTGTCTCTACAACCAACAGTTCAAACAGACTTCCAGGTAGTCCACAACTGGTCTCAAGACAGGATGATTGCCTGTGTCAAGAACAGGCCAGCTGTTTACCCTCCTCCCGATCCCTGCACACCTTTCAGCCGATGTGTCAAGCTCTAGGGGGTGGGTACTGCAGGCCCATCAATCTGAAGATGACGGCGGCTATTTTTTCATAGGCGACAAACATCAGGGCAGCTGTCAACACTGTCTGGAACAGCTTGGCTTCCATCCCCTTGTACAGGGACCCCGCTCCCTGGTGTCTGAAATCAACATGTGGCATGCAGGTAAGCTAATGTTGCTTATAGCCCAGCCGACCGCAAAGGGCCATATCAGGGCTGTCACCATGTTGAAGTCAACTCGCATACACATTCACACAACCCTTTAAAACACACCTTCCAAAAACACACCGGAAATTTTGTTAAAAATCTTTCCTCCATAAAATCTTAAGACCAGATGAAAAATGTTGATCTCCCTCAGAAATTCAGAGATCACATCAGGTGGGACATCTCTGAACAGGGTTTTCATAGAGTCTACTGTAAAGTTTTTATGTCTCACACCATGCAAGTCCCAACACTCTAAAAGAATGTTTCACTGTGAGTGGTGCACAACATGGAATGTACCACAGAGCTTCTTCACCTTTCGAAAGGTAAGAATGCCATATAATTAGGCACACAACCATGTATGAGCACATTGGAAATTCACACATACAAATGTATGACTTAACGCAGACACGCAAACCCATACATACATACAGACTACTACTAAGACCAACATCCACAATCATACACACACACACACACACACAGGCACTCACACACATATACACACACACACACACAGGCACTCACACACACACACACACACACACAGGCACTCGCGCACACACACACACACAGGCACTCACACACACACACACACACACACACACACACACAGGCACTCACACACACACACACACACACAGAGGCACTCGCACACATATACACACACACACAGGCACTCGCACACATATACACACACACACACAGGCACTCGCACACATGACATTTTCATGCACACACACCACTACCATTCAATTGTTACAACCGCCAACACAAAGACCCACAACCACATGATTCAAATAATAATACATTTAATGGAAATCCTATGGTTTATCAACTGTTCATCACTTTTATTCATTACAACAAATAAACCACAGGTAAGGAGAAGCAGAATGATCAAGAACTTGACAGTCTTTCCTCAGAATGATAAACTACACCAAAAGCTAGGAAAGCAACTCATTTCACCGGCAGATGAATCAGAAAACTTTCTACAAGCATACATCATGTACACTACACATGCAAAGTCATTATCCATGCATTTTGATGTGCAGAGACCAATTTCAAATACAGACCCCTGATTGTCATCTCTGATATAGGCTAAGAAAGAGGATTCTGTTGATCTAAACAGCTGTATCTTTTATTGTTGTTGGAGAAATCTGATCCTAGTTGGAGTGATTCAAACACACTGTTTCCGCCCTACCAGCTGCTTTTCTTGATCTAAAAATAAGTCATGCAAGACTATGCAATGAATTTGTTTTGCAAGTGGTAGAGAGGATCCATCAGAAAACAAAACTCTGTCCCAATCTACACTACCTGAAGAGAATGAAAGCCAAAAATCATTTTTGTGCCTGAAGTGTGGTGATTAAATGAGGTCCCCCCCCCCCTCCTCTATCCATCCCCTCACTTCTACTACTGTAACACAGGTTTGGGTGTCCAGTATCAACAGAATCTGACAAACACACTTACTTGATAAGATACAGTATATTCTGCAGCAGAGACTGGGCTTTCTCTGCTTTGGCATAGCCTGCCTGAAAACAGAGAAAAGAGAAGAGACGGTCATCATCTCGTATACAATGATTTGTCACCAACAGTTTCAGCATTACATACAACTGGAGGAAATAAACTGGGTACAAGAAAAAGTATGCCTCAGAATGTCAATTGTGTGTGTGTGTGTGTGTGTGTGTGTGTGTGTGTGTGTGTGTGTGTGTGCGTGTGCTGTGTAAGTGCATGTAAATTTGTGAATGTGCATGAAAGGAATTTTACAACTTAAAGTAGTTTTACAACATACTTACTGGTCCAAACACTTGCCTTATTCCCACTTGGCGTTGAACAACGTCATATAATCAGGAAAAAAAAAAGGGGAGAGCAGGAACCTAACTGCACCCCGATCCCCTGATATAGCCAGAGTGATCGCCCTTACTGAGTTAACATTGCGCCATATTAGAACTAGCTGTCTTTTCACACCTGTTCCCAAATAAGTGGGGAGGTGGGAGGGTATCCTAGGGTTTGGACAGCTAAGTATATCATTAAACTATCTTAAAAATACAATTCTTTTTTCTAATTACCTGTCCAAACAAATGCCTGAATACTGAAATGGATGGTGGGAACATGCACACTAGGGAAGAGAAACACTGATTCTTTCTTATCATTTACAAGAGAATGATTCTATACAGTTTCCCAAACAAGAACTGGATGCCAATGGCTACAAAAGCCTTTCATAAAGGTCTCCCTCAACAGTCTAAAGGCTGCATAGTCCATGCTCTCTCTCAAAGGCTCAAACAGGAAAAGGTAAGCAAAACAAAGAAAAGATAGCACAATTGTATTGGAAAACTACTCGTTGCACTTTCATGCACCATTCAGCCCTTCATTAATTCATACATAACAACCATCTTACTTCAGAAGTTGTTGTGTACATCCAATGTAGGAAAAGTATTCTTCAAAATGCTTGGCTGAAAAGACATGTTTTCAGCTGTCCTTCAGCTGAAAACAGGTAAGGTTGACTGGTTTTGTAGGGTAGGAGGCAGTGAGTACCAAACAGTTCAGGCAGTGAAACTGAAGGAACGCTCATCCAACGATTTTAAATTTCACTTTGGTATCTTCCGAAGTGTCTGACAGGAAGAGTGGAGAGTACATGGTAACTACGTACAGGACTGGTATGGTGGAAGAAAGTAATCAAAGGAATGGAAGGCAAGAATGACTGGTTTGAACTGATAACAAAATTTAACAGGCAGCCAGTGAAGCTCCCTCAGCAATGGTGTAACATGATCTCATTTTATTTTATTGAGGACAAGTCCCGCTGCACTGTTTTGAATTTGCTGGAACCAGGAAATTTGTTCTGCTGGCAAGCCATACAGTGCTGAATTACGATGATCAAGCCAAGAAATAATTAGTGAATTGACCCTTCTTGCTGCTACATCAGTTGAAAGACATTCACAAACTGAGGCAATATGGCCGAGCTCTAAGAACAGTGCATGAAACACACTGCTTATCTGATCCCGCACTGAAAGTATCTGGTTGAGTCTGACACCTAGATAACTGTCAGTTTAAACCCGATATCATCACCACCAATGTTAAGAAACCCACTGCCTGTCTGCTTGATTTGTAAGAGAGTGCCAACAAGCATCATTTCTGCTTTGTCAGCATTTGCCATGAGCTTAGTGCTACTCATCATCGTCCAAGAAACAGCACTGTCCATGCAGACCTCAATACCAGACTGAACATTACAGAATTCATTAGATGGTCCACTTTTTGACCCATCTTTGACAAAATATGAGAAAAGGGGAAAGGGATCTGTAATGCCAAAGGCTGATTTAAACACTCATGACAAATACATCTATCAATATCAGTCTCAAAACACACGTTGATGAATTTTATTAGAGCGCATTAAATCTTGGTGGTCTCCAGCTTATTTCAGGCCCACAGATCACAAGAATCTGCCAACATATATATCATACTAACATATCAGCTAACAAAAATTGCGACCATGTTCTCAAAGTATGAATGTAATGCACTAGGATCTACTCAAATTTTCTCCATACTCCCATCACAGCCATTTTCATTTGTGGAATTTTTCTGCCCTAACTGGTCCAGATTTCAGTTTGCCAAAGGCTCAAATTTGGAAGACTGAAACCATACAGTTAAGTTTCATCCACTTAATGGATGCATCTCTGATGAGAGTGTAGCTCAAGTACCCTGGATCAGCACTGCATGTGTTTACAGCCCTCGGACCTAGTTGATGACCCGGTATATTATGATATATAAGAATCGAGTATAGCCCTATCATGTAGGCTCAGGCCAGAATGAACGTCCACAGCATCATCTTCATCATCCACATCGATCAGCATGAAAAGAGTCTCAAATTCAGTGACCCTTCATGTCCTGCTCTCGATGGCAAGTTCATGCAGACTGTCAACTGGAGGGACATGATGACACTCACTCATACTGGCTCCCTGACTAAGCAATTATTGTCATCAGAAGCAGGATCTGGAGATGGTGTCCTGCATATGTTGGATCAGAACAGACACTGCTGAGCACCACTGACGTGACCTGGCAACAGTGCAGTGTCTGTGCTGGTGGGTTTCCCTACGATGACTTGACACAAACTGTTCCCTGTGGACTACCAGTGTAGTCAATGTGACAGATCGAGCCTGGGTGCTCTTGTGGATGGTGAGGCAGAGTAAGAGTTGTAGAGATAATGCCATAGAGGTGGCAGGTAAGATGAGACAGGAAAAAAAACCTGTTTTTTTTGTGTACTGAGGTGCACTTGGCATTCCATATACAAGGGAAAATGACTTACTCGCAGCCGACTCTGAATAACTTGTAGAGGGTATGTTACTACAGTCGCAATTGCTTTTGCAATGGCTCCTATAACGAAGTACAGCAAACCACTCAGTTCCTGGGGACAAAAAAATCAATAGACGCACTGAAATATTAAGATATGAAAAATGACACACTTTCTATACACAGGTTAATCATAATACATGTCAGCATCATAAACATGTCAGTTCAGGCAAGGAAGCCTAACTGTGTGTGGACAGGTCCAGACATGCTACACCTCACCTACTATGCTAAAACTCCGCTTACGTAGAGGTTATAAATAGAAATAAACCAATCTATATACAGAAGAACAAATCTGAAAGAAAAGAAAAAGAGCAGAATAATGATGTTCAGGATAAGGGGCTCACGGACCACATGTCTGACCTAACCCAATGCTCTGCTAAGACTCTGACACGATGTGCACAGGATGGATGGCAATATCCACATCTGCGCCCCCCCCCCCCCCCCTCCTCTTCCACCGCCCCCGTGTACACTTCTGCTTAAAGCTTGGAAAAGCAACTTTCTCAAAATTGTATGCACTACTCATGAGTATGCTATCTTGGGAAATTTGCTCTTCCATTTCTTCACAGAGAAGATCCACGGGGGTTAATGGGGATGTTACTGGATGGATGACACTCATCCTCCTAAGGAAACATGACAAATACATTTCTACACAATGCGCTTCTTTTGTTCACCAGCCATGATCACAGTCCATCTTGGTGTTGCTGAGATACCATTTTCATGGATGGTAACAGCCAGCTCATTTGATGTCACGTAAATAGTAACGGCCTTGGCACAAACCATGAATGAGCATTTTGACACCGCTTGTGGAATTAAAATTAAAATCATGACCAACGCTCTGCTATAACAGTAAGTAGACACACAATGAAGAACATGCACATTCACATTTTCCTTGTTGGTGCTGGAAACTGTGTGAACAAGAGCACAACAAATCATGCCAGGATATGGCGATTTAACACTGCAAGCAGCACAGACTGAGTCAGAAAGTTAATGGCTGCACAGTTCAGGGATCTGTTCTAGAACCTTAGCATGACAGGACGTTCATTGTTCATCTCCACTGTTCTGAACTAAAGGGCAAGTAGAAAGGGATTGTATGTGTTTGTGTGTGGAGGTAGGGGAAAATAATAATGATAATAATAATAGTGATTATTTATGGTGCTTAATCTTACTTAAAATGAGTGAATGCATGTATTTGTGTGCCTGTGTCTGCATTTGTGTGTTCATGCACGCTACAGCATGGCTGGGAAGATATCAGTGAGCAAGTGTCTGTGCAAGCGAGTGAATGTGTCTTCAGCTAGACAATTGTATCATGAAATGGGTCTGTCCATTTGGACCTGTGTTTGCAATGCTGCCACACTGATAAACTTGTATCAGACATCTAATTCACTCCTCCATCACAGGTTTAAAAAAAAAAAAAAAGCTTCTACACAGAAACCCTCACATTAGAAAAATGATCATATCACAAAACGAATGATTTTTTTAATTTATCTTATATATGTTAAGCTGCAACCTACTCACCGCTGTATGCAGGATGCGTTGGAAATAGCGTTTAAGTGACTCGTACACCATGAACTGGATGGCTGGGTTGGTGGCCAGAAGTAAGGAGGGGGCTGTGCCGTTCCACAGGGAGAATAGGCCTTCAGTCTGGATGATCTTCTGCAGGCAGTCTTCAAACACACACAGACTATCCAGATCAATCCATGCTGGCTTTGGCTCAGCTACCCACATTCACTATAATCTGGAATAAAGAATAAATCCACATTCAACTGCCATTTTTTTTTAAAATAATAAAAACAGTTATGCTTGATTGCATATAATTGTAAGTGATAAAATACGCTGAGCCTTTGTAAAAACTTTAAAATGACATTTGGAGGAATGTCTTTGATAAGGTTCTTTTAGGAGTGTGCTGCATAGTGCCTATGTCTTACGCTGTGCAAATCCCTTGATTCAGAAGAAAACAGTTAATGCTGAGGGGCTCATCACACAGAATGCACCATGCTGCATCTTCACCTTGCAAACACAAAAGTCAAACATGCTGTCACCATGATCTCCTGGAAAAAAAGATAAGTGTCCAACAAGCATCATTATTATCATTATCATTGTCATAATTATCATTATTATTATCATCATCATTATTATTATTGTTGTCATTATTCTTATTATCATCATCATTATCATTATTGTTGTCATTATTATTATAACAGTTATGGTCATTATTATCACTATGACTTCCAGAAATACCCATTCAAGAGGCCAATACATACCAATAATTCCATCATAACGTTTACTGGTGTCTCTGTCGTAAGCTTTGGTGTGCAGTTTGGCTCCCTGTAGTTTGAGTCGTGTGTTGGCCACCCACAGGGGGGTTGTGAGGAGGACGTTCACCACTCCTGCACACACACACACACACACACACACACACATAAGCGCACACACACACACACACACACACACACACACACACACACGCAAGCACGCACGCACACACACCACACACACACACACACACACACACACACACACACACACACACACACACACACCTTAGTCAATTCTAGAGTGGGAGCTTGCACAGCTGACATCTTACCATATATGCCTAAATAAAATATGAACACTTCCTGCATTGTGCTGGGTCTCAAATGCATCTCTTTTTTTTCTTAGATGTACAGCTGTTTAAAAAGTAAGACCCCCTCCCCCTCCCCTCCACCCTCCCCGCCTACCCCTGCAAAACAAACTCTCATCAATCGCCATGGCACAGTGGTTAGCATCGTGAGTTCTGGACTGGGAGACCATGGGTTTGATTCCCATCAGAGCCATCTATTTAAGGAATGCTTTGGCCATGACCATCTCCTACCCACAGTGAAATTTGCTATGGGCTTAATTGGGAAGATTGGAAGCACACAATCGAAATTTCAACCACCTAATGCATGCGTTTCTGAAAATGTTGCTCAATTTTCCTGACCAACACTACAGATGTCCATACCTCTCTGACCAAGCAGACACTGGTATACATTATGAAAGGAAGCAGAGAGTGCAGCCCTGCCATGTGGCCTAACACCAAAGTGGTACCCCAAAGCATCATGTTCATCATCCTCATTGACACTGATCAGCACAAGAGAAGTCTAAATTTTGTGGCCTGTCAAGCCCTGCTTTCATGATGAACCCAGGTTTGATTTCCTCTGTGTCTACACCCCTGTTCAGTTCATCTCCAATTCGCCGGCACTGGCCACTTCATGGGGACTGTCACACAAAGGAAGTGGGATGCTCACTCCTGATGGCTCTGTGACCTAGCAGTTAATGTCATCAATAGGAGGCTTAGTGGGTGGTGTCCTGCTTAATTTGATCAGAACAGAAGCCACTGAACACCACCGAAGAGACTGGGCAGCAGTGCAGTGTCTCCTCTGGTGGGCCGCCTCAAGACTCGACACTCACTGCTTCCTGCAGACTGCCAGTGCCACAGCTACTACAAGACTCGACACTCACAGCTTCTTAGCTTCCTGCAGACTGCCAGTGCCACAGCTACTACAAGACTCGACACTCACAGCTTCCTGCAGACTGCCAGTGCCACAGCTACTACAAGACTCGACACTCACAGCTTCCTGCAGACTGCCAGTGCCACAGCTACTACAAGCCTCGACACTCACAGCTTCCTGCAGACTGCCAGTGCCACAGCTACTACAAGACTCGACACTCACAGCTTCCTGCAGACTGCCAGTGCCACAGCTACTACAAGACTCGACACTCACAGCTTCCTGCAGACTGCCAGTGCCACAGCTACTACAAGCCTCGACACTCACAGCTTCCTGCAGACTGCCAGTACCACAGCTACTACAAGACTCGACACTCACAGCTTCCTGCAGACTGCCAGTGCCACAGCTACTACAAGACTTGACACTCACAGCTTCCTGCAGACTGCCAGTGCCACAGCTACTACAAGACTCGACACCCACAGCTTCCTGCAGATTGCCAGTGCCACAGCTACTACACGACTCGACACCCACAGCTTCCTGCAGACTGCCAGTGCCACAGCTACTACACGACAAGCCAAGCTGTGGCTGTGGACTGAAGCGCAGGGAAGCCCGAGATGAACAGTGTGGGGGCTATGCCTCCACAGTGACATGGAAGAGGTGGCACAAAATACATCAATAACATAAAACAATCTCTCAGGTTCATGAATAGCATTTAGTTCTTGATGTTCTCCTTTGTTTTGAATTTCTAAGAAACTTCCCCAAAATGCCAAGTGCCATTCGAATGACTCTACAGCTGTCCTACTGACACATGCACAGACATGCGAACAAATAAACACAGTCTATATATTTCAGCCAGTCCAGTTCAAACTGTTGATCTTAAAAATTCTGATTCCAAGTACATCAGTATTACAGATTAGCAACTGTTAATATCATGAATCATAAAAACTAAAGATTACTTCACTCTGCTGTGTGTGTGCATGTGTGTGTGTGTGTGTGTGTGTGTGTGAGAGAGAGAGAGAGAGAGGAGAGAGAGAGAGAGAGAGAGAGAGAGGGAAAGAAAGTGTCTGCATGAGCGTCTATGTGTTTCAGTGTGTGTAATATTTCAATTTGAATGCTGGTCTTGAAAAATCAAAGCATACATAAATTTCTTTAAACATCATTAACTCTGCAAACACATTACTTAAAAAAAGAGGATGAAATCTGAGACATTAACAGAAAAAAAGATGGGGCAATAGCATAACAGAAACTACAATGCGCAGCAGAGATATAGCAAATCAATGAAATAATCCTAACCCAAGTGAAAGACACAGATTAATTCATGAACCAAACTGTCACAACACGATAAAGCAGTCCACAGAATCTAGCACTACAATACAGTGCAATCTACAAAAGCAGTCATCTAAAACTTGAGCACTTTGATCCACAATGAAACCAGATTTGCAAAACAAAACACAATCATTGATTGTTTTATCGGTAGTTCAAAAATTAATTAAAGCAGTTTCGCATTTTGACCTTTTTCCCCCTCACTTTCAAATAGGCCTGACCCCTAAAAGATATGGGAAATCTCTTTATATGGTAGCTACAGTTAATTATGCACATGTGCACTCTTCAGTTCATTCAAATGTGTGGGTTGGTTTGTCTGGTTTTTTGTCTCATCTTCTGTATCAATCCTGTGGCACTGCACCCATGCTGCTCATTCCCGCTCCCCTTCCACAGCCACAGCTTGGCTTGTCCCACCACAGCTTGGCTAGTCCACAGCCACAGCTTGGCCAGTCCCACCACAGCTTGGCTTGTCCCACCACAGCAGTTGTCCCACCACAGCTTGGCTTGTCCCACCACAGCTTGGCTTGTCCCACCCCAGCTTGGCTGGTCCCACCACAGCATGGCTGGTCCCACCACAGCTTGGCTAGTCCCACCACAGCTTGGCTGGTCCCACCACAGCATGGCTGGTCCCACCACAGCATGGCTGGTCCCACCACAGCAGTTGTCCCACCACAGTTTGGCTAGTCCCACCACAGCTTGGCTAGTCCCACCACAGCATGGCTGGTCCCACCACAGCTTGGCTAGTCCCACCACAGCATGGCTGGTCCCACCACAGCATGGCTAGTCCCACCACAGCATGGCTGGTCCCACCACAGCTTGGCTTGTCCCACCACAGCATGGCTGGTCCCACCACAGCATGGCTGGTCCCACCACACATGGCTGGTCCCACCACAGCATGGCTGTCCCACCACAGCTTGGCTGGTCCCACCACAGCTTGGCTAGTCCCACCACAGCTGGCTGGTCCCACCACAGCTTGGCTGGTGTCCCACCACAGCATGGCTGGTCCCACCACAGCATGGCTGGTCCCACCACAGCATGGCTGGTCCCACCACAGCATGGCTGGTCCCACCACAGCATGGCTGGTCCCACCACAGCATGGCTGGTCCCACCACAGCATTGGTCTGGACCCACCACAGCATGGCTGGTCCCACCACAGCATGGCTAGTCCCACCACAGTATGGCTAGTCCCACCACAGCTTGGCTAGTCCCACCACAGCATGGCTGGTCCCACCACAGCATGGCTGGTCCCACCACAGCTCCAGCAACAGCAATCAACAGGGAGCAGTCAATGTCAAGCCATCATGAGGCATCCCACCAGAGGTAATGCGCAATGCTGATGAATCACTTCGGTAGTGTTCAGTGATTCCCATTTAGATCCATGACAAAGGGCACCAGAGGTGATGCACAACGCAGATGAATCACTCCGGTAGTGTTCAGTGATTCCCGTTTAGATCCATGACAAAGGGCACCAGAGGTGATGCGCAATGCCGATGAATCACTCCGGTAGTGTTCAGTGATTCCCGTTTAGATCCATGACAAAGGGCACTACCCACTTAGCCCCCCCCCCATGCTGACAACATAATTGCTTTGTCAAGGAGCCAGCGTGAGTGAACTCTCCCTCCGCAAAGCGCTTCCATATCAGTCTAACGATGGTCCCCATGAATTTGCCAATAGCGGGGATCCCAACAGAACTTTGCCACGGGCATAAATGTGGAGAGGACATCAAAACTGAGGTCACACTGAGAGCAGGGCATGAAGGGCCACAGAATCTCAGGCGTTTTTTTCTTTATATGATCCATATGTTTATTCATGAATATTAACTGTCTGAAGTGCTGCCAGTGAATCGTAATGTCACACCAAAAGAATAATGAGCTTGTCATATTCATCAAAATCTGAATGAAGAACACGTTAAAAATGCCAGCATACATACACATGAAAACCTGATAACGCTTCTGTGTGGACAGCGCTACTGTTTTCAGTTTTGCCACTCTGCCTCAACAGTGATATGTCCAAACAGCACTGTCTCCATCGCTCCATGTGTTGATAGCACTCTTTTTTTTTGGCCAACCCAGTGTTTAATATTGCTACGTCCAAACAGTGCAATACCTAAACAGCTCTACATATGTCGATAGCACTATTTTTTGTAGTTACCTTCCAGAAACTTATCAGATTTCCATGCCACAAAAGGAACATATCAACTCACACTGATGTACACTCCAGCTGTTGATATCTCCTCCACTTGACATATTCCTCTGACTGCTGCTTTCCCTGCTTCATACCACCACTAACCACCACCCCCCTCCCCATCTTGCTACCATACTACTACTAAAGAACACACAAATACACACACACACACATACACACACACACACACACACACATCATAGGCAAAGAGGGTACAAACCAAGTACAAGCGGTTAAATCTGTCAAAGGCCTATGAGCCTTTACATGCCTCTGGCAAATCCATCAACAAACAAAAGAGTTTTAAGTAAAAAAGACCACACACTTTGATTAATGACACATAATTATCACCTCATTTCATTTGTTACCTTTATAAGAAAAAATACACCTCGACATCATTGGACTGGTGATTTCTTTAGATATCAAGGCTACAGACTACCAAAATTATTAAATCCTTTGAGCGATTTTTTTTTTACATGAGAAAGTTATGTTCACTTTAAATTCGCTTTCATTTAAGATTTTATTCGCAGAACTTCTACCGAACAGAAGCGTAATTGCTTTTAGTTGGGTTTGTATCTTAAATCTAAGTTCATAGTGTTTTTTTTTACTTCACACACACACACACACACACACACACACACACACACACACACACACACACACACACACTGTTACTTGCACACACACATGCATGCACGCACGCACGCACATTAATACACAGTGACATGCATATGTACACATGCAAAATGGACCCGCCACTGTGGCGAAGTGGTTAGCATCATGGACTCCCAGCTGGGAGGTCATGGGTTCGATTCCCACAAGCCGTGTAGGATTTTTCTGCCCCAACCGGCTCCTATCTAGAGCTGATTTTGCTACAGGCTCAACTGGGAAGACTGGGACCACACAGTCGAGTTTCATCCACTTAATGGATGCTTCTATGAGAGTGTTGCTCAAATTTCCTGATAACACTGCAGATGTCTGAATCTCTCGGGCCTGGTTGACACCGAGATATATTATGAAAGTAGGCACAGAGTACAGCCCTGTCATGCAGTCTCAGACCAGAATGGAAATCCACAGCATCATCTTCATCAGCATCACTCTCATCGATCAGCATAAAAAAAAAGTCTCAAATTCTGTGGCCCTTCATGCCCTGCTCTCATGGTGACCTCAGTTTTGATGTCCTCTCAGTATCTATGGCCTGGGTTTGATTCGACTGGGGTCATCAGTAGCGGCAAATTCATGGGGGCTGTTGTTGGACAGACATGGTGGCGCCCTACAGCGGGAGAGCTCACTCACGCCAGTTCTGCGACTTTGCAATTATTGTCGTCAGCAGGGGGCTTAGTAGGTGGTGTCCTGCGTATGTCAGATCAGAACAGGCGCCACTGAACATCACCGAAGAGACTCGGCAGCAGTGCAGTATCTCCTCAGGTGGGTTGTCTCTTGACAACCTGACATCGACTGCTCCCTGTGAATTGCTGGTGCCAGGGCTGTGGCAGGCCTGGCCTGGCTGGAGGGGGGAGGGGGGGGGGGGGGGTCCGAGATGAGCAGCGTGGGTGCAGTGGCACTGAGGCAGCACGGAAGATGGGACAGCAAAAAAAAAAAAAAGATATATCCCAAAATGGCTGTCTCCTGCTGAGTCATCTAGGGACAACTGTTTTTTGCATCCTCTACCTAAGAGTATTGAAGTATTGTCAAAATAGAGACTTATTTCCAACCTTTAATTACATTTTCACAGAGAAATTTTCAAAAAATAAATCACTGACAAGCAGAGAGAGCGACAGAGACAGAAAGATTAAATACAAAGAATATGTGCTGAACAGCACCAAAAGCTGTCCGTGTTCTGACCCTTAACTTTGCTTTTGAGGAGAAGAGATGAACACAGACTAAGATGTGCACCATAATGAAAAATAAGACAACATTCACACTTGGACAGACAATCACACTGACAGAGTCATCAATAATCAATCTTAGGAATGCTGTTGAGACCTAGCACAATTGCTAGTAGCTCTATTGAAACATAGCGATCAAAAACAGTAGTGCTGTCAACACATGGCGCTACTGACCATAGTGGCAGCTAGCACTACTGACATGTAGAACTAATAAATGCAGTGATAATGCTATGTAAAGCTCCTTGCATATAATGCTATTGATAGATAATGCTAATGATATGTCGCTCTATCTACCCCGACACATTTGCACACATGTCTTTAGATATCTCGTTGGTGTTAAATCCATCACATGATTCACTTTGACCTTAAGCAAAAATCAATGCAGTTTATTTGTACAAATTACAAACATGCACATCTTTCTAATATTTAGTTTTACCTTTTCATAGCAGAAAAGCCATATCAATAAACAAATTTTTCTCAGTACCATTCGACATAATCAATGTGAAATTGTCCAACGTAAATGTAGGCATTAATTTAATACATGAGCTCGATGAATCAGAATCAGTCAAAATGAAAATCAAACTGAACTATTGAGGTTTCCACAAATTAGAACAACAAAGTGATACCTGCAGTATATGCTACAAGAAGGTCGGTGAGGGGGTCAGGTGCAAGGTCAAAGGTGGAAAGGGAAGACTGAAGACCATGGTATGTGAAGAAATAAACAAAATAGGACACCCACATTGTGAAGGCCAAGGACAACCACCCACGATACAGACCACGGCTAACAAACAGAGGAACAGACACAAAACATTACAGTTAATAAAACTGACAGGGTTTTTTTGTGATAACTGTGAGTGAGTGTGTGTGTGTGTGTGTGTGTGTGTGTGTGTGTGTGTGTGTGTGTGTGTGTGTGTGTGTGTGTTTGAAGAAAACTAACTGAATTCCTGTTTTAAAAAAAAGAAAAAAGGACCACTGCCTCAGGTCTGAAGAGTGGCTTCAAAATGTTAGCAAAGCAACAAAACAATCATGAATCTACACTTAAGCATGAATGTACAGCATACAACACCAAACACCAAATTATTGCCATTTACAACTTTTGTGGTCAAAGCCCCAGAACCACTTTGAAGATGAAGCAAGAAAACCCTTCTCAGATGGAAAGTGTTCCGCTGCTTTTTCTTCACTCCATTCTACAACTTCAAGGTTCACTGTGGACGATGCCTTAGCATACACATCTTTTCAATCCCATCAGAAAAAGACGCAACATTCTGTCTTCAGGGATGCCCTACTCCATGTAATAATGCCAGCAGGCTTGACCTGCTGATGAAATGAAATGTGATACCTACTCACAAAACAATCAGAATCACAGACCTAAAGTAAACACAGAAGCCAATCAAATCTTCTAAAGCTTTTTCTGCCAGAACTAAGTCAATGATCATAAAATGCAATGAGAAACATGCTGAGCTAAGCATGGAGTCCCAATTTCAGAGTGGAAGCTATAGTAACTCCTTTCATTTTCCAACCCAAGCAAGCATCATACAAGTGCAGAGCATGCCGTCCCTGACATATTTTAATCAACTTCAGCTGTTACCTTTATTTACATGATTTTACTTAGAGTGTGCAAGTAGAATTTGGGGGGCAAACAGATTTATTTACCTAATTCTCCCAGGGACAACTTATCTGAAGAGACAAGAAAAGCTTTACTGTTAAAATATGCCATGCTGGAGGTAATTCTTTGACAATTTGAATATGGTTAGTCAGTGTGTGCGCAAGAGACGAAGCATTCACTTTGTAATCTAAGAGAATTTTCTGTCTCTGCAGCATGTTCAGTGTGAAAAGTTTTGCCCTTCTGTCTCTAAAATTTACTGATCCTCTGAAAACCTCCATCAGTAGCATTATTTGCTAGTATTTTGATTAGGTCTAGATTACTATGGTTTTACCTTGTAAACAAAAAGTGAACAAAAGAGATGCAAAGCCATATTTACATACCACAAGCATACAGCTGTTGAATGATGGCAGGAAAGACAACTGGCAGTCAAAGACCAGTGACTTCCCATTCCATTTTTTTCCACATTTGTACAAAACAGTTTACTGTTGTGTTAAGGTCAGCATGACAATCTCTGGACCTACCATACACTTAACTCTTTCTATACTAAGGACCGCATATCCGGTCCTTATGTTTACAACCTTTGTATACCAAGGACCGCATATGCGGTCCAAAGCTTTCGACTTTTTCTCCAAAATGTGGGCAAACCTTTTGTATGAAACTACTTGTTACAGATAGCTCCTGTATAGTAATTAGAGTGCAGGCATACTGGTACTTTGGCTTTGCAAGCTGAAAGCTCGCAAGCAGATGCTTTTCACACCACATCACCAGCTTGGTTTGATCTGACATGGCAACGTGGCATCGTCTGCTACACTGTCAAGCACGCATGGTGAAAAAAACACTACAAATCGTCATTACAATGTGACTGAAGCCCTTGAATTGTTGAAAACAGTTGAATAATTTCAGGGCATAAAACCAGTTAATGTAATTTTTTTGTTCATAGGGTGTATACCACCTCTGTTTTTACATGACACACAAAATCTCATTTTCCTTGTCATGCACACTGTCTTACCAAATAAACAGAAAAATAACTTTGCTATATTGTTTGTGGTTTCTCAATCATTTATGAACATAACTTGAAAAAAATCACAAGAATGTGTTCATTTTTTTTTTTTTTTAATACATATATATAGAAATGGTCAGTTTCTGGGGGGGGGGGGAAGTAAGGGGAGATAATAGCTAGTATAGAATGAGTTAAACTGTTATGGTTTGATTATAAAACTGAAATGTATAGTTACTGTGTCAGACCCAGCGCCCCAGTTCATAAATCATCACTGAAGGAAACATGTGGTTAGCTTACAACAGTATTAAAACAACAACAAAAAATCCTACGTTTGCCGAACACAAATACTCACCTGCAATAAATCATTGAAAAAAAAATAACAAACTCGTCAACAGAATCCAACAAAAAAAAAAAAGGAAGAAAAAAAACTTATAATGCAACGTGCAATCGCACACAAATGCAGCAAGGGAAACAAATAGAGAGAGGGCCAAAAGGCGTGCAAGGCACCCCACATTCCCAGGTTTCAGAGTACACCACCTGAGACAAAGGCAAAGGAGAGGTCGGTCAGGGGAGAGGACTTGCCGCCCCCAATCAGCTTCAACTTGAGAGTGTTAATTGTGTAGAAATACACAAAGTTGGAGCAACACAATGCAGTGACCACAGGGAACCAACCCAGATACAGCCCCGCTCTGAAAACACCCAAAGACACCGGGGTTACTACAGCACACATGCAGCAGCCTTGGCAAACGCCCGCTTCACGCAATTTCCTCTGAAACAAAACTCCTGGCCACAACACAGTTTCAAGCAAAACGAAAATGGCTCATGATTTCCACTTGATACAGTGGGATCTGAAAGAGTCCAGTAGAATTTCAGGGTGTGTCACATAGAACATCTAGACCAGTTACTTGCTCAACTTCTCAAAGAGCTGAAAAAAGATGGCATCTGCAGATTGTTCCTGCTGATATCAATTATGCTTACAGGAGTACTAGGACTGTCATGGCAAACTCACAATGACAGCTTTTCTTCAGAATACTAAATCATTTATCTTGGTTTATTTGATTTCAGTTTCAACAGGCATTATCTATCATTTTTTTAATACACTGGTGAAAAAAAATCATGACATAATTTGTTTAATGAGAGATGCAACTGATGATTCATTCATTGGTGATATGTGGAACAGAGTATGTTCTGATAATGATTATTATTAAACTGACCACTGTAAAAGGAAGCTATTTCTGCTTATACTTTTATTTTGTATTCATGTTCATTTTAGTATCAAGTTAAATACCTGTTTAAGTCCAATCAATATTCTTGGCACATCTTAAAACTTGTTGTCTTCTTCCTATCATCAATATCATATAATACTAGATTAATAATTTGCAAACAATTATAAGGATAAGGGCATATTGGTTACTTCCCTGATTCTGTAACATCCATCTAAGGTATGCAAAGACCGTAGAATCTTTCACGTCAAAGCAGGTATAAGTGGTGTGTGTGTGTGTGTGTTACACATAAGCAGGGTTCAGGCCAGGGTGGTTGAAACTGCATGCTGCGTGTTGCACACACTGGCTCAGACCTAGGGAGGGTGCAGGAGGGAAGGAAAGTGGGGTGAGTAAAGCTGGACTGGCCAGGGATGGATCTGGTTGGGTTGGGGGAAGGGTTGGGTTGGGTTGAACTAAGGATGCCATGGGTTGGGGTAGGGATGGGGTGAATACAGAAGTAATGTAGGATTTGATGGATTCGTGGAGTTGGGTTAAGTATGGGCTGAGAGAACTGGTGTATGGACTGATTTCCTATCCTATCTGGATCCAACAGCATAAAAAAACATTCTTTTCACCATCAGGCACTTCGCTTCCACAGCCTATTATAAAGTCTTCTCCAATTATTTAATCACAACTAAATCTTCATCATGTTATCACTAATTTTTTAACCAGTTGCACAGTGTGCTGTACATGTATCATGTGCATTTACATGTGAGCATAGGTGAGCGGGTTATAGGATGGGTTAGAATGGGAGGAGATGAGCAGGGAGGGGAGCTGGGGATGAATATGAAAGAATGTGTGTGCATATGCATGTGCCATGTATGTGTGAATGTATGTGTGTGTGTGTGTGTGTGTGTGTGTGTGTGTGTGTGTGTGTGTGTGTGTATCTGTGTGTCTGTGTCTGTGTACACGTGCGCATGCATGTGCATGCGCCGATTTGAATGTGTGTGTGTGTGTGTGTGTGTGTGTGTGTGTGTGTGTGTGTGTATCTATGTGTCTGTGTCTGTGTACGCGTGTGCATGCATGTGCATGCGCCGATTTGAATGTGTTGTGTGTGTGTGTGTGTGTGTGTGTGTGTGTGTGGCGCGCGTGCGTGCGAGCGTGCGTGCGTGCGTGTGCGCGCGTTTAAAAGGGAGCATTTGAACGCAGTGTTTGTGCAAAATATCCTGACATCCGAGAGAAGTGGCTGTCTTGTCTTTGTGGAAGGCTAAAGCTCCTTTTGTTTTTTCAAATGATGTGACTTTCTTTTTGTACAATTTTCTTGTTAACAGTGACTTGTATAAGCACTTTCAGCCCATTGGAAGCACACAATAAGTCTTCCTTACTATCATTCTTATTAATAGGGTTGGATCGCGTTATGTTGAATAGCTTGGGACATGGGATGGGATAAGCAGTGTTGGTAATTGGTACGACATGATTTGGTTCGGATGAGACTTGAATTGGGTAGTACATTAATCAAAATTCATTGATTCACCGATCATCTGCCATCCACTCTGTCCATTGAGTCCTCCAATAGTTAGTTTTTAATACATGCCTTTTCCAAAAGATAAAGTCAAACACAACTTTTTTAACAAGAAAAAAGGAACCACCATCAAAAACAAATTTGAAAATCACACAGAATGATATCAGTATCATGAATGAATAAAATCAAGACTGTATAATTCATTCATTCAATCTCTCAAACACACACACACACACACACACACACACACACACACCACACACACACACACAGCAAAGCAATGCTACCCACCACAACACACACAAACAACACACAAACACACACATCACAACAACATACACACACACTACAAACAATGCTACATACACCACACTCACACACATACACACACACACACACACACACGCCACACACACACACACACACACACACACACACACACACACTGTCAAACATATGAAATACTCACATTCCCTCTTCATGAACAATGTCTGCTATGATTTCATGGGTATGTTTAGCTCGCCTGTGATCATCAACTGGAAAAAATATTCATCAAATTATCAGATTTGAACTTGACATTACGTTCTTGACATGACAATGCCCATTCATGTGTGTGTAGGGTGTGCATGAGCATACACAGAAATTATACAGACGTGTATGCAAATTTCTTCATGTGACAGTGAGCGGATGAACTTGCAAGTGACTTGGTGCCAAAGGGCATGAGTGATTGAGAGTGTGAAAATGGGTAATAGCGAATAATATATTGTGCTTGACACACCTATTGCGCTGTATGTTGTGTGTTGGTTGTGTTGTGTGTGTTGTGTTGTGTTGTGCTGTGCTGTGCTGTGCTGTGCTGTACTGTGTTGTGCTGTGCTTGTTGTGTTGTGTTGTCTCGTCTCGTCTTGTCTTGTCTAACTATGTGTGAACATGTGCATGGGAATGTGTATTTGGAAAATCAAGAACTGAGTGCACTGAGTGCCTTATATTATATGAACCTACTTACACAATCATTTGCCAGGAAATGAGTTACATATGCAAGGTAAATTAAATCAATGTAACTCATAAAGTAGCATGTCATTCCAAGTTTGTAAAATCAGCTGTAAAATGAAAATTACATTTTTGATTAAACCCATCACCATCATCATATTACATTGCACTGCCGGTAGCAGAGACCAATGTGTACTTAGCAATGACATTTATGGATTAATTTTAAAGCAACTTCAACTTGTTCAATTTTTTTTTCACATGCTTGTCTTTCCTTTCTAAAGCTAGCTCTCTAAAGAAATGTAACAATAAAAAGAAAGGATAGAGACTGTCAGTCAAATAGCATTAAATAATACAGCTTACAGTACTTTATAGCAAATTCCAAGCTGACAGGAACTTTGATCATCAATTACTGGTCCAACTTGGTGTCTCTTAACGTGCATATAATTACCATTATCAGTGTGAAATCTAAACCAGAAATCTTCTCAAGGGCAGCATAAAACAAAAAAACTACAGCACTGTCCAGACTAAAACCTGAATGGCAGAACATGAACATCTCCATGAGACACAAGATTAGGCTCACGTGTACATGCCATCTTCCTGTACACATGTGACGCATGGATCCTCTCACGTGTACATGCCATCTTCCTGTACACATGTGACGCATGGATCCTCTCACGTGTACATGCCATCTTCCTGTACACATGTGACGCATGGATCCTCTCACGTGTACATGCCATCTTCCTGTACACATGTGAGGCATGGATCCTCTCACGTGTACATGCCATCTTCCTGTACACATGTGAGGCATGGATCCTCTCACATGTACATGCCATCTTCCTGTACACATGTGACGCATGGATCCTCTCACATGTACATGCCATCTTCCTGTACACATGTGACACATGGATCCTCTCACGTGTACATGCCATCTTCCTGTACACATGTGACACATGGATCCTCTCACGTGTACATGCCATCTTCCTGTACACATGTGACACATGGATCCTCTCACGTGTACATGCCATCTTCCTGTACACATGTGACACATGGATCCTCTCACGTGTACACGCCATCTTCCTGTACACATGTGACACATGGATCCTCTCACGTGTACATGCCATCTTCCTGTACACATGTGACACATGGATCCTCTCACGTGTACATTCCATCTTCCTGTACACATGTGTCATGTGAATGAGGAAAAAGTGATGTGAATGGAAAAGTTTCATATCAATTAAGAGATTTTGTAATTTTTGCAATTGTGGAATGGAACCTACGGGTTTGATGCTTTTTTGTATTCATGGAGTGCAACCGCCAGTGATGCGGAAGAGGAGGACGCTGAGTGGATTGTGAAGTGTGTTCACCCAATGTGAGGAAGGGTGGAAGATTATTGTTACTTCAGAGGAGCTCTGGACACAGACATAGGAGGATGTCTTATTGTAACCCTCTTTGGGTTTAACATAGGACTAGGATTGTCCTATGCAACCCTGGGTTGGGTGTGCTATATGATTGGACTGGTTTGTCCGATGCAACCCTGGTTTGGGTGTGCTTAACCCTTGGTGGGTGTAATATGCCTGGCGTGGCAAGTTCACTCGAGTATAGAGTGTAGATGTAGACTGGAAGTCTACTAGGGTAGGCTTGTCGCTTATTCCCTAGAAGGTGAGTACCAGTTGGGGTTGTAAACTGGTTAAAGCAATTACAGTAAATGTGTAATTGTAATGATAACAGAAGTTTGATAATTATACAGATTTGATGATATTGCGCTATTTGGGAAAAAGAGAAAGATGAATGTTGAACGCGAAAAGAGAAGAATTGAAAAATAAATAAATAAAATATTGTTGTATAAAGATTTCTCTCTGTACCCCAACTGTAGGTAGGAATAGGTTGGCGGAACAAGACTCATGTGAGTATTCTATATTGATCTTGGAGTGAATGTGAAAGGAGTTAAAAAGGAGCTATGAATAATAAGAGAAAGAGAAAGAATAAATAAAATTCATTTTAGAGGTTAACCCTGGACCTAGGGTTTCGTTACAGAATCCCTCAGCGTCCAGTGGTGGTCCAGTGGTGGTCCAGTGGTGGTCCAGTGGTGGTCCAGCGGTGGTCCAGGCTTGAGCTGTACGAGCCTAGTGAGAGTCCAGGCTGTGGTGGTCCAGAGGTGGTACAGCCAAGTGAAAGAAAGCTCCTCGACAAGTCAAGATGACTTGTCTTTATTGATACTATTTAATATAAGAACTGATAGTGTAACATGTGTGTGAGTGTGTTGGATTTTTGGTAAAACTTTGAATATTGTGTTATTGTTTCTATGTGGGGAATTATCTTGTGAAGAGAAGAAATAATTGTTGGAAAATGCAGTGAAATGCAAAGAAGATTTAAAACCCTTTTCTTTGTGAGTAAAGGGAGCATTTTATAGAAAACTCAGTTCAATTGTGGTAGTGCTCCTTTGGGTGAATGGAGTGATTGCGTGTTGTGTACGAAGTAAGCATACTGTGTTTGTGAATGCAGGTGTGTATGTTCACAAACATGGGTGTGTGACAGTGGTGACCCCGTCTTTGAATTTAGGTTAGAGTTTAATAGGATTTAGTTTTTTGAGTGAGTACTGCTGCTAAAATATTGTTTTGAACCCCATTGTAAAAAAAAAAAAGAAAAAGAAAAATAGAAGTAAAATTACTCTGCCAAATTACAATTATAAAGATACTATTTTGTTCCCCTCTCTACATTGCTGAATAATTGTTGTTATATTTATTCATTTTCAGTGGTATTTTCAATTTTGTTTTTCTTATCTATATTTATGGTGTGAGTCAATTGTTTATGTAATGTATACTTGTTCTTAGTATTCCCGTCTCCAGTTCTACGGGTGGTAGTTTCAATTAGTGGGCTACCTAAGGGTTCTTTTGCTTGGTCTTACTTTTCCTACTTTTTTCAAATTTTCGCCTCTCTTGGTTTCTGTCTCTATTCTAATTAAAATTCTCTTGATATTCTTTACAATAAGCTCCTCTAGTTTCAAGTTTAGGCGTTTTTTTTTTTCTATTTTAAATAGGGTTTCTGATTAGTGTGTGTAAATGCTCCCTTTATTTTAAATGTTGTAAGGTTTAGTTGAAAATCTTTCTTGTAAAATTGTTTGCGTTTTTTCTGGCACATTCTTTTGGATTCCTTTTTGAAAACAGTGCTCTGCTTTAGTTTAAAACAATAATTTAAAAAAAATATTCTTAGCTTTTCTTGGTATTTCGGAAATCTTTCTCACAATTCAGTCTTTCAGAGCCATTTCTAAATTTACTTCTCACATTTTTTGGCCAACTAAATTAACTTAAATCATTTTTTCAGTGAGGGTGCATTTCCATACTCAAATTTTACTGGAAAAAAAATATTCTTTCCTGTCCCGTCATTGTTTTTTTTTGGTTCTTTACAAATTTGAATGTTTTGAGCTCTGTATGCTAGTAATCAGTGGCAATTAAGTTTAAATTGTTGTTCTATTTTAAATAGTTTTTTTTATTTCACATCTTAATTTCCCTACCCCATTTGCACGCTGTGGGAATTCTTTAAGCGTTATCTACACTCTCATACAAGATGACTGATGCAGTAGATGATCAACAAATAGAGGAGTTCCAATCATTATTTGTAAAGGAGGATGAGGAAACGGTTCGTTTCAACCGATTTTTGTCCCAGGGACAGAAATTACAGTTGTCTGGTGATGCTTTAATGGCTTACATTGATCAGTGTGAAGAGCGTGCGCTCAGAGCGAAAGAAAGAGAGGAGAAGAAAGAGCAGAGAAAGAAGATAAGATTAGGCAAGCAGAAGCACAGTTAGAGAAAGAAGAGAAGGATAGACAAGTACAGTTAGAGAAAGAAGAGAAGGATAGACAAGCACAGATAGAGGAAAAAATCAGGGTGCATGAACTTGAAATGAAAAGAACAGAAAGTCTTAATTTACTTGAAATGAGAAGATTGGAACTTGAACAAAAACGAGTGGAACTTCAGTTAAAGCAACAGGCTGTTCAACAATCTGCAAATGTAAATGTTTCTCAAACTGATGCTGTTCCTGTTCAGGGTGCAGGTAAGACTTCCTACATTCCCAAATTACCCCCTTTTGATGAGAATCGTGATGACATAGACTCTTTTCTTTTTAGGTTTGAAAACCATGCTTCATCATGTGGTTGGAGCAAGGACAAATGGACATTGTATGCTGCTTCCTTATTCAAGGGCACCGCATTATCTCTGTATCACAGTTTGGCAGTTCGTGATTCTCTCACATGGGAAGAACTGAAAGCTGAACTTTTGAAGAAGTTTCAATATACAGATGAAGGCTTTAGAGAAAAATTTCGTTCAGTTCGTCCAGAAAAAGGTGAATCATTTGCAGCTTTCCTTATTAGGACAAGTCATTTATTTGATCGTTGGGTTGAATTGTCCCAAACACAGAAAGAATATGCTGATTTGCGTGACTTGTTGTTACGTGAGCAGATTTTACAAAGCGTATCCAAAGACCTAGCTATTTTTCTAAAAGAGAGATCTTGTAAAACTGCAGAGGATATCTGTAAGCTGGCAGATCAGTATCGGACTGCTCATCCGGAAAAGTATTTTTCCAGGAAATCTGACCGTGATGTGTTTGAGGCAAATGTTGCTTCAACAGGCCAGTTTGGTCCGGGTCGTTCTCAACCAAACAGGAGATATGGTCATAGAGGAGGCCAGAGTTTTTCTCAAAGACAGAATACAAACAGGAATAATGTACATTCCTATAATAACTGGCAAGAGAATAATTCTGGACAAACTTTTTCACAGGGTAATCCAAATCCAAGAGGATATACCAATTCTCGACGGACTGGTCAGTTTAGAGCTATTCGTGGCCGTGGACAATTTTCAAACCGTGGTGGTATTGATCATAGTACAGTACCAAATACAGTATCTGGTGCGGACAATGGTTGTTGGCACTGTTCCTGTATATTTCACAAGAAGAAAGACTGTCCTTTTCTAGCACAGGGTAATGTGTGCTTAGCAACAGATCCCAAGCAAACTGCTAAAGATACTCAGCATGTTTTAGTGTCTGACACTGATGTTACAGGTCTACACATTGAATCGTGTGCTGTCAATGGGTTTGGTGCTACACTGTTGAGGGATACTGGGTGTACTACTGCTGGTGTACGCAAAGATTTAGTCAGAAAAGAACAATACACCGGGACACATCAGCAATGTCGTACATTTGGTGGCAAAATTGAATCATTTCCTTTGGCATGTGTTTATGTTTGTACTCCCTATTTTACAGGTGAAATAACAGCATGTGTCATTGATGATCCTGTGACAGACCTCATTCTTGGAAATCTCAAGGGTGTTTCCACGTCTTGTGGAGGACAATGTGGTTCTTTTGTGCCTTCTATGGTAAGCACTCGTTCACAAGAGGAAAAAGAAAGGCAAGGTCAAAAACCCCTGGTTGTTCCATATGTCCCAAAATTGGATGTGACTCCTGAACATTTGAGTGATTTACAAAAGACAGATACAACATTGACTCATTTGTTTCAGAAAGTTGTTCCTGAGGTACCTGACAAAGTGACTGATATCATGTACATAAAAAAGAATAATCTTCTATACCGTCTTTTTCCTAAAGATGAACAGGTGGTGGAGCAGATTGTTGTTCCTATGTCTTTACGTGATACTGTTTTGCATACTGCACATGATTCCATGTTTTCGGGTCATTGTGGAGTCAAACGTACTCTGCAACGTGTGTTGTCTTCATTTTTTTGGCCTGGTGTTAGTGTGCAAGTTTCAAAATATTGTCAATCATGTGATGTCTGTCAGAAAACAATTCCCAAAGGTCGTATACCATTTGCACCTTTGCAAAGAATGCCAATCATTACTGAACCATTCAGTCGTGTTTGTATTGATTTGGTTGGTCCATTTCATGTTTCCAATTCTGGTTTTCGTTATGTGCTCACTGTCATGGATGTTGCTACCAGGTATCCTGAAGCTGTACCTTTGAAAAAGATTGATACCATTTCTGTGGCAGAAGCATTATTTTCTATTTTTTCCAGAATGGGACTTCCTGATGAAATATTATCTGACTTGGGTACTCAGTTTGTGTCAGATCTCATGAAAGAAATATTTCGTTTACTTTCAATTTCTGCATGTACTACATCTCCATACCATCCACAGTCGAATGGCCTTGTGGAAAGATTTAATGGTACTTTCAAGATGATGTTGAAGAAAGTTTCTAAGGAAAGACCATCAGACTGGGATCGATACATTCCAGCCATACTTTTTGCCTACAGGGAATTGCCAAATGAGAGCACAGGTTTCTCTCCTTTTGAGTTGCTTTTTGGTCGTTCACCAAAAGGACCTATTAGCATCCTGTCAAAGTCATGGTCTGGGGACAATGTGTCTCAAGAAGAAAAAAATGTTTTTGATTATGTTTTTACTTTACAAAATCGTATAGCAGATGCATGTCGTATTGCCCAAGAAAATGCTTATAACAGTGCAACTACGCATAAAAAGTATGCTGATCGTGGGGCAAAGATGCGTGTGTTTTCTGTGGGTGACAATGTGTTGGTGCTTTTGACAGATGACAAGAGCAAGATGCATGTGATGTGGAAAGGACCATTCGTCGTCATTGAAAAATGTTCTGATGTCAATTACAGAATTGATATGAATGGTGTGAAGAAAATTTTCCATGTTAACATGTTGAAAAAGTACTTTCACAGGTCTGATGTTATGATCAACAAGGTTGCTGTCCCTGATAAGATTTCAGCATTGGCATGTGACATTTCATGTCTGTTACGAATGGATTGTGTGACAGAACATTTGCAACGTCTTGACAAACCTGTGTTTCACAAGGTGCCTGTAATTCATGAAACTGCTGTTGGTGTAGTTCAGGACACTGGTGATGATGTTATTCAACTGCCTACATTATCCTTAAAAGGTGAAACATACGAGGATGTCAAGATCAACGAGGACTTGAAACCATCTCAGGTGGCTCAACTAAAGTGTTTACTACAGGATTATACAGATGTACTTACAGACAGACCAGGATCTGCAGTTGGTGTTGAACCTCATAGAATACGGTTGACAACAGATGTTCCTGTACGAATGAAGTCGTATCCTTTACCTTTTGCAAAAAAGCAAATTATTGAAAGAGAGGTACAGGTCATGTTGGATCTTGGGGTCATTGAAAAGTCAAGTTCTCCATATGTGGCTCCTGTGGTGCTGGTTTCAAAACCAGATGGTTCAGTCAGATTTTGTATTGATTACAGGGCTTTGAATAAATTGACTGTTTTTGATTCTGAACCAATTCCTGATGTGGAGGATTTGTTTTGTCAACTGAGTCAAGCCAAGTATTTTGTGAAAATTGATCTCACGAAAGGTTATTGGCAGATACCGATGTGTGTTGATGATAAAGAAAAAACAGCTTTTCAAACACCATTTGGACTTTTTCATTTTTTGCGAATGCCTTTTGGTTTGCAGAATGCACCGGCAACTTTTGCGAGAATGATGAGACAACTCAGGTTACATGAAATGTCTGCTGTAAGTTTTTTTTGATGATATTTTGCTGGCTTCACAAACATGGAGTAATCTGCTGAGATGTTTGAAAAGTGTTTTTGAAAGACTCCGTTCTTTTGGATTGACAGCAAGGCCATCGAAAATCATGGCGGGTTTTCAAAAACTGGAGTTTTTGGGGCATACAATTGCTGTGGGTTCGATGCAGCCAGAAAAGAAGAAAATGGAAAAGATTTTGGCAATCAAAACCCCATGTTCAAAGAAACAGGTTCGTTCACTTCTTGGACTCTTATCTTATTACAGGCGTTATGTCCCTCACTTTGCAACTCTTACAGCTCCATTAACTGAGTTGACAAAGGGTTCCAAGCATTCATCTATTGATTGGACTGTAGATTGTCAGAATGCTTTGGAAGCAGTTCAAAAGGTTTTGAATTCTTCTCCTGTTTTACTTCTGCCCAACTTGGAGAAAGATTTTGTCCTCCGGACTGATGCAAGTTCAACAGGAATGGGTGCTGTTCTTTTGCAAGAACATCAAGATTTATTGCATCCAGTACAGTTTGCAAGTAAGAAGTTCACTGATGCACAGTCGAAGTATTCTACTATTGAACGGGAATGCTTAGCGATTGTGTGGGCACTTGCAAAATTTGAGCGTTTCTTGACAGGCAGGTTTTTTGTCCTGCAGACGGATCACAGACCTCTGACGTTTTTGAAGACATCAAGAACAAAGAATAACCGTCTATTACGGTGGTCTTTGGCGATCCAGCAATACAGTTTCAGGGTTGATCCAATTTCAGGGTCCAGCAATGTGATTGCTGACATTTTGTCTCGACAGTAATAAGCAGTGTGTGTTTTCAAGTTTGCTGTTGAAAGTTGAATTTATATGTTTGTATTTGAGTAATGGAATGTTGTTGTGTGCAATATTGATTACTTGCGGTAGTGATAGTTGATGTTGGCTTTGGATAATTTTTTTTGGAAACAATGTTTTTATAAATATACATTTTTCTGTTCGCATGTACTCATGTCATTTTGGGAAAGTATTTTTTCAGAATACTGTCAATGGTGTATTTTTTTTTGTGAACTCCTATACTCTTCTTTGAAAAAATTTGATGAATCAAATTTTTTTATCGGAGGTTGGGGGGTGTCATGTGAATGAGGAAAAAGTGATGTGAATGGAAAAGTTTCATATCAATTAAGAGATTTTGTAATTTTTGCAATTGTGGAATGGAACCTACGGGTTTGATGCTTTTTTGTATTCATGGAGTGCAACCGCCAGTGATGCGGAAGAGGAGGACGCTGAGTGGATTGTGAAGTGTGTTCACCCAATGTGAGGAAGGGTGGAAGATTATTGTTACTTCAGAGGAGCTCTGGACACAGACATAGGAGGATGTCTTATTGTAACCCTCTTTGGGTTTAACATAGGACTAGGATTGTCCTATGCAACCCTGGGTTGGGTGTGCTATATGATTGGACTGGTTTGTCCGATGCAACCCTGGTTTGGGTGTGCTTAACCCTTGGTGGGTGTAATATGCCTGGCGTGGCAAGTTCACTCGAGTATAGAGTGTAGATGTAGACTGGAAGTCTACTAGGGTAGGCTTGTCGCTTATTCCCTAGAAGGTGAGTACCAGTTGGGGTTGTAAACTGGTTAAAGCAATTACAGTAAATGTGTAATTGTAATGATAACAGAAGTTTGATAATTATACAGATTTGATGATATTGCGCTATTTGGGAAAAAGAGAAAGATGAATGTTGAACGCGAAAAGAGAAGAATTGAAAAATAAATAAATAAAATATTGTTGTATAAAGATTTCTCTCTGTACCCCAACTGTAGGTAGGAATAGGTTGGCGGAACAAGACTCATGTGAGTATTCTATATTGATCTTGGAGTGAATGTGAAAGGAGTTAAAAAGGAGCTATGAATAATAAGAGAAAGAGAAAGAATAAATAAAATTCATTTTAGAGGTTAACCCTGGACCTAGGGTTTCGTTACAGAATCCCTCAGCGTCCAGTGGTGGTCCAGTGGTGGTCCAGTGGTGGTCCAGTGGTGGTCCAGCGGTGGTCCAGCGGTGGTCCAGGCTTGAGCTGTACGAGCCTAGTGAGAGTCCAGGCTGTGGTGGTCCAGAGGTGGTACAGCCAAGTGAAAGAAAGCTCCTCGACAAGTCAAGATGACTTGTCTTTATTGATACTATTTAATATAAGAACTGATAGTGTAACATGTGTGTGAGTGTGTTGGATTTTTGGTAAAACTTTGAATATTGTGTTATTGTTTCTATGTGGGGAATTATCTTGTGAAGAGAAGAAATAATTGTTGGAAAATGCAGTGAAATGCAAAGAAGATTTAAAACCCTTTTCTTTGTGAGTAAAGGGAGCATTTTATAGAAAACTCAGTTCAATTGTGGTAGTGCTCCTTTGGGTGAATGGAGTGATTGCGTGTTGTGTACGAAGTAAGCATACTGTGTTTGTGAATGCAGGTGTGTATGTTCACAAACATGGGTGTGTGACAACATGTGAGACATGGGTCCTCTCTGTGGGTTTGGAGAGGCAAATCCAAGCCAAGAAAACGTACTGCAGAACACTAAACACCAAATACATCGATCACATCACCAGTCTGCAAGTGCTTCAAACCATCACGGCATCAGGCACCACATAGGTTTGTATGAAGATCTACTGACATCAGTCAGGAAAAGAAAGCCACATTGGTATGGCCGTGTAAGAAGATCCCCTGACCTTGCCAAGGCAGTCCTCCAGGATACTGTTGAAGTAGGGAGTCAGACTGAAAAAAAAACGATGGACTGACAACATCGCACAGTGGACAGAAAAACCATTTGCAGAGACCCAGGCCTTGGTTGACAGCAGACAGAACTGGAGGAACCTGTGAACTGTTCTTCAGTGTGGTGCCCCAATTGTCCATGGAGTTCAGGGAGAAGAAGAAGGAAGCACATCATGACTTGAAGGGTTGCTGATAATAACTGACACTGAAGCATGTGACTTGAATAGCGACACAGATGTATGAAGAACTACTGATTATTGGTACTCATGACAGACAATCAAGTACAAGTCTCTGAACTGAGAAAAAAGAGACGGGTCTTGCAGAGCTATGTTTTTGTCTTTAACCCCTTGCTTTCATACTTCATGTAACTATCTATGAAGTAAATTTACCCTGCTGTACTCTTTGTGTGTGTGTGTGTGTGTGCGTGTGCGTGTGCATGCGTGCGTGCATGCATGCGTGTGTGCATGCGTGCATGTGTGCATGCATGTGTGTGTTCACATTCACAAGCAGAGGTAACTTGCACAAGTGAAGTATCATTTACCTTGAAGTCTTGTGCGAACGGTATCCAGAGGATAGAACACTGTTATTGCCACAACACTCCCCTGAAATACACAAAACATAGGTCTATCAACATGCATGCTCACACACACACACACACACACACACACACACACACACACACACACACACTCACTCACTCACTCATACACACACACACACACACACACACACACACACACACTCACTCACTCATACACACACACACACACACACACACACACACACACACACACACACACACACACCATTTTCACTAGTTACACTTGAATCCTCAAAGCAGATAAAACTTGGCTGTGATGAACAAAACTAGATGAAGATATTCCTGTTAACTTGAACACCTTTTGACTACAAACATGTGTAAAACAAATAATGAAAACCATACTTGTGCTCCAAAAATATGCATACACATGTTTAAGACGACCATTTGGGCAAACAAACACTGTCAAACAGGTATCCAGTCCCCTCACTGTCCCACTACCTATCCACCAGATAGCAACAAAACAGCCACCGTAAAGAATAACAAAGAAAAATCAACAGTGCTAAAGAACAGAAGCAGGTAATTGCCCCACAAAGGCAAACAAAATAACACCATGGAAACAGTAAAGAAATGTACAATGAGGAGCAGAGTCTCCAAAACCTTTAGAGAACAAAAGCAGTTAGCTGCCCTACAAAGGGTAAAAACAAACAAAAATGAAAACATAGAAGACAGTAAAGAAATCTAAAATGAGGGGCAGTGTCAAAACAACTTAACAAGCGACAACGATGAGAAACTACTAACATTGAATTTCCAGAAGGTGGGTGTACAATTTTTCATCCAAAGACTGCCTAGCATCTCGCACGCTTGCGAACGCGCGCGTGCACAAACACACACACACACAACACACACACACACACACACACACACACACACGCACGCGCACACACACACCTCTTGTAGTTTCTGACAAGTTCTGTCAATCACCAAATGCTTGCTTATGTCATTTTTTTCTTTTTTTTTCTTTTTTTTCATCATTGTGTGGCTAACATGTATATTAAACACTTTTGACTGACTTACTGACAGTTTTTATGTGGCTAGTAAAACTATTGTCTGTTTTTTAAGCACTAGCTGACAGCTTTTGCAAAACATAACTTTTAGTACTTGTGGACACATCTGTCTCACAGAGTGATGGCTGAAAGCTTAATCTGTTCCAATGTTTGTTTTTAAGCAGATATTCTTTTAATGTAAGAGAGCACTAACATGTCACAACTAGCATAATAACATCTTCAGAAGTACAAATACCAAAAGAAATCATATTGCCAGTATCACTCACCAGCTGGATAGGCATGGTACGGATGGACAAATTTGTTTGGTTGATGTTGCTGCTGACAGCCTAGTGAATGTTTTTCTTTATTCATTTATTTATTTTCTTTTGTCCATTTTTATACCATGTCTGTTACTTGTCGTGCCTGAAGATGTTGCGAGTTTGTCATAAGCCAATGTCTGTGTAAACACTGATAAAAGAAGATAATCTTTTGATGGAAAGAAGCATAAGTTTTACATGGCACAGCATTTAATGTCAAACGCTGTTCTGAAAATATTTATAGAAGATACAACAATACCCATGTGTATGTGAAGCAAGTAGTCCGACTGGACATTTTCTCTTCTTTTAAACTGTCTTGAGTATTAACAGACAATTTGAGAAATTTTACATTTTATGGACAAATACTAATGTTAAGTAGAGATCCTAGGCAAGAGTAACACAGCTCACTGACTAAACAGAGTGTGAGAGTCGCTTCAAGACACAGAGAGAGAGAGGGGGGGGGGGGGGGGAGATCTTTATTCTGAAAGGGAACACAGATAAACGTTAAAACTGAAGAAGCTTTCTTCCTATTTAGCTCTTGTCTCCCAAATCAATGTAAGTCACAACTAATTCTGTTATAACAAGAACAATCCTTAATGACAAGTACCTAATTATCTGGCTCTTGAGTTATCTCTGAAAGTTTTCTCTGACAGGGATTAGTATCACTAACAATAATAAAGAGCAAACACGTGAGGGAAAGAAAAACAAAAATTTACGAGAGTAACACTATAGCTCTGGTGTGCATTTTTTATAAACACCCACGATCCAGCCCCCACCCCAAGTATGGTCAACAATACTGAATAAATGAAACAATGTGTGCAGAAGCATGCAAATGACAAGTTTTAATTAAAAACAAGTGTGAGTGAAGGAAAGTGAGAGACAGGATCCAAAAGGGGATGGGGGATATAAAATGACATATGGACTTAAGTATAAACAGGAAATAAAATGATGACAATCCATGTTACAAACGCAGAAGTTTTGAATGGGAGTTTGGGGTGGGGCGTGGGGTGGAGGATGATGGAAAAAATACAGTTGATTACATTGCAGATAGCCCTGCCATTCAAGGGGGTCGCTTCAGGCCGATTTCAGAGAGAATTAGACCCAGAGAGAGCAGCACTAAGTTGTACTGACACACGACATATGGTGCTCAGAATCTGATGGAAAAAAAAATTCTCACCACAGCACCAGAAACAGCATGCACGAGGTTTGAATATGAGAATAAACCTGGTGCCATCTTTTCACTTTCTGTCTGAGCACTTGTAAGCACTGCAGCAACCTTCATTGCCCCAGAACTGCCCAGCACAGCGGCCAAGCTTGAAGACAGCTTCTTCAGAAATGGGTGACTCTCGGAGTTAAACAGGCGTGTGCCACCTGACGATCTGTACATGATTTGCCTGGAAACGTACAACAGGATGTTGAAGTGGAAAAAAATGTGGTTGGCTGTATCGAATCTCTCACGTCATTTCTGACTAACACACCCGGAGATCCTGGACGAAACCCAATACGTTCTAGGCCTACATCCAGGGGAAACAATTCATTAATGACGGCAATGTTCTATTTAAAAATAGCCGATTTACGGACAGAACATTTTACAAACGCTCCATCCGATAGGCCTAGTGAGATATGCGTCCTTTTGCCGTGGGTTTTCAAAGGACAAAGTGTTTTCGAACAGAAGAAATGTTCCCTCTTGTTCACCAGCTCTTTGACAATGGGGCAGACTCATACTGTGCGTTTTCCAAAGGCAAACCAAATGAATAAAGACACATCAACTGATAACAGACTTTCAGTCTCGTAGGGTACCCTAATTTATTTTCAGCAAACGAACATGTAACGGTAAGATTGCACCAGTGTAGTGAGGCATGAGTGAAATCAGGGTGGAGTGTCCGTAAGTGTGACTGTACCAGCATCAGTTTGTGGGGTGCACCTCGATAGCTCCGACACCAATAGATCCCTAACCCTAACCCTAAAACCCTACTACCGATGCGGGGATCTATCGGTGCGGGGATCTATCGGTTCGGTGCGGGGATCTATCGGTGCGGGGATCTATCGGGATGACCCCAGTTTGTGTGCATGTATGTGTGTGTGATGAGAAGGGCAGTTTGGCCGTTGGTATGGATGACACGTTACTCATAGCATGCACTTTCCCCTAAGTTGGAGTATGGCTGCCTTAATGGCGGGATAAAATTTGGTCATACGCACAAAAGTGTCAGAATAATCAACATGATGATTGTGGACACTAAAAGAAAGAAGACGAAGATCGTTGTGTGCTTGTGCCGGTGCGTGTTTGCTGTGTGCGTGTACCGGTGTGTGTCAGGTATCAGGTATGGGCCCTAAGCCTCGCGGCTTATTATGGGCTCCCTCACTTGCTTCCAGTCGTTGGCAAATGTGGTCTATTTTGTGCACCAATGTGTGCTTGAAAAAAATTTGTCTATTTTGCCTTTGAAATCATCCAAGCTGGTACTCATCACTAAGCCTATTCCAGTCTTGAAAGACTCTTCTAGAGAAATGATACTTTCTACAATCTTTTATTCCATTTAATTTTTTTAACTTAAAGGTGTGTCCACGTGTTCTGTTACCTTTATTAAAGGTCACTAATTCGTTTATGTCAATGTTGTCCTTTCCCTTGATAAGTCTGTACATCTGAATCAGGTCCCCTCTTCTTCGTCGGTAGCTTAGTGAAAACAAATTCAAATGTCTCAGTCTGTCTTCATATGTTAAGTCCTTTATGTATGACACTAGTCTTGTCGCTCTTCTCTGTACTGCCTCTAGGGTTGTTATATGTTTCTTTAACCATGGTGCCCAGATTATTTGTGCATATTCCAGTATTGGTCTGACCAATGTTGCATATAATGTTCTAAACATATCCACATCCATGTATGAAAAAGATCTTCTTATTAGTCCAATCATCATGTTTGCTTTTTGGGCAATGTTTTGTATATGGGTATCAAACTTTAAGTCCGAATTGAATGTCACACCGATGTCCTTTTCAGCATCAGTCTCTGTCACATCAACCAAGTCTCCTTTATTATCTCTCATATTATATATCACTTTTGGGTTTTTACTTCCCATATGTAATACCTTACATTTTTGTACATTAAAACTCATTTGCCACTTTTTTGACCATTCCACAGCTTTTCCAAGATCCTCTTCTAGTTCAATACCTGGTTTACCAAATATCTTTGTGTCATCGGCAAAAATTTTACAGTAACTTTTAATACTGTCCGGCAGATCATTTATAAAAATGATAAACAGCAACGGACCTAAGATACTACCTTGAGGTATGCCGCTCCTCACCTTTGCCCAGTCTGAGTATGCCCCCTCAACCCTTACCCTTTGTTGTCTATCTGCTAAGAAATCCTTAATAAAATCAAGAAGCGGGCCACTGATTCCAGCTGCTTTTATTTTCATCATTAGCCTTTTATGTGGAACTTTATCAAAAGCCTTTTGAAAGTCAAGGTATAAAATATCTGTACTCTCTCCCATGTCCTCTCTACTGGATAAGATTTCTGTTACTTGTAGTAGTTGTGTTACGCACGATCTACCTTTTCTAAAGCCATGCTGGCAATCATTGAAGTAATTCTTCTCTTCCAAGAAAGAGTATACATGTTCCTTAACAAAGCTTTCTGCCACTTTACAAAGTACACATGTTAGACTGACGGGTCTATAGTTTCCCGGCTGGCTATGCTCCCCTTTTTTTAAAGATACAAGTAATGTTTGCCTTCCTCCAGTCTTCTGGTACCTTTCCAGCACTAATACATTTATTAAATAATATGCACAATGGGTGAGCTAATTCATTTGATAGCTCTTTAAGGACTCTTGGGTGTATATCATCAGGGCCTTTGGATTTATTCTGATTTAATTTTCCCAATTTTTGTTTCACAGCTTCTGGTGTAACTAGAATCTCATTTAAATATTCCCCTACAATCACTTCTTCTACGTTAGGGACATTTGTGCAGTCCTCCTGTGTAAATACTCCACAGAAGAAATCATTTAGGATCTGGGCTTTCTCTAGGTCTGTTTCTGCATAACCATCCTTGGATCTCAGTTTGCCAATTCCATCCCTAACTCCTGTTTTTGAGCGGACGTATTTCCAAAAAGCCTTTGGATTTTCTTTGCTTTCCTGTGCTATACGTTTCTCAAAATTACGTTTCGTCTTTCTGATTTCACTATTTGTTTTATTTCGAATTTCTATATATCTTCTCTTATCATACTCCTTTTGTGTTTTTAAGCATTTCTTATACGCTCTATTTTTGTTCTTAATTTTTATAAGCAGTTCTGTTGTCATCCATCCTGGTTTTCTGATATCATGAATTGTTGTTCTTTTTGGTACGAACTTTTCCACCCCTTCTAATATTTTTTCTTTTATTAGGCACCATGTTTCCTCGACCCCCTGGCTTTGAGTTTGCGACCAATCTATCTTTGCAAAGTGCTTTCGCATAGCATCATAATCCCCTTTGTTGTATATCACAGAATGAAGCACATTTTCCTCCCGTTTTCTTCCATTTATTGTAAAAGATAACACCTCATGGTCACTCTCTCCTAATGGTGGCAGGTGCGTAACATCTGATGTTAAGAATTTATCATTTACCAAGACCAGATCTGGTTGGGTGGGTCTTTGCCCATTCCTATAGCGAGTGGGCCCCTCTACCTTCTGCATCAAATAACAGTTTTTCAGGGTTTCCACAAATGCAGTACTCATAGGATTACCACCTTCCCATGTTGTCCAATTTATATCAGAGAAATTGAAATCTCCAACGATACATTTTAGTTCCGCAGGGTGATTTGAGATTGCCTCTAGCAGAGAGTTTAAACATTTTGCATTTTCTAAGTCTCTCTTTGGTCTACGATATATACAACCAAACAGCAATTCTTCCTTCCCCTTCATGCTAAGACTTACTAAAACAGCCTCTTCAAACTTTACCAGATGCAGCTGAGATGCTTGTAGGTTTCCTCTCACATAGACCAGAACACCCCTGCTGGGATTATCATTACTGAACTTATCATATCCCTCTATTGAGTATTCTACTGTATTTACTTTCTCTATTGTATATTTTGGTAATGTTTCTGTTATAGCGATGATATCTGGTTTTAGCGTTGTTATAACTGTCTGTAGTTCTGTAACCTTGTTTCTTAAGTTATCTGAATTTGTATACATGCAAACTATTTGTTTTCCTGTGCTGTCAGTGCAATCAGATTTAAAATAATCCACTTTATTTCCACAGGGTTTAAACGAAGTTTTAAAATTTTTCTCTTTATTTTCACAAAATTTTAAAATATCATCACACACCTTATGACTATTACTATTAGAAGAAGAATCAAAAGCTTCTAAAATAGTGGTATCACACACATTATTAAGACTAGAGTAAGAAACAGGAGCTTCTAAAATCTTGTTTTCACACTCACTGGAAGGACGATACGCCCCTTGTTGAACTGTGTACACTATGTACACTATGTACATCTCCCTGTTTAAGTCACTTTCTGGCTTTATCCCCTTCCCTTACACTGTCACTTGGTGAACATCCAGCAGCAGCAGCCGGACCTTTTTTCTCCTCTCTCACGACCTCTCCACCTCTAATTTTCCAGTTCCCTCCCTCCTTTCTCTTTTCCCTGAGTTCGTCTCTCAGTTGTTTTTCTTGCTCCCTTTGCCCTTTTGTGAGGTCTTTGTTTATGTATATTCTCTCTTTGGGTTCCCTGGTGTCAACATTGATGCGTTTTTGTCTTGTCAAAATCGTCTGTCGAACTCTATCATCAACCACAGTGAACCTGAGAGGTCTTGGTCTAGTCTGGTCAGTCTGTTTTGGCTTCTGCGCGAGTGCATATGAGTGTGTGTGAGAGAGAGCGAGAGATAATGGACTTTGAATCTCTCGAGATTTCCTTTTTTATTTGCAAACATGTGTTTTCTGGTTAGTGTGCACATCAGTATTGCGAAGTGATGCAACCATGTGGAGTGTCCATATGTGTGTGTGTGTGTGTGTGTGCGCGCGCACATGCGCGAGTGTGTGTGCGTGTGTGTACACATGCGCGCATGTGTGTGTGTGTGTGTGTGTGTGTGTGTGTGTGTGTGCTTTACAAAAGTATAATTGATTTATTGCTTATTTATTCGTTTTCATTTATTAATGTTAAGTTCATGGTTGATGTTCATATTGGGGTTTATTGAGGATCCAGGAAGACAACAATTTGGTAACCATAGGGTTTTGATGCCTGTGGGTGTGCTGGTGTGGACAGACGGAGAGAATGAGATGGTGGTCTTGCGCATGATTCTCAAGTATGCATGTTCTTGTGGTGTATGGGGTGGTTTGGTAAAGGGCATGCATGGTCATATGTCAGTTTCACGTACCATGGTGGAGAGAAGGGGTGGCAGTGAATAGTGGTGTGTGTCTGTAGGTGGATTACATCCACGGAGTAGCTTAACTGTGTGCATGTCTTTCTTCTTTTCTTTACATTAATTTCTGTTGTATTTCATTATTACTAGCATGTGTTATGCTTTTTTTCTTTTAAATATTCATTTCTCTCTCATTATTATTAGAAGTAGTAGTCAGTAGTATTAGTAGCAGTATCATCATCTTCATCATTATTATTATCATCAGAAGTAGTAGTAAGTAGTAAAAGTATCATCATCATCATCATCATCATCATTATTATATCATTATTATTGTTGTTGTTGATGTTGGTGTTGTTGTCAATGTCATCATCAACATCGTCATCATCATTATCAGTATCATTATCATATTATTATTGTCATAATTATTTTCATCACTGTTGTTATTATTTCCACCACCATTATCATACTGTTGTTCCCATTATTGTTATCATAATCATCATCATCTTCAGACAGCATATATCCACTGAGTGGCTTAGCTGTGTGCATGTCTTTCCTTTTTTTTTCTTTAATTTGTTTTATTTAATTGTTACTAATATGAAGCTTTATCTTCTTTTTTTCTTAAACTATATTCCCTTCTCTCTCATTATCATTCTTATCATCATTAGAAGCAGTTGTCAGTAGTAGCAGTATCATAATCATCATCATCATCATCATTGTAATCATCAGAAATAGTAGTCAGTAGTACTAAGTAGAGGTATCATCATCATATTCATCATCATTATTATCATTGTTAATATTCGTATTATCATTATTATCATTGTTGATGTTGTTGTTGATGGTGGGTGTTGTTGTTGTCATGGTCATTATCATTAGTTGTAGTAGTAGTAGTGGTAGTAGTAGTAGTAGTAATAGCAGTAGCAGCAGCAGCAGTAGTAGTAGTAGCATTAATAGTAGTAGCAGTAGTATCTTCTGCAATGTGTGTGTTGTGTGCTTTCTTATACTTAGAAAAAAGTATATTTTTGTCAGAACAAACATGTAACATACATTTTCCAGGTCATCTCAAAACAGATTTGCAATTTATACATTCCAGACTTCACTTCCAATAATGAACAGGCATTCACTTCAATTCACTCTCTGAAAAATTCAATGAACCATAACATGATCAGTCAGTAATTTTATTTGGTAATGTTGCATGATCTCATTCAAAATATGTATATAATGTACACATCAGTAGTAAAAATTCAAGATAATAAGGAAAATAACAGCAACAATTCACAAAATTACAAATTTCATCAGCACAGAATCATTATATACAAATGCACACTTCCAACAATGTTCAAACCAACACTTAAAAAAAAACATCAGCGACCCACGCACAATCAGTATTTGTTCACAGACACAGATTCGAGATTGTGATTATCAGCAGATTGATAACATTCAATTCTACTTGTCTCTCATGTTTTGCTTGTTTTCTTCATAATGTTCTTGAAAATATCTCAACTAATAAAACTACTCGGTAGATCTGAGAGATTAATTTGTTTAAAAAAAAAAAAAATTCTATGGTGTTAATCCCAGAAGTGGAGTTGAAGAGGAAGACGATGGTGGGAAACTGGCCGGGGAGAAAGGCAAAAACCTCTGTAACGTGTTACCGCATGCAGGATGTCAAATACACATATTAAAGGGTCTGTGATCCATTCCACCATTCAGTCCTAAAAACAGTGACCTGCAGACTAAGGGTAAAATTAACATGCAAACAATTGATGAAAAGTGAAAAACAGAGCTGTCACCTACACAGGAGGAAGAAACAGCAGCAAAAAAACGAAAACAAAAACTGGTGAAAGAATATTCTGAAAAGTAATGCTTACTTCCACCACTTCTCACAAGCTATTGATAACAGGTGTGTATCATTTCAGCCTAAGCAAAATGAAGATGCTGGTGAAGATCTGAAGGGAACGGAAAAAATGTCTTACCATATCATCTTTCAATTATAGACTGGGATTTTATGAGGCATTAAACATTGTATCTGTGTGTGTGTTTGTGTGTGTGTATGTGTGTGTGTGTGTGTGTGTGTGTGTGTGAATCCATGTAGCTATTAATGACAGTGTGTTCCCTGTGTTGTCAAACTTTCAGGACTTGAGGTTTCAATCCATATATCTTTCGATGTCTGGTCACACTAGCCACCTTTCCGCCCAATGTCATTCAGCAGGATAGAACAGAGGAACAATCCACAAAAAAAGTTTTTGAAAGGCTGAATTCATGTCTAAGGTAAGGGACAGCAAAAGACACACATGTAAAACAGGCTACTTACCATCACCTGGAAACATTATAAGTCAGAGCTGAGAAAGGCAGCAAGAAATGCAAATAATTTACATGCCCTCATAATCCCCCCCTACAGTGCTTGTATCTCTGCTGATCATGTTCAGAGGAAATACAGCATGTGTATGAGACAGATATTTAATCCTGAAAAAAAGTCATCAAGTTTATATTATAACATATGAATTACTAGTTGCTGGGTTATCATGTATGCTTTGCTAATATTGATGTAACTGCTCACACACACACACACACACACACACACACACACACACACACACACCCCACACACACACACACACACACCACACACACACTCACACACGTACACATACACACACACAATCTGGGTTTATTGACTTTTCAAATGCACTCTTAAGATCCTTATAATTTACAGAAAGAGTGGGAAGTTTAGACATGCCATTTTGACACTAAAACCTTTCACCGAACTGAAATGATGTGTGGTGACTCTTTCAACTTTTTAAAACATGTTAACATTCAGTTGTTGTTTTTTTTTTTATCTACCCATGAAATGTTGATTTTTATTTCATAAACTTTTGAAATTTCTAAATGTAATAGAAATATTTTCAACAATGAATAAGATTTACAGAAATAATGGAAAATTCAAGTATGCCATTGTGACACTGAAATCATTCTTTTAAGCAAAACTAGAATGTTCTTTCGTCACTTTTGAATTTTGCTGACATCTTTCAGATTCAAAATTTTTAGAAATCTTCTTGTGAAATGTTAATTTTTATTCATTAACTATTTAGAAAGTCTAGGTTACTGTAAAAATGTTTCCAGTAAACACAGGTAATAGTTTAAACCAGCACGCACACACACACACACACACACACACACACACACACACACACACACACACCATTCAGTGGTATCAGGAAGAAAAATTGTGTTAGAGTGGGACTGACAATGGTGACACTTGTGTCGCTTTTTTTTTTCCTTTTGTTCGTTCTCCCCCCCCCCCCCCCCCCCCCCCCCCCCCCCTTTTGTCATGGGATCAAAACCACAAGCAGTGCACAAACATTCGCTTTTGAGAACATAGTTTATAAGCAGTTCTAACATAAACCTAAAGTTATCTTGTGAGCATGAACATCCAGACTGACATGAAAAGAGCAACTGAACTGCAAGACTAGCCTTTTCACTTTGTTTTATCGTTCACGGAATGGAAGTAGCAGAGCGTGACAACGCAAACAGAGCATAACATGGAACTTAACTTTTGGGTCAAATTGTCTGGCCAAAACTCTGCTTTCATACAACAAAGGGTTTTGCTCTTTCCCGGACACCTTTGAGAGACGAATGATACTGAACATGAACATCTTTTCAGAATCCGCTGCTGTATCAACAAACTGGTTTAAAACTATTTAGGTTCATTGAACAGTCTTATTTGTACTGTGGTGGAGAAGCTGACAGGCTAAAACAGACTGACAGTAAACCATAAATACTGTCACCCTGCAAACCACACATATTCCTTCCACTAATCTTATGACTGTGGCCCTTCCAGTCCCCCCACTCCCTCTCCCTTCCCAACCCCTTCCCCCTTTCACTCTCACCCCTCTTATTGCCTTTCTTCCACACACATAGCTTCACAAGGGAGGGAATGGGGGGGGGGGGGGGGGGTGGGCAGAGGGGAGAAAATCTACCAACAAAAACAAAGAAATCAGCATGTAAACACTTTTTTTTGGCACAAAACATTATACAGAACATATATATCAGTTCAAACACAGTGCCATCTGCAATCAATCATACACAGCTTATATTCCAGATAAATGCAAAAAGTCTTAGTATGCCTTTTTTCCAATGCCCATACTTCAAACACACAAAAGATTCTCATTTGTCAAAATACAGGAAAGGATATATACTGAAAACACTACCTCCCAATCACAAACAAATGTATAAAGTATCAAAAACAACGTCCATTCATCAGAGAAATGTGAAAAAGCCAAACAACAAAAGCTAAGTAAACATTTGCTTGTAGTTCAGTCATCAGCCAATTCATGTTTCTAAATTGACTCTATCACCTTTTTTGTGCAGAAAAGGACCCACATTTTCCAGGACTACTAAACAAGTGAACAATAAAAAGTAAGGCTTATTCAGTACTCACCGACAAAACAATGCAACGTTATACTCACTGTCAGCAAATGTCCCATCGTCTTCCAATTTACTTATTGCCATCATAGCTTTCCCACTTTACAGTACATTTTTCTTCAGTGCCTATGGAGAGACTGAGAGGTAGAGGGAGGAAGGAGGGATGGGGGCATGTGAGTGAGGTTGGAGGTGAAAGTGGGTAAGGTGAGGTAAAGAGACAGAGATTTGATGGTCATGTATTCATAAACACACACACACACTACACACAACACACACACACACACACACACACACACAAACACACACACGCACATGCACACACACACACAGAGGTGCCATTTAATATCATTTAGATCTTGACTGGCAAAATCTTGTAGAAACATAGTCATTGCCCTTGTGAAGGCAGGTTCAGCTATAGTAATTACACAACCAAAGTAATTACAATCAAAATAACTATTAATTCATTCTCTGAGTACATTGAAAATAAGCAATTCATAACAGGAAAAGGTGCAGAACACAAGACTTTTGGGAATGTTGATTCGTGCATGTGTGTGTGTGTGTGTGTGTGTGTGTGTGTGTGTGTGTGTGTGTTGGCAGGCAACCATGAACGTGCAATTCCATGCTCTAGAAAGAGAGTAAGAGTCATAAAATGCACACAATAAGAAAACTACACAGCAAAAAATAGTAGGCAGGTGCCAACAAACTCAGTCACTCTTTCTGACTGTTCTAGTGTTAGGTTGGAACAACACAACTTTACTTTCAATTCACCTGTAGCCAGACTCAACAGGCAATCATCCACTGCTACCTCTGGAAGTAATACCAGCCACTGTCAGGTGAAAATTAAAGAAATGCTCTTTGAATGACATGCGGGATGATCCTTCCTTCGCCTTGATATCGGTCACTGTAGGAAATAGTTTTGGGCATCCTAGCATCATTCAGTCAGGTGTCTGTGCAACTTAGTTAAATACATTTTTCTTCAACTTGTGAACGCTGTAAACCACTTCTTATTCCTATTGTCCTCCATTTGATTCGGGTGCTGAATTACATGGGAAGATAAGTGACTTTACGTTCTTTGTTTGTACTGTTGTAAATGTTATTTGTTTTTGCCTGAAAAAGACCCAAGAGGTCGAAATGCATTGCGTCTTGTCCTGTGCTTTGTCTATGTCCTTGGCGGTAACTAACCCCCTCTCTCTCTAAATTTTGCTTAATTTTCCGCCTTCAGTCACTCCGTTTTGAAACTTATCCTTGTATCTGATTTTGTTCATCTTTCTACCTAAAATAAATTAAATTTTGATGTATGTTCACTGTTTGTCTTCTGTCCACATTTCAGGAACAATTCATTTGCTTGTCATTTTTCACCAAGCAGTCATAAAAACTGCTTTGTGCCTCCTGTAACTACAGAAATGAAAGTTTACTTCCATTGTACCCCCTAAATTACTTGCATATTAGCTGCACCCTGCTCATGTAGATATATTCTTTGTCAGCACTGACAACTCCCACACATGACATATATTCTGGGCAGATGACACATACTTCCGAAAGCATACTGAACGATAAAAAATCTCCCGTTTTCATCTGCCAAGCCACTGATTTGATGGACATCTTTCTCAGATCAAGTTTCCAGTAGCGCTAGTGTCTACACCACAACAGCAGTGGTCCTCAAATTGCCGCAATCTTAATTTCTGCAAAATCTGATAGGACTATCATACTAATATTCTAGATGCGTAAACTGTACAAACATTCAGCTAACTGTTTGTTGTTGTCCTCTGTTAATTTTCATCTCCCAATTCATGTTTGGGTCATGCGTCACCATGAATCAATTGTAACCAACTTTCTGCATACACAGTAACTGTTTGAACAGCTGGACTACTGTCAAATTTTTGGTGGATCAGGTCATTGCTAACAGAGTTTTGTTGGTTCCCCCTCTTTGCCTGGACAAATCTTTGATCATCCATAAATCAGCACTTAGCTTTAAGAAGAATGGCAGCCTTTATGTATAACAGATCAGTTTGTAACATAAGATACCTGGAAAAGGACAGTGATGCAATTAACTTTTCATGTCCAAACAACATTAACTATAAATCAAAATGACACAGCGAGGAAAAGAGCCAGTGTGAGGTCTTAAAACATCCAGAGCCACACTTTTTTCCACACACTGTTCAACTTGGAGACCAAGTCTCAATTTAAATGAGGAGGTCATGTGCCGAGCATCCACAGACCCAAGTAGCTTGTCGTGTAGGTCCATGGAAGTTGGCCACATCTCCTCCCCCACAGGCTGTGCTATATAGAGAGCATCAAGCTAGAAAAATAGCTCCCAGCAAAAGTAGAAGAAAAATAACTACTAAAATAGTATAACAACTAAACTGACACAAAGTTGTCACACACAAACAACCCACTTGCAAAAGAACAATCCTATTACAATACTACAGATTCTGTAAAGCTTGGAACTTGTGACCCATGTGAGATTCAATGTCCATTTGTAAATGTTTTTTTGTGTGACAACATTGTTTACAGCCCCGGTGACAATTTTTGCTAAGTACCTCACATGGAACAGAATGAAATTACACAGGAAAAGAACATTTGAAACAAACATGGAGAGCAATACATGACAACAAAATGACATGATAATATTAATGTTTGGTCTCTGCTGACCAGTCACATGATGATGCAGAGTGTTTGGCCTGCACTGACCAGTCACATGATGATGTAGTGTTTGGCCTGCGCTGACCAGTCGCATGATGATGCAGTGTGTTTGGCCTGCGCTGACCAGTCACATGATGATGCAGAGTGTTCGGCCTGCGCTGACCAGTCACATGATGATGTAGTGTTTGGCCTGCACTGACCAGTCACATGATGATGTAGAGTGTTTGGCCTGCGCTGACCAGTCACATGATGATGTAGAGTGTTTGGCCTGTGCTGACCAGTCACATGATGATGTAGAGTGTTTGGCCTGTGCTGACCAGTCACATGATGATGTAGAGTGTTTGGCCTGCACTGACCAGTCACACGATGATGTAGAGTGTTTGGCCTGCACTGACCAGTCACACGATGATGTAGAGTGTTTGGCCTGCACTGACCAGTCACATGATGATGTAGAGTGTTTGGCCTGCACTGACCAGTCACATGATGATGTAGTGTTTGGCCTGCACTGACCAGTCACACGATGATGTAGAGTGTTTGGCCTGCACTGACCAGTCACATGATGATGTAGAGTGTTTGGCCTGCACTGACCAGTCACATGATGATGTAGTGTTTGGCCTGCACTGACCAGTCACATGATGATGTAGTGTTTGGCCTGCACTGACCAGTCATTCAAGCCACACAACCCTGCCCATGACACCAACAATCTGAAGCAAGGTGAGAGTTCAAAACCAGTGACAGAGAGGCAGGTAAGCAGCTGCCTCAGAAGACACAACTCAATATCCACATGACCTGAGAAGGAAAATACACAATATCCTTTCTACAGCATGAGCATTATATCCTAAGTCTTCAAAATCTTCAAAGTTAAGTCTTCAATCAAGCAAGGACATCCATTCCATAGTCAATTCAAACTGCCTTCCCTATCCACCAGACTCAATGCACTGTTATGGCAGCAGCTCTTGTAAAATCACTAAAGCTCAGTTTATTGAGCCAATCGATTTTTGTTTCATTTCATTTTTTTTCTTCTAGTGCGGACTACACAAAAGAAGGTGCTATTATTAAACAACTACTTTAAGAAGAAACACAACTGTCATTCAAACAAGCTTTTCAACACATGATGAATGAGATTCTGCGAGGTCACTGTCATTTTCACTCATAGAAAAAAAAAAAGAAAAACCCAACTCCTACACCTTTTATCTACCACAGCACATGATACAATTGATTAAAAGCCAGTTCAAGGCAATTACTACAAAAAAAACCTAAGTGATAACGTAAAATCTAAAGATGGTCTCTGTCTTTGCCATAGAAACTGGCCACTGAGGCTCTGACCATCTATTTTTAGAGTGCAGCGCCAAACGCCCAAAGATGAGCTAAGGCTGCAGCAGAATCACATATTCGAAGATATTCACTACTGAGGAAATTCATCTTGCAAACTGCCAGTACCACATTAAGCAAAAACATTTTCATCTCCATAAACCATCACTTTAATACAATTTTTTTTTAATGATTTTTTAAATATCCATTTCAACTTTAATTACAGAATATATAATTCATTTCTTGTTACTCTTTTCCTAATCATGACAACGATTTTCTTAAAGCATGCATGCCAATAAAAACAGCATCAACTCAATGTATCTGCTTGCATTCATTTGTGTGTTCGTATGTGCACCTTTGTGTATGTTGCCCTTTCCATATGTGTACATAACTGCTTCAAGACAAAAAAATTCTTTTACTGATCTTGTGCATTTACTCACACAAAAGACCTGCATAAATGTTCACACACACACACACACACACACACCCATGCTTGTACACACACACACACACACACACACACACACATACCCACGCTTGTACACACGCATGCACACAAACACACACATACACGCATACACTCACACCACACACACACATACACACAAGCACATGCACAAATTTTCAGACATACAAACATACACACACACAGAAGCACATGCACACATTTTCAGACATACAAACACACACACATACACATACACGCATACACTCACACCACACACACACACACATACACACAAGCACATGCACAAATTTTCAGACCTACAAACACACACACATACACACACACAGAAGCACATGCACACATTTTCAGACCTACACATACACACACAGAAGCACATGCACACATTTTCAGACCTACAAACACACACACAGAAGCACATGCACACATTTTCAGACATACAAACACACACACATACACACACAGAAGCACATGCACACATTTTCAGACATACAAACACACACAAAATACACACACACAGAAGCACATGCACACATTTTCAGACAAAAAACAGTAATAAATAAGGCGTGGGATGAAGACAGAGCTGCCAAGGGCTCCACACATAAAGTGTAGCATTTTACATTGTAGGTGTAGCACTCCACATTAAAGCGTAGCACTTGTATGAGATATCACCAAAGTCGTTGCATGGACCTTTTCCCCACTGTTTTTTTCTTCTTCTTGTTGTTTAAGCTGTCTCTGTGGCTTCCTCAATGTCTGACTTGTCAAACTCACCAGCACTTTCAGTGGCACTTCACTTGACACACATCCAGACAGTGGACCCAGAAGACAGAAATGTCATTAGTTATCACACAGAATTTGACTTGACTTACAAAAAAATTGTTATTATCATTATGAATACTTATACAGCGCCTATTCTCGGCTAGAGACCAAGCTCTAAGAGCTTTACAATCCACACTCATTTACACAACCGGCTGCCTACCTGGGTAGTGCCGACTGAAGAGCTGCCAGCTGGCGCTTCATTCATTCCTTTACTGTGTCGTCCAGTCAATATCGTTCACTCAATTTCCTTACTTCCTTCATTCTTTCAATTTCTCATGCAGGGTGCATGCTATGTGGAACGTGTCATCCATACCAACGGCCAAACTGGCCTTCTCTTCCGAAAGTTGGTGATGGGATTTTTCGTGTGTGCAAGATGTTATGCGTGCGTTCACACACGGAACCTCGGTTTATAGTCTCATACAAAAGACTGAATGGGAAATGGAGTCAGAACCAATGTTAACTCCCAGGGGAAAAATCCCCCTGTACCAAAACGGACCGGTGGAGATTCGAACCCGCAACCCCAGGATCACCAAGATTAGGAGTCCGGTACTGTACCACTGAGCTCTTCCGGCCACGAAATCAGTCTACAAGGCGGTAACATTATGAACATTTTTTTTTGCAATTTTTCTTTTGCTTTTCAGAAAAATAAGTCTACAGACTAAGATCAACATTGTCTTTGTTCCATGTAAGCCACCATTAGGTCTAACATGAGTGTTTCTTGTTTACCTATTTTAAATTTCTTTTTTTAGGACAGCATTTTGCTACATTAAGTCTAACACAAGTTGTTTTTTTTTTACCTATGTTAAATTTCCTTTTTTTAAGGACAGCATTTCATTACATTAAATTTAACATGAGTTTTTTTTTTAACCTATTTCAAATTTCTTTTTTTTGAGGACAGCATTTCAAAGCAAAGTGCAACAGCAAAGCACTGTCAACAAAATCATTACATGCAACGCCAAAAACAAAGCACTTTGCAGTTCAGTAAAGAGGATACTGTTTTTCTTCATTTTCCACATACATATCCAAAAAAAAAAAAAAAAAAATTAAATATAAATGAAAAGACTCTAGACATAAATCAAAATGACCAAAAATCATTGTGATGAGATGAGAAATCATCATATCAACATAATAAAATTTTAAAGTACATAATCAGTAATGATAATGATCCAATTTTCAGGCATACAAGAGTTTCCCATGGAAACAGCTATTCCACAAGTTCATCACAACTAATGTGAAGAACTTAGTCAGGTTTTCGTACATTGGAAATTTAGCTTTTTGGTTCTATGAAAACTGAGCTGCTGGCACTGGAATCCACCGCAGCTAAGCGCTGCATGTAAAGGACAGCTTGCCTGTACATATCATGGCAAGCACACATTCAGCCACAAAGTCAACAAACCAAATATCTGCAATCATTCCAAGAGACGCAAAAAAAAATTGTCCCAAGCCTCGAAACATCCACTTTGACTGGGTTTTTAAATTGGAAATGAAATGAGGCAGGGAACAGTAAACAATAAACAGTAAACAAGTGGGGTAACTTTTGCTCCCATAAGAAAACCTAACACAGAGTAACTTTTATTCAAGACTGGCACAGCCTTTTATCTTTGACAAGTCATTACTATGAAGACAGTTGAGTTGTTGGCCTGCGTTTGTTTTTTCCCCTACTATTAGATTGTTCGTCTATGTATTTGTCTGACTTTATTCAAGTTTAAAAGGCTGTGCCAGTCTTGAATAAAAGTTACTCTGTGTTAGGTTTTCTTATGGGAGCAAAAGTTACCCCACTTGTTTACTGTTTTGGGGGTTTTTAAAGTCATGCAACAAAAATGTACAGGTGAGCGTATGATGACTTGGTAAAAAACTCGTTCAACAAAATAGACCACACTGCATGGGATGAAGTGAAGCACTCCATGATCGTCAATGGGCTTCTTCTTTTCATTCGCCGTTACACTCACAGTCCCCTCTCTGATATGAGTGTAGCTGTCCTCTGGAGTTCATCGAACCACCACCATAGCCCCCAGTTTATCACTGTCCCATTTGGCCAACCCCTGTCCCTCAGGTCAGCATGAGGTGGACATTCCTGTGGCACAAGCTGTGCAACCTGCTGCCTCTGCCTGCACTGCCAGTAATGGGTTGGAGCAATCTTCAGCTTGTACAGCACAGGATTAAGCCTTGCACATCCCGTGGGAACACAATGACCTGGTCTGCTCTACCCATGAAATGTATGGCATATGTTTCTCTGTCTCCTGGTGATCTCAATATCGATGGGTGTAATTAAAGATGCAGGCATTACCCTGACAGCAGGCCATGAAGAAATGAGCACATACTTACCCGACAATACTAGCATCACACTGATATTCATTCACAGACAATACAGCAAATGCCAGCAAAGAGTTTTTGAAACTATCTTTGTCCATCACCGAAGACCAGTCCTTCTGAGGCTTCAGTGCCACGAACAGCTAAGAAGAACACTCAAAGTAACTGATCTTTCCTTGAGCTGTTCTTGCCTGTTTGTTTGCCAGTTAACAACAGTCATTCCTCACAACACACACGCTTTGTTTACATTGTGAATTACCGGTTTCCACAGCCGTTTTCTTGCAGCTAATCAACCAGTGGCAGTTTATGTGTCGTAAATGAATTTTACCCGAGCATTTTATGACCTGAAATTTAAGGTGCATGTATTGATTGTTTGATGCACACATCAATGAAAAGAAGGCAAATCCAGAACATTTCCAAATCCACTTTCTCATCACTGCCATAAACATTTTCACATGTATACAACTATGCACAAATAAACATAGCAAAATAAAAATTTTTAAAAAGGGATCGGACACGTTTTCGGAGAGCTGTGTTATAACTAGCAGTTTAGGTAATTTTCTCCAATTAATTCGCTTCCATGGATCTCTGCTAGCAGTGCAACCAACAGCTGAACCCCCACGCGATGTAATCGCAAGTATTACGTACAATTTAGACACTTAAAGTTATTCTAACTTGTAGTTTTCAAGTTTGGCAGTCATTCAGTTACCGGAAGTAGCCATCACCATTGTTGTTTTGATCTTGTCGTCTGCTCTTTGCCTATGTAGTTATAACATCTATGGGAAAACGAGGAAGAAAGCAGTTGTCTGCTGGCTCACAATCAGGATCAAGTGGAACAGATACCTCACTGGTTGCATCTACTCCAGCCCAGAAGCGCAAGAACATTCAGAAGAAGTTCAAGGATTCATCAGATGCACAGGAACATTCACATTGTCTGGTTGATGTGTGTGCCATCAGGGGAGATAAGTACAATAAGGACAAAATGAGTGATGATAAGTGTATTTTCCCCTGAGTCACGTTCAGCTGCTACTTATGGCTATGACGATGTAATGAGGAAGCTGTGTGCAATTGGGACTGCTGTGGAGAAGCTGTCTGAGACAGTAGACGAGCTCAAGTCTTCACTGTTCACTCTTCAAACCTAGAATGACCAGCTGAGAGCAGAAGTGAGAGAGCTGAGGGGCAAGGAGGAGGAGCTGAAGACCCAGCTGACGGAGGTGAAGTTCACAGCAGAGCTAGCGGATCGCCGGAGTGAAGAGCTGTCCATCTACACCCGCCGCAACAACCTGAGAATCTTCGGTTGGGGGAAGAGGGCAGCCAGCAGGGGCGTGAAAAAACAGCCATGGAGTGTGAACGCAAGGTGTTGTCGTTTTTCCGCGATAAGCTAAAGGTGTCTGTTGATCCTAAGGATCTGGAGGCAGTGCATCGAGTGGGTGTGCTCAAGAAGGGTGCCTCCGATAGCGTTAAAAAGCCAAGAGGGATCACAGTGCACTTTGTGTCTAGACGGGTACGCGATGAAGTGCTGTACGCGAGAAGGAAACTCCGCGGTACGAAAGTACTGATGGTGGAGGACCTCACGCCACGGGCCTACTCTCTGCTGTGTGCCACCAGGGACAATAAGCAAGTGTGTGAGGGCCTGGTCCAAGAATGGGAAAGTCTTCATGAAGACTCTGGCTGGGAAAATTGTTCAGGTGGACTCGATTTCTGACCTGACGAAGTGTAGTCGGGAGCACGAGGAATCCACGAGGAGATCCCCCAGACCCTCTACCAGCACCAGTGCCAGTCAGCTCAGTGGCAGTGAGTAGGCCTTGTGATCAAGAGACAAGTGCAGATGTGGCATACCGGAAAAAAAGGCCAGTAAACTTGTAAATATTCTGTTGATACTTGTTTGATTTAATTGCTTTCAAGTCATCTAACTTTTTGACATGTTAAATTAATATTGTTACTTTTTGATAAATTCAATTAGCCTACTTTCTTTTTCGTAGCAGACTTTGTGCTGTTTGTGGTCACTGCTTCTGTTATTGCCATGTGATAGCCTTCATTTGCGTGTCACGTTGTGAGGAGGCTCATTTTCTATTCTTTTTTTATGATCAGACAGTGACGGTACTTTTGTCTTTTTGTCTTTTTGTAATTTATCATTAACTATTGTGTCAAGGTAAACACACTTTTTGTTGTTAAAGCTTTAATAATGATAATAGTAAATACAAATTATGGTCTTCTGTTCCGAGACAAGGGATGATCCTCTCAGTCTCAGTGACGTAGGCCTAGGTGGAAAGAATGACTGTGTTAAAATTTTGCATGTCTGTATTATAGAAGAAATGTATATTGTGCGTGGAGGGTCAGCAAGTTGCCCCAAGATGGATCTACCGTATGATTGTGTGTGGATTGTATTGTACTTTTTGTTTTGTGTTGTATTTTTTGCAGTAGTGTTTTTGAGTCAACCAGAAATCTACAAACTTGGCTTATCATTTTGGCACTTTTGTGTGATGGCAAGGTGGTTGTATGCAAACTGTCACTTTTGTGTGACGACAATGTGGCTGAAAGCGAACTGTGTATGCTTGTTTAAAAATTGGAGCGAGGTACTACTGTGCATGTGCACATTTTGTGTAATGACTCTATATATTCTATTATTATCATGTCATATGTTTCACTTTTTTGTCAACTGATCTACTTTCTAAGCAGATCTAGTACATCTACTTTAAGTCTGTTAAAGCCTGCGTGGTTTCTTTTTTTGGACTCGCATGCTTGGGATTCTTTTTCCAGTGGAATATTGTGGGGAACTCCTCTCATAGTAAGCAATGGCAGATAGCACAAAAAAGAACAAATCATTGGGATTTGAAATATCTTCATTTAACTGTAATGGTCTCAATGACTTTAAAAAAGGAAAAGACATTTTTGAATTTCTTAGAAATCAAAAGAGTAGTATAATTATGTTACAGGAAACACATCTTCCTGTTAAACAAGAAAATTTCATCAGATCTAACTGGGGGTATTCTTTATGGTTAGCAGGCAGTGAAACTAATAAAAATGGAGTCGCAATATTATTTAAGAATAACTTTGAATACAAAGTGCACAATATAGCCAGAGATCCTGAGGGACATTTTCTTCTTCTGGACCTAGAATTTCTTAAAAAACGGTTTACTCTTGCGAACATATATGGCCCAAGCTCTGGGGATAACCCAGATTTTTTTTAATCTTTAACTACTGAACTTGAGCAGTTTGGAAATGAAAGTATGATTCTGGGTGGAGACTGGAATGTTGTGCTAGATTGTAAGTTAGATTCCAGAAACTATACTAGTACATCAAATAGGCCTAGAACTCGTAAAGCAATACTGGACATGATGACGAAATTCGACTTGATAGACATTTTCAGAACATTGTATCCATCTTTAAGAAAATATACCTGGCATAAATTTAATAGCATTAAACAAGGTAGGTTGGACTTCTTTTTGATATCAAATAACTTACTTCCTGATATCAGTGGCTCTAACATAGGTTCTAGTTACAGGTCTGATCATGCCGTAATCAACTTGATTCTGAAGGAAGGACAGAAGATAAGGGATAGACAGTTTTGGAAATTTAATAACTCACTATTAAAAGATAAGAAATTTGTATGTGAGGTAAAAAATGTAATACTAGAATTGAAAAAAGAATACGCTCTACCATCTATAACCTTGAAAATATTAATGAGGTACCAAACGATATGGTTCAGTTCTCTATTTCAGATCAGTTATTTTTTTAAATGCTGCTTCTGAAAATTAGAGAAAAAACAATATCATACTCATGCTTCAAAAAGAAAATGGAAACAGAACTTGAAAGAGAACTGGAAGCAAAAATTAAAAGTCTAAGTGTAAATGTTAATGAAGATAACCTGGAGGAACTAGAGCAATCCAAAGTGCAGCTACAAGAAATACGCGAAAAGAAAGTAGAAGGCATGATAGTTAGATCAAGGATAAAATGGATTCAGGAGGGTGAGAAGCCTAGTCGGTACTTTTGTTGCCTGGAAAACAGAAATTTTATTGATCGCTCAATGAGTTATCTGGAGAATAATGATGGTGAAATAATATCGGATCAAAATGCAGTTCTTAGAGAAGTTGAAAGATTCTATCAGCAGTTGTATTCAGAACAATTAGTGAAAAATGTTGATCTTGGACACATATTGAGGGAGACAAACAAATTAACTCAAGAAGAAAGCATCCAGTTAGAGGGCCCGCTAACTTACTGTGAAGTGGGAGTAACACTAAAGAACATGAACAATAACAAACGCCCTGGATCTGATGGTTTCACAGTTGAGTTCTATAAATTTTTCTTCACTGATATTGGCCCATTTCTTGTCAGGTCTCTAAATGATGGATTTGATAAGCAATGTATGTCATCCACACAGAGACAGGCCATTATTATTTGCATACCAAAAGATGAGAAGCCAAAACAATACTTAAAGAACTGGAGACCTATTTCTCTCTTGAATACAGCATACAAAATTGCCTCTGCCTCAGTAGCCAATCGCATAAAATGCGTTTTACCAAAAATTATTCACGAAGATCAGAAGGCTTTATAGCAGGGTGCTATATAGGTGAAAATATAAGAAAAATCTATGATGTTCTTCAGCATTCTGAGGAGAAGCGTATTCCCGGTTTACTTCTCAGCACTGATTTTGAGAAAGCGTTCGATTCTACCGCTTGGTCCTTTTTGAAAAAGGCATTAAACTTCTTCAATTTTGCCCCTGACATTATTAAATGGACTTCTACTTTTTATAAAAACATAACAACCTGTGTGTCCGTCAATGGACAATACTCCAGTTGGTTCCCTATCAGACGTGGAGTGCGGCAGGGGGATCCATGCTCACCGTATTTATACTTAATTGGTGCAGAGGTCTTGTCTGTCTTAATTAGACAGCATGATGATATAAAAGGAATTCAGGTGAGGGAGCAGGGGGTCCTCCTGTCGCAATTCGCTGATGATACAAACATCTGTCTAGATGGCACAGAAAAGTCATTCAAAGCAGCTATTAATGTGTTGAAAAGCTTTGCACAGATATCAGGTCTAAAAATCAATAATGAAAAAACTAAAGTAGTTTGAGTTGCAAAGCGAGAGGACTGCAGGCGGAAATCTAAACAAATCTTAAATAAAATCTTATTTAAGATTTGTAAGTAGTTTGGTTTGGAAGTAAGAAAAACTCAACCACAAGGTATATGCATGATGAGAACTTTTGCTGGAACCCTGGGATTTTTAAGATTTGGGGCATTCAGTTTTGTCTAGACCTCAACAGGATGATTGAAATAAATTTCCATGGGAAGTTACTTAACATTAAAAGACTATTAGGGAGGTGGAACAAGAGAGATCTTTTTCCTCTGGGTAAGATAACAGTTATGAAAACTCTTGTTGTATCAAAACTAACATACTTATTATTAAACTTGCCAGATCCATCACTGAATTTTGTCAACGAACTTCAAGCTGTTTTGTATTCTTTTCTTTGGAGTGATAAGCCTCCAAAGATAAAAAGAAGCATTGTGTGTAAACCTTATACTGAGGGCGGGTTACTACAAATGACTGATTTGCATGCTTATATTGCTTCATTGAAATTGTCATGGTTAAGAAGACTTAATTTTGAGGGAAGTTTGCAAAGGTTTATATATGCATTATTTTCCAACTTTGTGAACCTGCCAAAACTAGGTGAGGAATATGTGATGTTTGTTTGAGGTCATGTAATAACCTGTTTTGGACAGATGTACTAAAACATTTCAAGCGCTTGTATGCAAAATGCCTTCCCCTGAGCCCTGCAGAGTTCCTGGCAGAATGTATTCACTACAACAAACACATAATAAGAGGCAGACATGTTGTTTTTATCAAGGAATGGGTTGATGAGAACATCTTGTTTATTCACCAGTTATACAGTGTTACTGAGAACAGATTCTATACCTTTCATGAATTCCAAGATCTTCATCCAAACATCAACAGAACCAATTTTCTTTTGTATACTGGTATTATTAACGCTATCCTCGAGCATCAACGGAAATGTAACATTCAGCTGGTAGATAGATATCGGGTCATAGAAACGAACATTTGGAAAGCTGTAAAAGAAGGAAGCAAGAGCATACAGGGACTACTTTTGAAATCTGATGTGTTGCCTCCAACGGTTCTAAAATGGAACCTTACTTTTGAAAATTTGAACTGGTTCAAGATTTTTAAACATTGTAAAATTTTTCATGACACAAAACTTAAATGGTTTCAGCTGCGTACTTTACATCGTCTTTTGCCAACAAGAAAATATTTATATCACTGCAAGTTTGGTGAAGACCCAATTTGTAATTTTTGCCAGGAAGATATTCAAACAATCCAACATCTGTTATGGAAATGTACAAGTGTACAGAATTTCTGGCTTGATCTAATGCATGTTCTGACCACAAAATGTGATCACTGTGAAAATTTAGCTCTATCAGAGGAACTGATTTTGTTTGGATATAAAGATGGTGTTATAACAGATTTTGGGCTTAATTACATTTTATTAACTGCAAAATTCTCTATATTTAAATCTTACATGGCAAATGATGTACCCAGTGTGCAAGGTTTTCTTTGTGTAATGAATTATAATACAGATATTCTGACCTTAAATTTATGCATTCATTAGAGGGTACATATTCCCAATTCTGTGAACAATGGTGGGGATACCAAGGTTTATTTTGAAATTGTTGCATTCCCCTATGTCATTACATATGAATGGTTACTTGTAAACAATTACAGACTCTCTCTCTCTCTCCCTGCAGGTTTGCTTCTTCCTCTTGGTTGAGGAAGAGGCCCTAGCCTGTAAAGTTTATCTTCATGGCACATTTTTCTCCTGTCTTCAGCCCTGGTTTGTGCAGTGAACTTTTTTTTTTTTTCCATTTATTTCTTTATCTATTTATATATTAACTTCTCTCTACTGCAGCTTCCTTGTCTCAATGTTTGTTTTATTGTTTGTTTGGTATATTTGAATGTGTATGAAAGTGGGCTGTTTTTGTGCTTGGATGTATGGAACTTTTGAATGGTTTTCTCCTCTACGGTTCTCTATATATGTCTATATATATATATTTGTGCATTAAAAAAAAACCTTCATAACTGTTTGATTGATTGATTATTGGTCATATGTCTGTAGAACTTTGAAGGAATTAAAAATGATTATTAAAAAAAAAAAATTTTAAATAAAAAGGTGGGTGAGCACTGTTAACCCGCAGAGACAGACATGTTTTTGCAACGGGTTAAAACAATTAAGTTTTTTGCTAATTAACAATCACTCTAGTGACTATTATGCATCAAGATTGACAGTGCAACTACTACCGCATCCTACGCAAACTTCTGGAGATTTTCCTAAAAAAATGACAGTGTTATTGAGTGGAAAATGTGTGACTTCATATCGACATGGTTAGAGGCAGAAGTGGAAGCAGCAGCAAGTGACAGATTGACAGTCTGGATCCAGCACATCTGACACTTCCTCATTGAAGATCGAAGAGTGTATGAGCGCCAAAGCTGTGAATAAGAAGCAGAAGACTGTCAGCGTGGTGAGCACACCAGAATTGTACACAGATCGTCTATCAAAGTTTGTTTACAAACCGCAAGAGGAAGTGAACATAGAGGACAGGGAAGATAGCAACGAGCAGTCGGACTGCGACACATCAGGTGCTGTTTTCTCCCCTGATCACCTTCAAAGTGCTGAATAACCTTCCGTCCGGAGAGGAGTAACCAACGAGGACCTAATGTTAAAACTCTGTGTGAATGCAGCTGAGATCTCTAAGCTCTCACTGACAGTGGAGGAACTTCAGGCTGTCCTGTTTGATCTTCAGACAGAGAACGACAGGCTGAAGACTGAGGTCAGGAAGAGGGAGGAGCTGCTACGGAGTCAACTTGCCAAAGTCAAGCACACTGCGGAGCTAGCTGACCAGCAATCCGAGGGCCTTGCAGCATATGTACGCAGAAATAACTTGCATATATATGGTGTGGGGGATCGGACCAGCAGACAGGAGGAGAACCCCCAAGAGTGCAAAGAAAAAGTGCTTACACTGTTTAACGATAAACTGAAAGTGAAAGTCAAGCGTGAATACACTGAGGCTGTGCACAGGATGCGTGCAAGACAGCACAAGACAGGGACAGTGTTGATCTGACGGTGCGACAGACTTTTCCAGGAGGGGCATAATCGTTAGATTCGTTTCGAGGTGAGTAAGAGACTCTGTGTCGTATGCACGAAAAACTCTGAAGGGCTCCAAAATTGTGGTTGTCGAGGACTTGACACCCAGAGCGTACTCACTGTTGTTTGCCGCCAAGAATGATTCAACTGTCTGTCAACAGGCCTGGACCAAAAATGGAAATGTAATCATGAAGACAATTTGCGGAAAAATTGTTAAGATTAAGTCTCTATCAGAGTTAAGACAATCAGAACAACGTGCAGTGTGGTCCCAGGTAAATATTACAACTACCACCCACCTTGATCAGTCGCGTCCTGTGTCGTCTGCTACCAGTACGACGCGAGACAAGCAAGGCAAGTGAATGTTATGTAGACTGTGTTGTAATTTCAAAAAAACAAAAACAAAAAAAAAGAAGAAAAAGAGGGAGGAAAACAAAACGAGGAAACGACAAAACTCAGACAACAGCGTGTGTTTGTTTGTTTGTTTGTTGTCTTGTTGTTTTTTTTAATCTGTCTTGTGAAATGTGCATATCCTGATTGTTGGAGTCTAGCTCCAACTTTCAAGAGTGTACACTTGAAGGTCAAGGTCTACTTGTGACCCTGTGTTTGGAAAAGGGGATCATCCTTAGCTGCATGGTTTTTTGTTTTTGTTCTTGTTTTCCTTTTGATCTGATCGCTGTGACAGTATTTGAGGTAGTTACAGATATCTTTGCTTCTTAAATTATTCAAATATTATTCTCCCGGAGATTGTTGTCTGTCTTTTCCTGCTTCCCTGCGACACACAGGATGGTCCCTTGCTTTGTTTTGATCACATGATGTGAGGGAATGCATGGTCGCCTAGACAGTGTGTGTTGAAGTCTCAACTTTTTGTGTTCTTGTGGAATACATTGAATGTAATTAGCGGTGTATTGCGTGGAATGATGGTGGTGAACCCATTAATGGAAAACCAGAATGAGTGCTATATATTTTTGTGGTGTATTTGTCTATTTTGTGCTTTTGGTTCGCGCGTATGTTCAACATGCTTGAGTGGCCAAGAGGTGCACAATGTGCAAGTGAGATTGGTGGGTCAAGGTCAATTGTTTCTTGTGCCGGTAACTTACTGTACCTTTGCTCAAGGTTTTTCTGCCTGCAGGAAGATATGCCAGGTTTGACTGGTGTATGTTTTCAGCTTCAGCAGATGGTATCAATTTCATGCAAAACAATGACTTTTATTATATCATTGTTTGTGCACTTTATTTGATTCTTTATTATGGTGAACAATAACAAACCAGATCTGAATGTTGCCGCGCACAACACTTTTAAGATTTGTTCCTTCAATTGTAATGGCCTAAATGAAAAGTCAAAAGAAAGAATGTGTTTGACTTTCTTAGGGATAAGAACTACAATATACATTTTTACAAGAAACACATAGGATATCAGTGAGTGAAAATTTTATAAGTTCTTGTTGGCGGGTATAATGTATGGATCAGTGGTACTGAATCTAGTAAGAATGGTGTGGGGATTTTGTTTAAGAACAATATCGAATACAAAATTTTTAATGTGATGAAGAGACCCAATGGGTTGTTATGTTATCATGGATGTTGAAATTCTCAAAAAGCGTATTACATTGGCAAATATTTACGGGCCAAGTAGTGGAGATAATCCACGGTTCTTTGATTCAGTTAGTGATCACACTGATTGGACAGGAAATGAACATATAATTGTCACAGGTGACTGGAACTGTACTTTAAATATTTAGCTTGATGCCAGAAATTATTCCAGTACGGTGTTGAAGAGATGAGGGCTTACCTTTTTGTTTATTTATCGATCTGTGTGTTTATGTACTTCTTTTCTTCATGGGAAGTGTGTCTCTTCCTGAGCTTTAGATAAAACTGCAAGTGCAGCAAAAGTGGAATAGATAGAGGATAGAGTATCCATTTTTTGCCCCTTTCAGTTGATTATCAGTCATTATGTTCATGGCAGTGGCTGCGATAAACACAACCACTATGTTTCTTCATTTTCATTTCAAGTTTACAGCAGCTACAGCCATTCATACTTGTGATACTCTGAGCTTTACATGTGGTTATGCAGATGAAACTCTTTGAGCACTGTCCTCTTTCTGTGCACTTGTGCTTTTGCTATTACTTGAATAAAAATAATAAATAACTAAATAAAACATAAAATAGAAAAATCAAAAATTTTTTCACAATTTCCTGCAACCTGTCATTCTCTCATTGAGGCATGCATACATGCATGAACACATTAACAAACACAAACATACACACACACTTTTCGACACACAGTATAAACACGCTCACACCATACCCTGCCAACTTTAAAGCAGTTCACAAGAGGCCATCATGTCCATCCTGCTCAGAGATTTTCTTCTGCAAAGGTTTCATACCTTTGCCACCTTGATACTTCTCTCGGATTTTGTGGTAGAAGTGCATAAAGAAGAAGAGAAGATTGTCATACTCGTTCATATAGGACGCGCCCAGAATCTCTTCATGATACTCTTGCATGAAGTAATAGACGGCCTCTATGGTCGACAGGTAAGTGGTCGGCAAACCCTCCTGACAGCGCCAGAAGTGAGTTTCATGGCCCTTGATTTCAACACGATGAAGATCTGGTCACAAAACGAAACAAACAACCAAACTTGTAGACTTTCACAGTGCACAGATCAAGGTCCATAACAGATACATGACTGGGAGCAGGAAGGAAGGGCGCAGCCCCTACTTTGGAATAAGAAGACCTCAGAAAATATGCTATTTGGCTTCAAATAGTATGTCTTATTTAGTCCTGCTCTGTATGTGCTTGTGTGTGTGTGTGTGTGTGTGTGTGTGTGTGTGTGTGTGTGTGTGTGTGTGTGTGTGTGTGTCTGCATGCGCATGTTCTTATGCATATTTGTGTGTCTGAATGTGTAAGTGCTTGTGCATGTTTGCATGCATGCATGTGTGTATATGTACATGTTTGTGTGTGTGTTTTGTTTGTGTTTGTGTCTGTATGTATATGTGTGCACATGTCTGTGTGTCTTCATTTGTTAACTGTCAGTGCACTCTGAGATTTTTCTGAAAACAAAATGGTTTCAGTTCATCAGTCAGCATGCATACGAGTATGTGTGCATGCATGAACAGGTGTATGTGTGTGTGTGTATATGTGAGAGTATATGTGAGCGTGCGTGCATGCGTGCGTGTGCGAGCGCATGCATGTGCATGTGTGTCTGCGAGAAAGGAAGAAAAGAAAAGAAGGGAGGGAGAGGGGTGTGTGTGTGTGTGTATGTGTGTGTGTGTGTGTGTGTGTGTGTGTGAGGTAGGAAGAATAGAGAAAGGAAGGAAAAGAGGATAGGGTGAGAACATAGCCATGTGAAGTCAATATCATGGTCCTAACCTGAACTAGTGTGATCCAATGAAATCAGTGAGAAACTAGCACATCCAGCCATGTAAAGTATTCCACCACAAAAACAGGTACTGTGGGGTTCAACATATCAAACAGTGACTGAAGTGAAGAATCACCCAGGAACTGGAAGGGGCAAAACACAGCAACCACCGACAAATGTGATGCCTTGACAGGGAATCATAAAAAAAAAAAAAAAGATGGATGGATAACGTTGAAAATGGAAACCCAGAAGGTAAAATCCACCCTGATGGGGAATTCTCTTTCACAGCAAAACTTTTCATGGTTGGTTGATGGAACACTGGGATTTTTAGCAAAATAAGAAAACCAGCACAAACAGTGAAGGAAAAGAACAAGAAGTTTGATAAACAGAGGATTAAAAAAAAAAAAATGACAGTCAGCACCAAAGAAAGAATCACGTGATCCGGCAGAGGTGATAATAGCACAGCAGGAACAGCACTACATGACACATAAGCATCAGACTCTTGTAGTCAGGTAACGACTTGGACAGAGGCATTTTTTCCCAAATCTAATGTCCAGCCTTTGAGGTTGCAGAAGAGTAGAGTAAGAGTAAGTCTACACAAAACACTACATTTCAGGACTATGCGCTGGCCAAACACCAGTCTACACAAAACACCACATTTCAGGACTATGCCCTGGCCAAACACCCTTGGAAATTAACAAATGAGGGCAGCTGATGTGCATCCATTTAAAGCAGTTTCAAGGTGCATAGATTACACTGATTTAGGTATGTTAACGATGAAAAAAAGAGGGGAAAGATGGATACCTGAGATGCACAATCAGCAGGAACTAAAGTGGAAAAAAGTGATCATAGACACTGTTCCAAGCAAAATAAACACTGACCGAATGTAAACAGCCATTGTAACTATGGTTGCAATGAATGTCAAAATGATATAAAAAGGCCTGAATGAATATGTATACAAAATTCAACTTAAGTAACTTTATAAAATATGTTTTTTCTAATCTGAAAATCAGAAACACCTAATTTTACGGACATTCATTTAGCCGATTGATTAAAGTTACATGATGAAAAAAAATGACTACTGTTATTTGATAACAACAAAGAAATAACTCAGAAAATAAAGAAGGAAAAATCATTTTTCAAGAAAATGAATCAGATGTACAATTTCCATCTTTCCCAGATTCAAATGATTCTTTTTCCCTGCATATATCATTTACTTTTCCCTTCAGAGAAGAAACTAAGGTAAGAGGGAAACGTAGGCAGAAGAAACATGGCAATACCTTTCAGTCGATCATCCGTCATGATCACCTTGGTCTGGTTCCAAGGGCTGTCTATGAAGATGGCCCGCTCAAACAGGGGGTTCGACTCAATCATGGGTTTCACTTCACCATCTGTGGCCTGTGTGTCAACCATGCGTTTACCTGTTGACGCAGGATGTACAGATAAAAGATATCAAAAAACGTCATCACTGGAATTTACGACAGCTACTGTCATACCTCCACTTTTATGAAAATTGTCATGAAAACTGCTCGCAAAAGGAAAATGATAAATGTTCTCCTGTTACATGCTATCTGTAAGAAAGAAACCTTTTTTCTGTAACAGAATCACTCTGTAAGAAAAAAAAAATAATGTTCTCACACATATGGAAGGAAAAAGTCCTATCTTAGAAAACAACAAAAAGATTGCATTTATATATTTACATCAATTAATTCTAGCATAGTAGCTAAACTAATGATATCATTAAGATTAGGCCATGTCAAGGGTACCAGCTAACTGGCTTCATTTTTCTACCCCCATTTATACACACACACACACACACACACACACACACACACACACACACACACACACACACACATACACTGACTAATAAGCTTTTAGAATTCATTAAACACAAACACACAAATGAACAAACAAATGTGGGCAAGTCCATAAAGCAGAACAGAAAACTAATGACAACTCATGATAATGTGTCACAGTACCAAGAAAAAAAAGATACACCTGAAGGTGCGGGTGGGACCCTAAGAAGTACTACCCTCAACGTTCGAACAAACCAGCTGAGAGCAATCCTGCACCACCCTTGGAAGCCTGTGCTGTGTTCACATAGGGTGCAGGCACGCACAGGGCATTCCATTCAGATGTCAAGGCACATAACTGCTCCCTGGCAGATGTAATGTGGCCACTGGATGTGACACAACAGAACCTCAATGGGAGTGTTCCCATGGGTGCACCAGACTATATTCCATGACTGCAGAGCCCACCGATGAAAAACGCCATCGTCAAGCAACTGCCGTGTGCCTCCAGGAACCTAACTTGTAGCTGTCCACTGACAGATAAAGACAGTACAACTGCAGACACACCCAAGCTTTCACCATGAGGTCTTACATGCTCTCTGAAGAGAATACCGGCTCACAGTCTTTCTCGCTGTCACCCGGGTGCAAGCACGCACTAGTAACAACTCATGATAGTGTGTAGGTAGTCGCAGTACCATGATGCAGTTTACAACAAAAAAATCTGGCATGTCATAAACTGTGACCAGCACTGAAAAAAAAAATGAACAAGACTTTCTAAAACAAAAACAGAGGGATGGGCCACAAAGGCAGAAGACAGAAGTCAAAAGAAGAGGAAATTCCCTGAGGAGAACTTCCTGAAGGCTGAGAGTGAGATACATGGATAGCTCTTTTAGTTCCACAGTATTTGTCACTTCTTATATCTTTTTAAACTCCTGGTATGGTTATTGGATGCACAATGTGTAGGACATTGACCGCGTGCTTAATATGCTAATATGCAAGACACTGCAACTAGGAAACAGACTTCTTTCTTCTTTTTTTTCTTCCACAGAAGGTTCTTACCTTGATACTGAAGTTGTTACATGGCATCACATTACTTGCATGAGAAAATTCACAGTGCCACACATTGATGATCAAAATTCTACACATAGCGTTAAGTAAACAGAAAAGAATATGTACACAGGAGCAAACAATTAAAAGAAAAAAATTATGCATATTACCCAGTATGAAATATTATTCACAGTTCGTCCTTTTGCATCAAAGCCTTACCAACCCTGTTGAACAGACTTAACAGAATTCAAGAGTTCCGCCTGGGTGAGCATAGCACAGTTGCACCAATCCCACCTGACTGATTGTTGAAGTCCTGATTGTGGTACAGTTGAACAGAACAGTTGATGACTGGGAGTGCACTGCAGACCTCCCAGAATGGAAGAGTCACTTTGAGATTATCAGCAAGAGTGGCATGTGACCAGACATAGTAGTCCACTCTCAGTCAACCAAGCAGCTGATCATGATCGAGCTCATGGTGCCATATGAGAACAGAATGGAGGCAGCTCAAATCTACAAGACTGAAAAGTATGCTGATCTGGCAAACAGCCTGAGGAGAGAAGGCTATCAGGTCAAAGTCCTCACTGCAGAAATTGGAGCTAGGGGGTTTGTAGGAATGTCTGCATACAGCCTCATGAAACAGCTCTCAATTGCAGGGAGGGCAAAAACCAGAGCCCTGAAATCAATGGCAGAAGCGGCAGAAAGGTGTTCAAGCTGGATCTGGTCAAGGAGGAACAAAAGTGAACTTTACAAGGCTTAACTTTCCCTACAAATATCAGGTGCCCCAGTGGCTCAGTGGTTAGAGTGTGAGACTTAAGTGGGCAATCCCTAAAATGAGCATGTCCAGAGGGTCATGGGTTCAAATCCCAGCCATGACTCATCCCAAGATGGAAAAAAAAAAGGGGGGCAGCAGAAGGACATCCGGAGTCATGAACCGGGTGTGGCCCAACCCCCCTAGAGTGTCAGGAGATAAGTCCGAAACACTTGCTTGAAGGGGGCTTCTCTTCTGAGGACTCTCTGCTGCCACGCTCTCCACAATTTTCTTTCTACTGAACAGACTTCATTTAACTCAAGAGTTCCACCTGTTGCAACAATCCCACCTGACTGATTGTTGAAGTCCTGATTGTGATACAGTTGAACAAACTTCACTGAATTCAAGAGTTCCACCAGTGTAAGCACAGTACAGGTGCACCAATCCCACCTGACGTATTGTTGAAGTCCTGACTGTGGTACAGCTGCACCGGTTGCAGGTACGTGTACCCCCCACTGGACTGCATGCCAGTACTGGGGCCTGGTTGAGGGAAGTAGGCGTTGGTCCAGATCGGCAAATCAACGTATGTCGACGTTGCTGAAATGTCTCCATAGCCGCTCGCCACCGACACCTGGTCTGGCCGCGGCGTGTGCAAGCCACTGTCCGTGGTGGTTGGGGGGTTCATCATGGCGTTCATGGGGTCAGTGACCACCGGCGCAGAGTTCGACACTGTCACAACTGTCGTGCTGGTGGCAGAGGCTCGCACTAACTCCTTCAGTGTGCTTGCTTCTTTGCAAGGATACACAAGCACCACCTGACAAAAGTAAATGTGCACTGCATTGAAGTGGTAGTGTACAACACAGCAGCACTTCAAACTTACTTTCAATTTATCGTAGGAATCAGTATTATAGCCTTTGAAGTAAGAAATCAGTCTTGCCCACCAAGATGTCTTTGAACAGCTGGGTTTTCAGTCTGCTGAATTCTGAGTGATGGCCTTGGTGATAAACCTTTCAAAACCATGAATCAAAGAAACACTATGTTCACAGTCCCTTTAAAAACAGTGATTATCTCCCCTGATTATACCCCTTCCCCTCCCCACCCCCTCTCCCATGTACTGGCTGGTTAGGAAGAAAAAGACCTTCAATGCAAAAATTATTTCATTCTTTGATTGTTATATTAAAAAAGAAATAATTATATACTATTCATATTACTGTCAGGTAAAGTACACATCATGAATTAATAGGTTTTCAAAATCTTCAGTTGATAAATCAAGACCAGAGCTTACTAAACATACATACAATGCAATACTGATTTTTTTTTTTCCAAATCAAGGTAGACACTCATACACATACAGACACACAGACACACACTTTCAGAATAACTAAAAAATTTCTTGGGTGGTGGTGGTGGGGCAGTAACAAAAATACACACAAAACATGCATTACTGACTGATGATAAAACGACAATTTAGTTTAAATTCACAAGTGTGTTCCAGCTAAACACACACACACACACACACACACACACACACACACACACACACACACACACAGGCACACACACACACACACAAAACTGTTCAGTTTGCAAACTACAAGGCAACAGAATTTCAGGTATGCATATATAATGAAACTGTCAAGAACAGCTGTATCTTCTGACTTAATACTTTTACTCTCATACTGAGTGGCCAGCAGCCGCCATATTTTGTTGCAGTCTGTATAATCTCAAATGCTCGTTCACATCCATCAGTTCTCACCCATAAGTTTTCATTTCTTTTTGTCAGAATAACCTCAGTTCTAGGGTATAGCGATAGATGATCAGTCCATGATTTTCAGTGCTTTCAGTTCTTTCCGTCCTTTTACCTTCTCTTTGTCAGTCAGGAATATATGGAAAGGTGTACAGTGACATCATCAGTCCTTTTACCTTCTCTTTGTCATAGTCAGGAATATAGGGAAAGGCGTAAACAGTGACATCATCAGTCCTGTTACCTTCTCTGTCATAGTCAGGAATATATGGAAAGATGTAAACAGTGACATCATCAGTCCTGTTACCTTCTCTCTGACATAGTCAGGAATATAGGGAAAGGCGTAAACAGTGACATCATCAGTCCTGTTACCTTCTCTGTCATAGTCAGGAATATAGGGAAAGGTGTAAACAGTGACATCATCAGTCCTGTTACCTTCTCTGTCATAGTCAGGAATATAGGGAAAGGTGTAAACAGTGACATCATCAGTCCTGTTACCTTCTCTGTCATAGTCAGGAATATAGGGAAAGGTGTAAACAGTGACATCATCAGTCCTGTTACCTTCTCTGTCATAGTCAGGAATATAGGGAAAGGTGTAAACAGTGACATCATCAGTCCTGTTACCTTCTCTGTCATAGTCAGGAATATAGGGAAAGGTGTAAACAGTGACATCATCAGTCCTGTTACCTTCTCTGTCATAGTCAGGAATATAGGGAAAGGTGTAAACAGTGACATCATCAGTCCTTTTACCTTCTCTGTCATAGTCAGGAATACAGGGAAAGGTGTAAACAGTGACATCATCAGTCCTGTTACTTTCTCTGTCATAGTCAGGAATATAGGGAAAGGTGTGTAAACAGTGACATCATCAGTCCTGTTACCTTCTCTGTCACAGTCAGGAATATAGGGAAAGGTGTAAACAGTGACATCATCAGTCCTGTTACTTTCTCTGTCACAGTCAGGAATATAGGGAAAGGTGTAAACAGTGACATCATCAGTCCTGTTACCTTCTCTGTCACAGTCAGGAATATAGGGAAAGGTGTAAACAGTGACATCATCAGTCCTGTTACTTTCTCTGTCACAGTCAGGAATATAGGGAAAGGTGTAAACAGTGACATCACCAGTCCTGTTACCTTCTCTTTGACATAGTCTTGATTATAGGGAAAGGTGTACACAGTGACATCATCAGTCCTTTTACCTTCTCTTTGTCACAGTCAGGAATATATGGAAAGGTGTAAACAGTGACATCATCAGTGCTTTTACCTTCTCTTTGTCATAGACAGAAATATATGGAAAGGTGTGAACAGTGACATCATCAGTCCTGTTACCTTCTCTTTGTCATAGACAGAAATATATGGAAAGGTGTAAACAGTAACATCATCAGTCCTTTTACCTTCTCTTTGTCATAGTCAGGAATATATGGAAAGGTGTACACAGTGACATCATCTGGGGCCAGGACCACGGCCTGAGGACAGGTGCTCTTCCCATCAACGTCTGTCTGATGCTTGATGATGTCAACCTTCACAGGCAGCTGAAAAACAGGCATTGTATCATACATCTGTGTGTCTGCCAGTCTGCCCCTCTTTGCCTGCTTCTGTTGATCACCTCTCTCTCTCTCTCTCTCTCTCTCTCTGGTCATCCCAATACCAATATATCTGCGCAAGAAAAATCTCAGTTGAAAAATTGAAATTTAATACAAAAGGAAGAAAAAGAACAGAAGAAAAACAACCACAGAAAGAACATTCCAGAGAGAAAAAAAAAGACAAAAAAAAAATACAAGCAATCTAACATGGCTAGAAACCAGATAAAAATTCAGTTGTCCTTGGTACTAGTAGACAAACAAAAAATTGAACTCCTGTTTGTTCTTTCTTAGAAAACTTCTACTCGCCCTCCCTGTAAAAAAAAAAAAAAAAGAAGAAGAAAAAAAACACTTCTTGTCCTCCCTAGGTCAAGACACATTTAATCAAAGTACTGACCTGTAATGTAATGACACCCCAACAGACACAAGACATTGTCAATCAAAGCACTGACCTGTAATGTAAAGACCACTCAACAGACACAAGACATTGTCAAAGCACTGACCTGGAATGTAAAGACCACTCAAC
>CM065714.1:144307406-144334906 GCA_033310375.1 Conus canariensis
CACTGACACCATATTCTCATCAAAATGAATAAAATTATCAGACATCTGGGATATGGACTTTAGATGGAACGGGAAAGAATGTGGATCAGGGTTTCAATGAACAACGGGAAAGTAATTTACTTCAACTTTTGTCAAAACCATCTTTTTACCCCAGAAAACCAAATCATGAGACTGCCCTGACAAATGAACTGACCAGTTATGTAATGAAGAAATGCTGTGCAAGGATCTTGCGCTGAATTTGAGAAGATAAGTGTTTGCTCAATCTTCGGTTTCGTTGTCCTGAATGCTGTTTATCTTGCCTGAAGAAGACCTAAGAGGTCAAAACGTGTCGTGTTTTGTCTTTGAATTTGTTTGTCCCTGTTATTTGGTGGACTCACTGATAATTTTTTGTTTGTTTGTTTCAATTTCCACCTGCAGTCACCTCAGTTTAAAACTTACTATTTTCTGTTAGTTAAAATGCAGAAGGTTTTCCAATTACTGGCTGTGTGTTTCCGTCTTTAAATCCACACACTGTAGTGTCAAAGTTATTTCCATTTCTGTGGTTATGGAGCAATCACCAACACCCATTCTTTGACAATATTTGCTAATTTCAGCTAGACATGTTGTTGTGTTTTGTATCCAAGCCAACATTAACGATCACTCAGTCACCGCCCCTTGTTCAAGTCAGGCAGTCAGGCGGTAGTCAGACACATCCGCAGCAAAGAACAAAATAAGTATGAATCTAGGAGAACTGTTTAATAGGTTTGTTTGCTAAATGTTGCTGATCAAGATTTGCTGCTTTGGGGAAGCAATCAATCTACCCAGTGCTCTTGAAATATCTGTACATCATCATGACCGGCAGTTTTAAAAGCAATGCATCCAGACCCATAGTTGTGAGTTGTTGGGAACACTAAGCATGTCCCTGGAATTATTAATATTTACCACATATTACAAGCATTATTAAATTCCCACAAACGTATGTTCATGTCCTGCAGACTTTATTATTCACATTCCAACTCGGTGACGGTAAAAAGTTACCTAAAAACATTTACCTTTCCAACATGAGGAGAACAGTTTAAAGCATACCTTGACTCTGGGCACTTTGTCCTGGATATGAGGATTAGGTGAGCAGCAATTGTAGCAGAAGAACTTTCGAGACTTATTGCACTTCTTACATTTGTGCCTAAAGTCTGTGGAGTCCAGAAAGGAAGTGTCAGCAAGTTCCAGATCAGGAAATGGAATTTCCACCATCTGAAAAAACATTGTAAATGAATGTCAATGCTATATGTATGCACCAGACTGCTTGTTCTAATTTCCATGAACACTGATTTATTGTAAGCCACTGACCTGATTCTGACACAGCTTGGACTGATTCATTAACCTTGTCATTAACAATACACTCTGCATGTATTTTGACTTTAACTTTATCACTCATGGTCAGAATTAAGAAGTTCAACAAAGCCAGAGTTAAAAAGTTCATCAAAAATATTTATCTTGTTCTGTTTGGAATTCTTATTTAGTAATCAGCACCACAAATGATTATTCACTCATGAAACCAACATAGCAAACTGAAACATTTCACCACTCATGCATCAACAAGAAATGTAAGACAAGAAACAACACAAACCTGACTAAGCCTCAATGAGCCATTCTACATCATCACTTAAAGTTCAATTGTAGCTATGTTACAATTAACACAATATTGGCATCTCACCCCTTCAGCAATCAGTCGTTCAGATTTGATTTCTCGTCGTGCTCCTTCAAGTTTCCTTAGTGTAGCTGTAGAGATCCCTGTGGCTGCTGCAGCACGTTTCTGGTAGCTATGAAGGGGCAATAAAGTCCGCCCAAAATCTGCTTCTCGTTTGAAGTATTCAGCAACATTTAAAGCTATTTCACGAGCCTGTGCATCTAGTGTTTTTCCCTTCTTGCCCAGTAATGACACGGCTGTAAAACACGAAGCACAAATTTTTAGAAAGTAATGAATTATAAGCTTTAAGTTTTCAATGAATTCTTCCATCTTATCATTAACCTTATCCACTAATGATTCTGTCATGATGTGTACAACTACAAGTTTCATATTACCTTTACTCAATCTGTAAGCGCTCTCTAAAACTGAGAATCATTCCAGTGTCTGCATGGATCTCAAGACATCAGGTGAATCAAAATCCTTTCTAATGAATAAAGTTGAAATTATTGAATGGATAAAGGAAAAATCACACATGTATGCACATACAGGCAAACTATTCAACTCATATGCAAGAATGCATTCATGCTCACTTATAATGTTTTAGATTTGCCCGGTACACAACCCTGCCACCACCACCATATCCACTTTACTTTAGTTTTTATTCTCCATCCTTCCCCTTCCCATATCAGAACTCAACTGTTTCTCTTAAACAACAGTAGCACTAGTGGTACCTTGTAACATCCCCCACCTACTACACAACATGTTTTTGCTCCCACATCCCAAAACTGTCTCTCTCACAGAACTTTATTTTGACAATGTTCATGCTTGAAAAGTTCAAGTCTGACCTACACCGGGTACCAAAGATAACATGTACTTAACTGCATGCCGATAGGCACAATCATTTTGACATGATGTTGGCTCAAAAATACCCCTATATAAATACTGGTTGAAATTATTCCAATTATGTATAAGAATCACAACAATGCACACATGTATACAAAAATGTACACAAAATCTCTCTCTCTCTCTCTCTCTCTCTTACACACACACACACACACACACACACACACACACACACACACACACACACACACACATACACTGGATTCATACAGTTCTTTCAACAACAACAAAATTAGGACTTTTCAACACCAAACTCTGATTCTCAAAGGCTGCAAAAACTAGCACTGTAGCAGCATGAAATGCTTAAAAGTAACAGTACTAACCATGCCAAAATCTATGCAATACTTACTGTAATTGAATCAAAATGTAATATAATAAATGGCAGTGCATGACTCACTGACAAAACTTAATTACAGATCAGATACAAACAAATTACATCTTTCACTTTCAGGAAAGCCATCCTGTCCTAAGATTATATATAATTGGCATTACAGCATTCAGCTCAGTACTTATATCTGAAAGTGAAACACCATGATTTATTCCTTTTCAAATAATATTAAATTTTTCACTGTATACTGTTATGTACAATAACGTAAAAAGCAGCAGCATTGTAAAGTTCTGAGGGGGAATGGGAGAAGGGACTAATTTTCACACCTTTACAGTAACTACAAAACTGAAATTAATATATACAAACAAAAACATCTCCCAGGGTGGTAGATGGTGTAGGGATGAATGGGAGTGTGTGTGTGTGTGTGTGTGTGTGTGTGTGTGTGTGTGTGTGTGTGTATGTGTGTCTGTGTCTGTGTGTGTGTGTGGTGTGTGTGTGTGTGTGTGTGTCTGTGTGTGTGTGTGTGTGTGTGTGTGTGCGTGTGTGTGTGTGTGTGTGCATGCATGTGTGTGTGGAGCAGGGAAGAAAGTGGGTGGGTAAATTCAACCATTGCCTGAACTGAAGTGCTGTCCAACGAAAAAAGAAACTTGTTTTCTTGCATGGGATTTGGTTTCCAATAAAATAACTATGGGCTTATTAACTAGACCTATGCCAGCTGATGTTGTAGACTAAGCTGCACCTGTCAAGAAATTACTTTCAACCCTGTTTGCTCAGGCACCACCAAATAAGTCTTCTGAGCCTGCATCCAAGTACAAGGAGTCTAGACTCATTTCATCAAACTAATTTCAAAACTCAAGGAGAAACTGACATCCAAGGAAAGTTACTTCAACAGAAATTCATGTTGGTTCCAGTCATACCAATTATGCTGTGTCATGCTGAGCACTGTCAACTGGGGGCCTTTACCATGTTTGTTTGTTTGTTGTTGTTGTTTTAAGTCATCATGATGTAGGGAAAGAGGCTGACTGCCATACAGGTTCTTAACGTATGAAATTCCCAAAGATCAAGCATGACAGAAAAGAATCAACTCCCAACTCCACACTATCCCAAAAGGCAACAGCTTGATACATGAGCTTGATATGTGACGCGTTGTTTGAAAATTTCATACAAAAATGTCACTGACGCAATGACAATCTGAAGCCTTGGTGTGACATTGGCTGACCAATGCACCACCTTCAGGTGTATCTTTTTCCTTTCTCAGATCTACGAGTACGAAAGATTCACTGATGACAATGACATACAACAGAGCTGTCTTTATAAAGAACGAAGAGCATGCATCTTTAGACCAGTGTCAGAACTGAAAGTGCATGATGAAGACTTAATGTGATATAACTTTTTGATTAAAGACTGCAACTACACATAAAGTGTTTGCTCTGAAATTTGATTTGACAGTGGTGTACGTGCTACTTGAAAATATAGAGATTTCTATCATTGACATAACCTCCGTTCTCATTTAGCTGCTGGTTCTAGCATCATAAACCAGTCTCTGAGACCATCAACAACAAAAATGTCAATATTCTGCTTTTGCTAATTAAATGGCATTTTACTAGCAAAATCTACCATTTAACTGGATCATAGTGATGTAAAGGATCTGATCGCATTTGGCTTGTTTGAGGGAAAGACCCCTTGTTTTCCCCATCACACACACAATGAAACAATTGTACACAGTGATAGGAGAACTCTAAACTAAATTTTACCACATTTTCAGTTTCACTTACTTCCATCACTGGATTTCTTTGGCTTCGCTTTGGGTTTGACACTCTTCTTTTTCTTCAACTTCACTTCACAATCTGATTTTTGTTGATTTGGTGCATCTGCTGATCTTTTCTTCCGAGCTTTCTTTGATTTGTTCACTTCCACATTGTCTCCTTCTGTGTTTGGAAGTGTATTTGTTTGAATTTGAACTGGAGCTTGAGCTTGAGCTAGGTCTACTTGTTGAATAGATCGCTGAACTTGAAGCGGTGGCTGCAATAGTTGAGCAACAATTGCCGAATTGGCATGGTTTTGTAAGGCTTGCACTTGTGGAGGTTGATTGTTTGGCAGTGTGTTTGGCACTGCTGAGTGTGCCTGAGGTGGGGGGAATGTTGCTCTGTTTGTGGAATAGTTGATTCCTACCGCATTCGCCGCATTCGCGGGGTTATTGTCCATCATACCCATCATCATCATGGGTTCTATTATTCCTGTCTGATGCACCGACATCTTGAAGTTTGCTTCCTGCGCCTACCGTCCGTAGCTTATATCAAGATGAAACATCCAAAATGAATGTGCAGTAAACTTTAAAATGCAGTCATCAAAATGTTGAGAGGTCTTTAGAGCAGAAACAAAAGCTGTCCGCCATGTTAGACACAATAGGCTGACCTCCCTTGTGTAATTTTGTTGTGCTTTGCCTTCCCTTGGCTGTTTTCAGGTGTAAGATCATGAGTATCCTGTGTAAAATCGGTCCCGGTCAGATCTGGCTTAGGCACAAAATCGCCAGGTACAGATTTGGCAAGTGCCACGGCCGAAGCCCACTTATCACCATCTCAGATATTTTAGATTTCAAAGTGAGGAGACTGCAGACAGAAACTGAAACAAAATTAAAAGAAAATTATCACTACCGCCAAACGAAAGTACAAGCAAACAAAACACAAACACTACACAATTTTGAGACAATGAAAACGAAGAACGAACAGACAGTCACTTTGTGTTCGCGCCCAATTTGAGGAGATAAATGACTGTCTCTTCGTCCTTTTCCATTGTCTTGAATGTTGTTCGTATTACCTGAAAAAGACCAAAGAGGTCGAAACGCGGAGTGTTTGTTTTGTAGTTTGTTCTATCGTTTGGCGGCACAGTACTTTTTATTTTGATTTCAGTTTAGATGTTTTATAATCTTTTCCGCACTGAGGTTCGCTTGGTTGTGATGAAGCAACACCTGTTGTAGAGTTAATTGTGCTCCCAGAGGAGGCATGTCTGCATCTTCTATGGAGCCATTCCAGCGAATCCAAACACCGGAAACTACTTATCTCCCCAACACCTTCTGTATCCCCTCTCCCCCTTCTGCCCTCTCATCTTTCCAAAATTTTGTTGTTGTTTTTTACGGTCGGGTAGAGTGTGGCGCTTTTTGAGCCTGGGCATGGCTCTAGGGCATGTCAGGATAGCTGTGCTATAGTCCATATGAGGCCCGAAATTGTATTGCCTGCCAGCAACTCCATGTATTCTAAGACTATCTCCTATACGTACCTATCTACCTTACCTTCTTTTTCTTTCTGATGACATCCGTCTTCAGCCGGACTAGTGTACGGTTTGAATACAGTGTATTCAGACTGTTAAACAGTGGGGTTGAGTATGATAGGAAGGAGGTTAGGTGGGGGTGGAGGTTGGAGAAAAGGGGGGGTATAGGAGCGCTTGGTGATGGTGGAAATGGAAGATGAATGGAAGGTTGGGAGGCGGGGGGGGGGGGGGGGGGGGGGGTAGAGGAGAAGGAGAGGAGTTGAAGCTTTCCACAGAGAGTGGGATGGGTCAAACTGTTAGAGTGGAGCTGGCGGTCTTGATTCGAACCACGATATTTTCCATGATTTTACACAGTATGCTGATTAGGAGGATGCCTTGGGCTGAATTGTCTTGTTGCTCAGTTTATTTGTTTTTTTCTTTTTTCGCCTCCTCATATGTGAAGTTATCGTCGTCGTGTCGTAGGTGTTCACCTGATGGAAGACGGAGAAGCGGGAGGCGGAGGAGACGGAAGAGGACGACGAGGAGGAGGAGGAGGGAAGAAAGAGCAGCTCTTTCTGATGCGAAAGATCTTTTTGACATAACATACACCTGAAGGCCAAGGCATCAAGTTTTTCTGACTGGGTAAATATGTTCTGTTTTCCTGCACAGGGAAGGGTCGACAGAGACGATCATTTCAAGTTGCAGAAGCAAGGCATAGTCTTCAATTTTTTTGTCACCCAGTAAAGATATTTGCTCACAAAAGGGCCAGTGAAAGGGGCTTGGAAGGAGTGTGTATATGTTGATTGGGGTTATCCCTGAGAATGCCACATCGACATTACTGGTCGGACTGGTCCTTCTGGATGGGTGAAAGCAAACAACTAAGCATAGATGTATTATAGTTTTTGTTTCAGTTTTCATGGGCTCTATTGATTTGGTGTTTTGCCGTGTACAGAGATTACCGTATCTCTTGATTTCTAAAAGACCTTAACCTTGGGCCACACCATCTTCTTCTTCTCAAGCTCTGACCTATGGAGTCCGATGACGGACACTTTGCTAGACTGTGGAATTACTCTCAAAGAGCAATTCAGCCCTGATGTGGCCCTTCGCGGTCGGCTGGGCTATAAGCAACATTATCTTATCTTATAAAGAGCAATTGTCGTCGGTGAACAGACTTCTAACGTCAGCCAAATGACCTCTGGATTTCCTCAAAGATCTGTCCTTTGTTCGACCCTGTTTTTCGTTAGCATCAACGACATTGGCGGCAACATTAAATCCGAGGTAAGATAATATTGTTTGTCGATGACAATATCCTGTGCTGCCAAACCAGAGCACTGAAAAACTCCAATCCTTTCCGAAAAAGACCCAGATCAGCCTCAGCGTCGGGTAATTAACTGCCAGCAGATGTCAATCACAATGCCATCAATGCCATGAACTACCGGTGACATTAAAAAAAAGGTCTTAAGTACCAGCTACAGACTGGAAGGCGAAGAGCTTTGGAAGTGGACGAGGTGCCACATACCTAGGCGTGGAGCTTACCCCCCCCAAAAAAAATGTACGTAAGGGAGCACACGTCGACACGTGCCCGTGCCTTTGTGTACAGGAACCCTAAGAGTCTGTTAAGGGGCTTGCATGTGACGTCGGTCCTCGAGTATACTGCGCCAGTCTAGGGCCCCCATGGTAACAGATACTTCGTCGAACAGTTTAGAGATAGTCTAACGCAGCTCAGCTTCATGAATCCTGCATGGCTTCTGCCCCATCAGCAGTGCAACCAAGCTTGTCACCAGGCTGGATATTAACCCCCTTAAGCTATGTTGCACTGCGGCCGAGGCAACTAGGATGTTCAAAATTATGGGTAGCCTAGTCAATGCTGCACCCAAAGAGGATACTGTCACCCCTAACCAACAGAACGACAGGAGCGCACTCAACAACTACTCATCCCACGCTCTTGAACAGACCCACTCCCTCTTCCCTCCTGCTATTCACCGGAGGAATCAAATCCCAGATGAAGCCTCTGCTACCTGTCACCCCTCCTATCGCCTTTTTAAACCTAACCCCCCCCCCCTTCCTCCCCCCCCTCCCCCCGCCCGCTTTAAAAACCGTCATCATGGCTCATCGAAAACTAACTGCACTGGAAATCCATCATCGGGCTTCTTTACATATGATGTGGGACCGGATGGGCATAGCTGGACGGGAGCTAGGTAACAGTCGATCACCATACACTCAGCTTTTGCCTCTCTCTCTCTCTCTCTCTCTCTCTCTCTCTCTCTCTCTCTCTCTCTCTCTCTCTCTCTCTCTCTCTCTCTCTTCCAAAATCAAATGATTTGTCCGATCCAAATAATTTCAGACCTATATCCTTACTATCTATTCTATCCAAACCCTTGAAAGACACATACACACACACGTATCTCAGTTCATGGAGAAAAACAAACTGTTTCACCCACTCCAATCTGGATTCCGATCTAATCACTCCTGCCACACAGCATTATCACGAATGTGTGACTCATGGCTTTCAAATATGAACCAATCACAAATGACAGGGGTTGTCTTTCTTGACTTCAAAAAGGCGTTTGATCTTGTTGATCATTCCATTCTTTTAGAGAAACTATCTGTCTACTTGAACCATACCCCGACAGTCTCATTATTCTAATCATGCTTGAACGATAGGACTCAGTGTGTGGTGCTTAATGGCAAAACCTCCGCTTCAGACTTTGTCAGACATGGAGTCCTACAGGGCTCAATACTTTGGCCCCTTCCTATTCTGCATCTTCATCAATGATTTACCATTGTCCGTATCAGATGAAAAGGTAACGACAGATTTATTTGCTGATGACTCGTCACTCCAAACGAATGGTAGTGATCTACAGACAATAGAAACTCTCTCCAGGAAAGTCTAAACGGTGTGTCAGACTGGTGTCATTCAAACTCTATGGTCATACACCCAGCCAAAAGCAAATCTATGATCATAGCTACCCGCCAAAAACACCAATTGACCCCTCTTTGCCTAAAACTTCAGTTGAATGGCACATCTATCGAGCAGGTAGATGAGCATCGTGTTTTAGTGGTAACGATAGATAAAGAATTAAAATGGCAATCTCATCTCAATAACGTATGCAAGGTAGTCTCAAAACACCTTTTCCTGTTATCTCAATTAAAGCGCTACGTCAACAGTACTGTGCTTAAACTTTTCTTCAATGCACACATAATGTCACGTATCAATTACGCTTCAACAGTGTGGGACGGGAGTAGTGATGTCCACAAAAAAAGGCTGAATTCTCTCCATAGACGTGCAGCAAAACTACTCCATCCAGCTGTATCTCTAACAACAGACGAAAAACTAAAAGCGCTGAACATACTTCCTCTGAGTAAGCAACTGGAATTCAACAAGGCATCATTTATGTTTACAATCTTGACAGATAGGCTTACTATGCCATGTTATATCAATGCCCTTTTACAAGATCGAACAACTTTCTGGCTCGACAAAATTCCTTCTTCCCCACCCACGCATTGATCTATACAAAACAAGCCTAACTTACTCTGGACCATACGTCTGGAACTCACTTCCACCGAATCTACAAAATACGAATACTTTAAAACTTTTCAAGAAACATTTGCATGAACATTTTATGTCTCAGTAATTCAATTATTCGATTGAAATGATTAGCGCCCATTCGCAAAGTTTTCTGCGAACCATACTTTGAATACATCGTCTAAACACTACTCCGTTAAAATTGCTCATCCCCACTCCCACTCTGTCTGCTACCCCCTTTCTCCTCCCCCTACCTACCATTCTCTCTTCCCCACCCTCCTCTGACCTCTCTCTCTGTAGTTTTGTTTGTTTGTTTGTAAGTTTCCTTCTGTTTCACCATCCCCCATCTCATTAGTACTTTTATGAATAGTTTGCTTTCATTGTAGAATTAGATTACAATGTTGCTATTTTGAATTGTCAGTATGAATGATATGTGTTGAATAATGTATGCATGGCAAGGACAGATTGTAAGACTAGGCTTTGGCCTAAAATCTCATCCTTGCGTATTAAAGATCAATCAATAAATCAATCAGTCATAACAATCAATCATCTCATTCTCTCTCTCTCTCTCTCTCTCTCTCTCTCTCTCTCCTCTCTCTCTCTCTCTCTCTCTCTCTCTCTCTCTCTCTCTCTCTCAAGTTGTGCATCACCATTGTGGATAATTGTCCTGTCACGGTATCTCCTCAGAAATATATTTAAGTCTCAAAACTAAAGAAAGGCCGTGGTGTCTTATACAGACTTAATGATGGTGTTCGTCTGTCTCCCTGTTCATTCTTGGCATCCAGCTTTGGCATGTGCCTCTTCAATGCCATGGACAGATAAGAGGAGATCCGATTCAGCGCCACTCTCATTCACCAAATGTTGTCAGTGCCTCTTACAGATGGGATCGTGTGCTTGCTGCTGACGATGGAGGACAGACATGGTGTCAGAAAAAACAACCTGGGGGCACCAGGGTCTGTGTTACGTTTTAAGGTGTTTACACCAAGGATCGGGGCTACCTTTTCCGCTCTACACTTGTGCCTGGAGGCCTGTTTGCTTTGCTTCTACCAGCTATAGACCTTTGGGAAACGAATTTTAAAAAGAATTCTCAGTGAGCCCGCCCAAAACAAGGACAAACAAGACACAAGACAAAACATGACGCGTTTCGACTTCCTAGGTCTTCTTCAGGCAAGGTAAACAACGTTCAGGACAATGAAAACGAAGAACGAGCAGTCACGTATCTTTTTGTTGATTGGAAAACGAACTGGATGTAAACCCCAGCTCCCCCTCTCTGAATTGCACCAATAGCTGTTCCATCAGTAAAGTCTGTATCTGTGCCTCCTACGGATAAAGTTCTTTAAGCATGACGGTAAAGCTTCCTTACTTTGATGAATGCGCTCATCCCTGGTGGCGAGACGAGATACTGTGATGCTGAAGGAGGAGCTGTCAACATTACTTTTCCATGAGGAGAGGGTCTTTGACAGCATTTTTGTACTCCCAGTTCTTATAGAACAGGGAGTACTTTAGAATGGGAACGAAGAAATGCTGTCTGTGGTTCTGTCTGTCTGTCTGTGTGTCAGTGGTCAAAATGTGTTCCACTCGCTCCAGACAAAACTACTGGGCCGATCTTTCTGAAAATTTGTAGGTATGTTCATTATGGGCCACGGATGATGCCCGATGTTTTAGTTTACCGCTATAGCCGTTACTAACGGCTGTAACGGCCTATAACGGTTTTTCTTCTTTATGGAATATCTCAGAAAGTGCTTGGCCAATTTATAAGCGGTTTGGATGATCTCGTGACAAATCGGAGCCTCTGTCCATATGTAAGTGATGTAATGCTGAAAATAGATTAAACAACCGTTAAAAACCGTTATTCTGCCGTTATTTCTTATATATAGGTGGATTTTAATGAAAATTTGGTATATACAAAGGTTATCACACAGAAATGGCACTTCTATATAGCGTTTCAAAATTTGACCGTTAAAAACCGTTATTCTTGATATATTGTCCGATTTGGATGAAATTTGATATGTACACAGGCTTTAGCCCAGTGAGGACTAAAATACCGGTTTCAAAAGTGTATATTGGTTATATAACCGATAAACCGTTATTTTGTCGTTATTTTTTATATATTGGTGGGTTTTAATGAAATTTTGTATATAGAAAGGTTATCACACATAAATGGCACTTCCATGTAGTGTTTCAAAATCTGACCGTTAAAAACCGTTATTCTTGACATATTGTCCGATTTGGATGAAATTTGGTATGTACACAGGCTTTAGCCCAGTGAGGACTAAAATACCAGTTTCAAAAGTGTACACCGGTTAAATAACAGTTAAAACCGTTATTTTGCCTTTATTTCTTATCTCACAAAGCACTTGGCTTATAAGCGGTTTGGAAAACTGGGAGTACGTTTATATGCTTCGCATCTTGTTTGTTCTTACCTTCGTATTTGTACTCTCAGTTCTAATAGAACAGGAAGTAAGCTTACTTTAGAATGGGAACGAAGAAATGCTCTGTGTGTGTGTGTGAGTGAGTGTGTGTGTGTGTGTGTGTGTGTGTGTGTGTGTGTGTGTGTGTGTGTGTGTGTGTGTGGGGTGTGTGTGTGTGTGTCCGTCCGTGGTCAAAATGTGTTCCACTCGCTCCAGACAAAACTACTGGGCCGATCTTTCTGAAAATTTGTAGGTATGTTTATTATGGGTCACGGATGATGCCCGATGTTTTATTTTACAGTTATAGCCGTTACTAACGGCTATAACGGCCCATAACGGTTTTTCTTCTTTATGGAATATCTCAGAAAGTACTTGGCCGATCTTTCTGAAAATTTGTAGGTATGTTCATTATGAGTCACGGATGATGCCCGATGTTTTATTTTACCGTTATAACCGTTATTAACCGATGTTTACCAGAATAGCCGTTACTAACGGCTATAACGGCAAAAAACGGTTTTTCCTCTTTATGGAATATCTCACGCGTATTCAAGATAAATTGGGAGTACTTTGATATGCTTTGCACCTTGTTATTTACCATAGTAGTACTGTTTGTTATTGTTTTTCCTTGGCTGTTAAATGGCCTCGTTCATAAAATCCGTATCAGTCTTTCTGATGTACGTTCTTTGAGTATTCCTCAAACGGCCTTTGGAACGCTTTACCTTTCTTAGCTGTATTACTTTTTGCGCTCATTCCTTTTTGTTAGGAATGGAATGCTAGGTGTTGTAGTCCGTATTTTCTTTACAAGTGAAGACGTCATGACGCCCGTGTTGATAACGAGTGATTGGACTCGGTCCAAGGTCTGGCGAGTAGCTGATATCCATGCGACAGGTCTTGCATTTTCTTGAACCAACCTGCTACAGTACAATGATTCTCTCAGAGGTAAGGTACCGCTGTATACACTTGTTGATAATACGTTCAGAGACCTTACAGGAATGATAACACGGGACTTAGGTTTTTGTTCTTCCTTTTCTTCAGATGGGGTACAGTCCTGGGTTTTTTCAGCGCTTGTGAACGTCTGTTTTCCTCCATTTAAGGTTGTAAGCATCCAGTCGTTTGCTGAGGGCAAAGTTGCCAAGGCTTAGGGTCTCACTAAAAGTGTTGTCTTGGGCATGAAGATTTTCTGTTCTTCAGCTAGTTTGTGGCTTTGTCCACTTCTCCTGTAGTAATATATCTTTTTCATTGATTCTAGGACGCTTTTTGTCTTTTCATTCGCTCGCGTTCTTCGTGTCTGACTTCTCTCTAAGTGTTCTTTGGATATTGTCACTTCCGCTTGCATTATAAAGCTTGAGCAAATGCATTCGCAGCTTTCTCTCCAGTCAGCATGTTTCTTCTGTTTCTGGGTACCCTCGCCATTCAAACGCCCTATAAAGTCTTCATAGCTTACCTTCATATAAATCCTTCATGCGCACTACAGTTTGGTCTCCAGGTACTGAGCTTCACAGCACTCTGATGTTGTTTTGTTGTCTTAGAGCAGCCTCTGCCGTAGTCAGGTTGTTGTGCAATCTGCCGCTCGTGAGTCCACAAAGGAGTATGAACTGTAGTTGTTCTGAGCCCCTCTGAGGATGGTTTCTTTGGCGGCCTTGTGCTCACAACAGACAGTGGAGGACAGGAAGATGATAACTTGGTCTCAGCTATTGTCCTGCCGTTTTATGTACACGCTTCAGCACATCCTCAGTGCAGAACACTGGGTCTAGTATTGTGACGTGCCAGCAGTGTGAGTAAAAGGTAGATGGGTCTTGGGAGGTGAGGGGGAAGATAGTGCTTGGTGGAGGGGGATGAGGAAAGATGGCATCCGGTGGAGGGGGTGGGACTCATTGGAGAGAATTGGGTGGTTTTCATCTTGCCAAGTTTTGATGTCTTCTCCCCAGTCATCAAGCATGTCACATCCCAAACTTTGGGACTGGCTGGAAAGTTTCAAACGACGAGCAATTCATTGCAATGCGAATGGTTATTGGTATTAAGACATAACACCTTAGTTGTCGCTGGGACAATAGAAGCTAATTGAATCAAGGCTGCTGTGTCAAAAGAATACCTTGGTTTTGATGCATTCTACTTCCTCCAGCATTTCTTGGTTTCACAGAGAGTCAGAGGTATTTTTGTTTGTTTGTTTTTAATCAGGGTCGTGGCCCCTTCTTTCCAGTAGATCAACAGGTATCCTCGTTTCTTAAAGGGCTGCACATCTTGCAGATGTCTTCTGGTACTACAGAAAAGATACATGCCGTTTTCGTGCCGGGAGAGTTTTTATCCGTGTATTTGTACCCCCCTCTGCATTTTCATGATGATCAGGTTGGGTTTGTCGGTGTTTGGTTGTGGTTGATTCGTTTGTTGGTAGCTTACCTTCGCCACTGCGTGGTTCCAGGGAACAGATTGTGTATCAATATGTGAGCCTTTTTGGCTTTTGGAGCAGAGTGCTGTTAACGAAAAAAAAAAATCTTAAAAGTAATGGCTAACCTTTATAGATCTTTAAAAAATTATCCCTGGCTATCCTCCACACGCCATGTCTTTTACACATTCCCACCCTTTCATTTTTAGACCAGTACATTTGTCTATTGTTTTCCTAAAAGTTCTCAGTTTCCCTTCAGTGAGTGCTTTTTGAAGACAACTGTCATACAGGCAGGAGAATTTCGGGGAGATTCCTTACTGTTTACATGGAGAAGCTATTCAGCAGGTAACCAGGATCCGGAAGGAAACCTGACGAGCTCCAAGTGGAATGAAACTGATGTCGCTTGCTGGTCCTGTGAACCTTCCATTTGAAAGGTCCTCAATGAACACAGAACACTCACTGAAGAACACATTTTTCCTAACCCATTCCCTTTAAATCAAGTCGGTCCTTTAAATGACTATAGCGTTACCAGAATGGCCTTCACCGTTTGAAATGCCCATTCTGTTGAGACAGAAGGCATTTGGACTAGCTTTCACGGTCGTTTCTAATTGTTCATGTCTTGCTTAAAACTGTGAGTTCTTCAGGCTTGCGGAGAGCAGTGTCCTAAATTGTGGATTTCTTTAAGGTAACTTTCAATCCTTAAGGGTTTTTTTTTATCCTTGTTTGTCCTTCCTCCTTGCCCCCTCCCCCCACCCTTCCCCCCTCCGCAAGCGTCACACAAAGTGATTAAATGAAAGGAATGTTTGGGGCTACAACAATGCACAGTCAATTTATCTCAGAGATTCTGGAGGAAATGACCCAAACATCCTCCTGCATTGGCACAACTATGTGTTCTTTCAAAAACGTCTGCTCTACAGAGAAGTGCCAGAGTATCGAGAGTTCGTAAGTTTACAACATTTACGTTTAATTTCATCACAAATCATTCTGCTAACAGCAAACAAAATTATTTTTTAACCATCGCCATACGTTGTCTAAAATTCTGCACGCCATACTTTGTGGGTCTTCAGGAACCCATGCTTTTCATATAGGAATGAAGTCTTGCCATATGTCTTGGGTCTCCAGGTACCCATGATTTTCAGAAATACTAAAGCCTTGCTGTACATCATATTTTCTCCAGGAACCGATACTTTTACTGAAGGAGGAAAGCCTTGCTATGGTTTCAATGTTCACTCCTTTGTTTATCAACAAAAACATGTGTGTGTATCTCTGTGTGTCTGTGCATGTGTGTGCATGTGCGCACATATTGTGTGTGTGTGTGTGTGTGTGTGTGTGTGTGTGTGTGTGTGTGTGTGTGCAGATGTGGAACAATGCTTTATTGACAAATACATACAATTTTGTGGAGACAGCTTAGAAATTCAATGCTTTATTGACAATTACATACAATTTTGTGGAGACAGCTTAGAAATTGACTAAGTTATCAAGTGAAAATCATGACTGTGGGTTTTGTTTTATACTTGCGACGTCTGCCGAAGGTTAACATTTCCTTTTGAAAGGAAAACTACAACACAGGCCCGCTCATTTAAAGTATAAAGTCAACTGCCAGGTGTGTGTGTGTGTGTGTGTGTGTGTGTGTGTGTGTGTGTGTGTGTGTGTGTGTGTGTGTGTGTGTATGTTTCATTTGCATACCTTTTTTGCCCTCCTTAATTCAGGGGCCTTACTTCTGTCATTATCCACTAAAAGTATTGCTCTCTCTTTGCAAAACATGACATTGATCATTAATACATAATGCAAACACCTTAATGTATTGAAAAAGATTTGAGAAGAAACAGATTAGAAATACAGCCTGCAACTCCCATTGCGTACACAATGTCACATACTCACATTGAGAATTTACATACGCATATATTGCATAACAAGATTTCAGAATGCATTTTTGTTTTTTTGTTATGTCAAAAGCTTCAGTGGCAGGCAGAGTACACTAGAGCACATACTTTAGTGCTTATTCTGCCAGAGAATATAGGAAACAATAATTTCATTCAAAACACGTTCCATTCCCTTTAAGATTATGTGTGACTGTGAGTGTGTGTGTGTGTGTGTGTGTGTGTGTGTGTGTTGTGTGTTGTGTGTGTGTGTGTGTGTGTGTGTCAATGTGAGAGTATGTGAGTGCACATGCACATCTTGCATGTTTGTGTTTACATGTGTGCATTTGTGTGTGTGTGTGTGTGTGTGTGTGTGTGTGTGTGTGTGTGTACACTATACACACAAAAATCCAAGAAAAACATCTGGAAATATTACAATTTTGAGAAACGTATTTATCTTTTTCCACCAATCACAGCATCACAATGTGTGGTCTAACCCAAATACGTGTGATACTATCTATACCTTCCTTTAAAAACAAAAACAAAAAAAACTGACACAAGTAAAAAATAAAACACACACACACACACACACACACACACACACACACACACACACACACACACACACAAACCCTAATGGCTCATTTCTTATATTACCAGGTGGGAACTTTTCATACAGAAATCATACATACTTTCTCAAAGATTTACCTCTGCCATTTAATGAGTATTACTATGAAATCTTTTATTTTTCTATCTTTTGAATTCAATAAGAAGATACGATCACACAGGTAAAATATCAAATTTTATTATTTCTACATCATGAGCAGCTCGGGCTTTTCTCATTACATTTTATAATTGTAAACAATCATTCAAACTTACAAACAAGAAAACAGACAAATTGGTGGTTTGCCGAGAACTTTCAACAGATAACATCATAAAAAAAATCTTTTAAACCCAAACTCTAAGTGGGTATGGATATTCTTAATTTCTCACACCCTGGTTGCTTTTTGATTTGCTTTTCACTATAAAAAGGGAATCCAAAACATGTTAATGGAAAAAAAAAAAAAAAGAAAGCAAACCCCAAATCGCTAAATATCAAAACATCTTTCAAAGTAGACACACAGAAAGGACAACTAGTACCACTCCCAGTGTTTAAAATCTCATCAGTTGAATGCCAGATTAAAACTAATGACAAAAATATATCACAACATTGACAGAAAAGGGGCACGCACGGACATGAGAGTGGGCCACAAGACAAAGGCATGAGAGTGGGTCACAAGACACAGACATGAGGGTGGGTCACAAGACACAGACAACATGAGAGTGGGTCACAAGACACAGACATGAGGGTGGGTCACAAGACACAGACATGAGAGTGGGTCACAAGACAAAGGCATGAGAATGGGTCACAAGACACAGACATGAGGGTGGGTAACAAGACACAGACATGAGAGTGGGTCACAAGACAGACACTAGAGTGGGTCACAAGACACAGGCATGGGAGTGGGTCACAAGACACTGACATGAGAGTGGGTCACAAGACACAGACAAGAGAGTGGGTCACAAGACACAGACATGAGAGTGGGTCACAAGACACAGGCATGACAGTGGGTCACAAGGCACAGGCATGAGAGTGGGCCACAAGACACAGGCATGAGAGTGGGTCATGAGACAGAGACATGAGAATGGGTCACAAGACAGAGACATGAGAGTGGGTCACAAGACACAAGCATGAGAGTGGGTCACAAGTTACAGACATGACAGAGTGGGCCACAAGCTGAGGAAAACAGGACAGTAAAAGTCAGAGTCAAAGAGAGTGACAAAAAAGGGAAATCTTAAAACTGAATTTGCCATAGGTGGGAACATGAAAGCTGAAAAAACTTCTATCATTCCCACAGAGACCAGTGCAAATGATAAACATATTAATGCAATGAAAATACCAGCATACCCACAGAGACCAGTGCAAGTGACAGACATAACAAAGGAACAAAAATCGCATCTTGCTCAACAGTGTTTTATCAGCATGCAGATCACAGTGAGCATTTTTTTTTTCAAATTATATTTAGGAAGACTTAGTGAAATTAAGCATCTTTTCTCCAGATGAGCTCAACGCACTTTGCATCATACAAATTACATTTACAAGGAGCCAAACACAAAACAGTATTACAATGCAAAAGGCATAATCAACAAATGAAGCTCTCCTCCCTCCTTCCAAGACAACTGCAGTCCTCATACATCAGGACTCGACACGCGTGCACACACACACACACAGACACACACACCTTTCCCACCAACACACTAAAGTGTGCACGCAAAAACATTCATGGCATGGATTTCATGTAGTTGGGAAATAAATTATACTAAAAAGGAGAGTTCAGTATTAGCCGAATACATGAGTCTCCAGAAAACATTTTACTTAAAAAGACATGAAAGTGAAGTATCTCACAAGGAATATAACAGTAAACTAGATGGTTTGACCTTGACACTAGTGACAGGAAAGAGTGCTTGTGTCAGTTTTTCCTTCTTGTTCTACTTTGAATTGAACCAGAAATGGAATTGTAAGAGCAAAGCAGAAGCAGATTGACAAGTAAACCTACAGGATGTATTTTCAAGCTCAGTGTGTAACTCATAACCTGTACTCAGTGAGTCCAAATCCTACAATCAAGAAAGCTGATGTCTGATGTTTATCTCCCACTGCCTTTCTCTCCGTTGTTTTGCTTTCTGTGCACGTTTGGATAATGTTCTGGCACTGACTACTCTATTATCACCTTCACTCTTCATTCTCATGACGGCTGACTTGTCGTTGGCTTTGAAATGTGTCACTTTGGCTTTATCTTTCACAACATTACCCAGACCTTTGCGGTCCTGTTTGAGCACAGTCTTGATTGGGAATTTCTGACCCTTGCCCCTGGGCCCAAGACCCCTGCTGCCATCCCAGCCTGTTTTCATCATCAGACGGTAGCCCACATTGGAAGGTGGAATGAGAAACCAGTCATCCTTGGGTTTCTGATCCATGTTGAAAATATGCACAGTTGACCTATTGTGAGCATTCTGATCTGTATCAGTAAACTCTGACTTGCACACATCACAGTAAAATCGGACAAGTTCTTTCTTTTTCTTTTGTGCTCTTAATGCTTTCAGGCCTACTCTTTGGAAGGTTTCAATAAACTCTACCACCCGTTTGTGACCTTTCTTTTGTGCCAGTGATAAGGCTGTGTCTCTTTGTAAGCTTTTGATGGTCAGATCAGCACCAGACTTCACAAGAGTCTGAACAACAGAAACATGACCTTCAAAAGCTGCTGACATAGCGGCTGTCCAACCAAACTGATCTGTGCAGTTAATGTCAACACCTGTTTGCAATAACAGTTTCAAATCATCAGTACATCCATTCTGCGCCAGCCTAAAGAGTTCCCATTTTCTGTGGTCTCTTATTCTGTGATTTGCACTTGACTTCACTGTTGGATTATCAGAGTCATGTTTTCCACTGAGACATGCTGAACCCTCTGAAGCAGGCATATTGTTACTTGGTGTGCCAGTCTTGCTAAAGTCTTGACCCAGATTATCATAGTTATCAGTCATTTTATCATCACACAAGCACCCTTCTTCAAGCCGTGATCTCTTCGTGTTTTTCCTATGGCGCTGGGTATCACTTTTTCTTTTAGAGTTTCTAATTTCTGATGTAGATGTATCATGTGTCTCCTGTTTGTGTGAGTGACCATCTGAACACAAGTCTTGGTAAAATGATCTGGCCTCATCACCAGTGATGGCTGACTGCGTCTCAGATGCTGGCAGGTGCTGCAATGGCCAGACATCACTGTGAACAGGTCTGATAAACTCAATCAGCTGTCCATAGTCATAATGCCTCGTTTGTCCTGGTAGAGAGTCTGCCATGTCTCCCATGCCACATCAGATACTGGAACAAACAACAGTAAATTACTCAGCTTAGCAGCAATAAATCTATCAAACATTTCACTGAACCTAGTATATTCTAATGTATTATGGAATGGTACTCTAAATCAGAAAGCAGCCTTTTTGCAGCATTATTTGTAAAACTTTGAAACAGCTGATGGTAATTTGTAGTAATTGTGATCTCCTGGGAAGGGCAAAAAAATGTGTAAAGCATGGAATTCTGTCACTGTAATGAATTTTCTTTGCCGCTCAATGATCATGAACTTTAATGCTACTGGTAACACTGAAAAATTCAAAATCTGAAAAGCAGAGGGATGGGTTCTGTTTGGTTTGAACTGCCTGCGCACACAAGACAGAAGAGGAAAATACAGAGATCATACTGGATCAGTCACAGTCCAGGTAGTGGTATCTTGGTTGTATTTGTAGAACTGATTACAGATTTCTTAGATTTCATCTTGCTATCTTTCCCACTATAATCTACTTTTGTTTTGTTTTGTTTTGTTTTGTTGTTATTATCATTATTATTAATTATTGTTGTTGCTGTTGCTCTTTTTGTTATCATAACTGTTACTCTGTTTTTCTCCTGGTTCTTTTTCTCCCCCTATTACCATTATAATGTTTTTCTCCTTGTTCTTTTTCTTCCTCTATTATCATTACTGTGATTACTATTATCATCACTATCATTACTATTACAATTATCATTATCATCAGTACTGTCATCATTGGATTATAATACAAATATTCATTTATTTAATTGTTACTGTGTTAATGTAAACATCCTCCCCTCCAGCCTCTTCTCTCCTCTCTTTCCATTCCATAATTTTAGTCTTTCTCCCACATCAATTTTTATCATTTCATAATTATAATTATCACAGCTATCACTGCAATTATCATAATCATTACTAGCATATGATTATAATACCATCATTTTCCCTTCTTTCTTCTAATCATTAGTATTGTTTTAACTTGTACCCTCCTCCCTCCAACCTCTTCCCTCTTTTCTTTCTATTCTGTAATGTCTTTCACCCACACCACAGTTTGCACCACGACTGAAGAGAAAAGTGATCAGTCATCCTTTGTTTCCATTGTTTTGAACGTTGTTTGTCCTGCCTGAAGAAGACCCAATGGGTCAAAAAGTGTGGTGTCTGTTCATAATTTCTTTGTTCCTTCATTTGGCAGCTCAGTGATTCCATTTTTGCTTTTCATATGTTTCAGTTTTGACCTGCAATCACCCCACTTTGAAACCATGAAAATTAATCCAGAGACGAAGAAAGCTAAAAAATATTTTTAAAAAAAGCTGAAGAGCACAACACTTAGAAAAAAAAAACAGGAAAACAATTGGAGAGCACAACAGTGTCAGAACACTTAGGTCAGTTAGGAAAAAAAAAGAAAAAAAAAGAAGTAAACAAGGACACACACAAAGGATTAAGATTGCAAAAGACTTAATCAAACAAAAGCAAAAAAAAAGGAGAAAAAGTAAAAAAGACTTTATCAAACAACAGCAAACTCAGCACCATTAGGGACAAAGATGGTAACCATCTCACACAGGAAGACAGCATGAAAAGGTGGAATGAATACTACTCTGACTTCAACCACAAACAGAGCAAGTGAGATCCAAATGTGCCAACAATACAGAATGTATCAAATGAGGATGACTTCAGAATACTATGTGAAGAAGTCACAGTTGTACTACTTGTAGCAAAATCGCAGAAATGTTGGAAGGCTGCAGGCATTGACAACATCCCTGTAGAACTCTTGAAGGCAGACAAGGAGTAACTGATATCATAACTGCCATCTGCAGCGAGATGTGGCACTGTGGGGAGTGGCCCACACCATGACTCAATCACTTATTGGTTATCCTCACCTTTCCTAAGAAAGGAAATCTCCAAAACTGCCAGAACAGTCTCGATACCAATTTGACTGGCCATGACAGCAACTCAAAATCATTCTGTATCAATTGCAGCCTCAAGCAAATATCATTATTACCAAAGAACAGACAAGACTCCGTAAAGCTGGAAATACCATGTCTTTAGAGACTTCAAGATGTTCAATTGAGACTGGCAGCAAGCGCTATGAGCCACAATAATAATTTTACAGGCAAACACTAATCAACAACACTCAGTAACAGTATTCAAAAACAAGTGCACTCTTCATACAGGGTCCTATTGGAGAATGGTTCAACTCGTTAGGTCTGCCTTCTGTTTCCCCCACTTTTTTTTTAGTTTTCAATATTTTCCCAGCAAGTATCATGACTGATGCTTAAGATCATAACAGCACTGTCAGCACTGGAAGAAGAACTATCATGAACCTTCGATCTGCTGATGACATCAGTGGTCTAACAGTAACGGGCAATGAACTAGAGAACTCACCAAACTTGTTCAACGACTAGTTAAAACATCAACAAGATATGGCATGGTGCTGAGAAGACCTAAATTGAGATCAGCCAAAACATCACTATCAACAATGATATAACTGTATATTGACAGAAGGTTCAAACTGTTCTGTGTTCAACCGTTAACTTACTGAGATCCATAATTAGCCATGAAGAATCAAAACAGAACTCCTCTCAAAGGCAGCTAAGTCAATATCAGCACTGTCTAGATTCAATCTTCCTGAATGCAAAGAAGACATGGACTTTCACAGTGGATCTGGAAAGGAAAATCCAAGCCATGGAAATGAGGTGTCACAGCAAGCTACTAAAAATCAATACTGATCACATCATCAATGAACAAGTATGTCAAAATATCAAGCAACACATTGTGCCATATAAAGATCTAATAATATCAGTCTTGAAAAGAAAACTACACTGGTTTAGCCATGTTAACAAGATCCAGTCACCTTGCTAAAACGATCTTCAGAGAAATTGATGAAGAAGGGAGATGGGAAGACAGAATTAAATGAGGGACTGACCTAACTGCAGAATGGACAGTGAAAACATTTGCAGAGACCCAACTCCAAGCCTTGGCACACAAACCAACACAACTGGGGAACCTGGCGACTTGTTCTACAGTGTACTGCCCTAATCACCTCTCTGGAAGTTGAGAATAATAATAATAATGAAATTTTATATGCGCCCCATCTCTGATGAGCTCAAAGCACTTACAAAGTGTGAATAAAAGCATAAACTACAATAAACAGCTATATTCATGCCAAAGATAGAAAGAAAATAGAAGCAAACTTCATAAATATTAAGCAAGAAATAAACAAGTCACAAATATCTCACATAATTAAAATCACTCAATGACATGATGAATCTCTAATATACAAAATGCAAGCGCACGCGCGCGCACGCACGCACGCACGCACACACACACACACACACACACACACACACACACACACACAATCATGAAGAGCATGTCAAAAAAGACATTTTGAAAAAGAAAGGACACAGAAATGCAAAGAAAAATACACATCACACCATTTTAATATAGGCCTAATAACAAATTTCTGTTAGAAACAAACAAAATCTGGTAAACTATTAAACAAGAAGACAGAAGAGAAGTAAGCAACACACACACACGCGCAAAGGCTACACATGCGCCCACGCCCACTCGCACACACAAACACATGCGCGCGCACACACACACACACACACACACCGACACATGCACACTCAGTCAGACCTACACATACACACGAACAGACAGACAACACTACACGTAACTGAATATTTGACAACTCTGCAAAATGGGAAGAATCTAAACTGGACAATAACTGACAGTGCTATAGTTTTCACGACACAGAATGGGAAAGTACTTTTGGAACAAATGTGTTTTTAGCATTGATTTAAATGTGAACAGGGATGGAGCATGGCAGACAGGAAAAGGGAGATCATTCCACATGGACGGACCAAGGTAGAAGAAACCCTGTTCTCCTAAAGTCTTTTTAAGGTATGGGGTTTGGTTTGTTGGAGAGACGATTGTCGTCAGAGGAACGTAAAGACCTAGGAGGAGTGTAAAACTGCAAAAGTTCTGACAAATAAGTGGGTGATGTACCAACAAACACGTTATAACAAAGAGTGCAGATCTTATACTCTATTCTGGCAGAAACAGGAAGCCAATGTAACTCAGACAGAAGTGGAGTTACATGTTCTCTCTTGGGAGCCTTGAAAATTAGATGAGCAGCACAGTTCATCACTCTTTGCAATTTGTCTGTAAGATTTTTGGGCAGACCAGCCAGTAAGGCATTACAGTAATCTAATCGGGAGAGTACCAGCGATGTGATCAGAGTTTTAGCAGCATCTGTGGTCAGTAAGTGTCTGATGGAGCCGATCTTCCGAATTTCAAAGTATGCTGATTGACAGACTCTACTGATCTGATCTTTCATTGACAATGTTTCGTCAAAGACAACACCAAGATTTCTGGCTGATTTGGTGAATGGGATTGTGCAGCGGCCAATAGTGAGAGAGCCTGGAAGATCAGATCCACCAGTACACTTTGTGAGGATGGTTTCTGTTTTTTCTTCATTGAGCTGAAGTTTGTTTGAAGAAGAAGAACCTCTAAAAACCAAAGAACTTCATGTGCTAACTTCTGCACTTCATGCGCTAACTTCTGCAAAGTCAAGCCACAGGTATCGGACAGGCATGGCAAAGAACATGTGTTATACTTTTCCCCAACAACTTCAAAGGCTCATTAATTACAAAACTTTCTGAGAATCCACACAGCAAGATATAGCACATTACACGATAGTACAAATTAGATAAGTACTAAAAAAAATTGAATCAGTCTCCTTTGTTTCTGATGCAGTTTTATGAATGCATTGCATATTGTTAATTCCCCTTTATGATGCTGTATTGTCTGTTGAGAAACACAATTATATGATGGCATGTGTGCGTGTGCATGTGTGTCAGAGAGAGAGAGAGAGAGAGAGAAAGAGAGATGCCATCATAATCTTCTTTCCCCCTCCCCTATCTCTGTTTTTTTCTTTCTTGAACTGTTCATACACTACCCAAGACTAGAATTATTAATTAAGTGACATCGATATGCAGCCGTAGATACGAAGAGAGAGAGACAGAGAGGGAGATTACATTTCCATTTTTCTTATCCAAAATATTTTGCTAAACATCACTATGGAATTTGAATAAAGAGCAACAATACATCAATATAATCAACAGTAATCAGAACACACATTTATCACCATGTAGTTACAGTGCTTCAAGAAATCAAAAGCATTAGGACATCAGTCAACTAGTGACAATGCACCAATGAAATCAGTGACCATAACATTCATTCATCATGATATAATTACTATCATTAATGAAACCAATGCTAACCGTATCTCTCATTTACCATTATCTGGTTTTAAAAAATCAGTAGAAAGGAAGCAGCGTATCAGTTTAAATATGTAGCAAAACAGGGTGTTCCCTGGTATATATATATATATATATATATATATACAACAGTTTAAAAGATTTAAAATATGGAAGTATAAAAACCACCCTACAGATCTGTTTCGAGCGGGAGCTCTCTTCCCGCTCGAAGCAGATCTGTAGGGTGGTTTTTATACTTCCATATTTTAAATCTTTTAAACTGTTGTGTCGCTCCCAATTCTTGGTTGAGCATTTTTAGAAAACTGAGAGGTCTTTTAACCTTAATTTATATATATATATATATATATATATATATATATATATATAATTATCCCTAATAGTAATGGTCTGTTGTGAAATGTGTTATTAGTTTTTCCCTGAAGGAACTATATTTTGAGTGCATCGGATATGCAGTGGAAGTGAATTCCAAACCACACTACCAGAGTAAGATTTAAAGCTTGATTTAAAGAGAGAGAGAGAGAGAGAGAGAGAGAGAGAGAGAGAGAGAGAGAGGAGAGAGACACACAGAGAGACAGACAGAGAGAGAGTTACAATCAGCTGACAAAATGACAAGAAAACAAATCAGGCAGACACACAGGCTGAGAGGCAGCCGATAAGCAGACAGACAAGGAAAGAGTAATACCATCAACACATTGCTAGTAATGCTACACACAATGTTGTTCACTTCCGCCTGCATTACTCTTTGAAACAGTCGACCAATTATCGTGGTTACCATTGCAATAGGGAAATACACACAACTGGGACTTCTCCTCTAAGTTGCCTTGTATTCAATGTTTTTCTGGGCAAATAATGACAAAATAGGAGGGGAGGAAAGATACTACGTAAACATTCATTCATTACCCTGTCTCCAATTCGTTGCACTGTCGTCTCAGCCCTCCCGTATGGTGCTATTAGTAGCTTCCCTTGTTCGATTTAAAAATTTTTTACTAATAAATTAAAAAAAACGTAATGTGCTTATATAATCAACACCTATGTAAATAGTGCCTAGAAATATCATTAAATCATTTATTATCTTGCTATTTAATTGTCTCGTGTGTTCGCGAAGCAGCGTTTCCGTGGAGATCTGTGTAAATTTACAAAATGGCGTTGGAAGAAGACGATCACGAAGATCCTTTGATTGATGTCCATCGCACATCCTTGTTGGAAGTAATTGAAGACAGAAATAGAACTCTAAACAAGGTAATTCATTCACTAATGCTTCTTATTATTTCAGATTCACAGTAACAGTGCGGTTCACTTCTTCCTTGCGCATCCAATGTAAGCTGTGAACAATAACCGTTTTGGTATCTATCATGGTTTTCACATGATAATAATATCATAAAAGTTGAAATTGTCTGGCATGTTACTTCTTGCTTTTCAATAATATAGGCATGGTAGATTATAACAATATAACTTATTCAAGCTCATGACTTGTTTGGTAAATATCTGTGTGTGTGTGTGTTAAGATTTGTAAAGCACCCTGTAGCCTATATTGTTAGCATGGGCACAATAGAAATCGTCTTCATAATAGTTATTGTTATTCTTAAGCTGATCAGTAAAATTTTGAAACCTCCAGTAAGGATCATGCGATGCTTTCTGAAATAATGAAGATTTCAATTTACCATAATCCCCCCCCCCCCCCCCCCCCCTGCCCCCTCCTCAACAGGCCATGTCAGATTTTATTACAGATGATCTTGTCAGACTGACTGATCATGACAAATATGGCTGCTGAGCAATTCAGAGAAAGCATTGACATCAGCTTCGTAGATTTCTCACAGGCATCAGTTCTCACATGCTCTTTTCTTTCTGCAAGCGTTAGTAGTGGTATTTCTGGATAGATTCTTAAGTAGTTTAACAACTTCATTTTCAGTTAAACACAGCTAATGATTGTTGTGGGATTTGAATATGTATTAGAGGTATGACCTCAGGCAGACAACAGGGCCAGTGTAGTCATCAAT
>CM065714.1:144339906-144372406 GCA_033310375.1 Conus canariensis
TTGATTGTAAAATGGCTGGCAGGAAAGAGTCTGTATTGAATGTGGATACTGAAGAGAACACAGTTACTGAGACTGAAGGAGCCGATGGCCAAAAGGACTCTGCAGTCAGAGACAAGCCTGGAGTGAAGAGACAAAGGAGTAGGGCAGCAACCAAAAAGAAAGAAAGAATGTTTGACTGGCCCAAGAAAAGTTTGTATGCAGCATTGTATGCGGAATCTAGGGAAGGAGCAGAGGAGGTAAGACCATGGGCCAGAAGTTGATTCATTACCATTCATTGTGTACAGGTCTACACCTTCTATCAGAAACATGTGCTTGCACAATGCACATGTGCATGTACATGCGCGTGTGTGCGCACACATACACACACATAAACACGCATGCATACAAACACACATGCACACATGCATGCACACACGCACGCACACACACACACACACACGCACACAGGCAAGCATGCACACACGCACGCACGCACACACGCACGCACACACACACACACACAGCACACAGCAAGCATGCACGCACGCATGCACGCACACACACACACACACACATGTAAACACATGCACACAATCATGTGCATAGAGAAGTGCATACACATTTAGGAACAGAGAGCATCATCATCCCCAACACCATCATCATAATGAATCAATGGTTGGCATTTTGTTTTGCAGAAGAGCCTGCTCCATCGAGTCTTTATTATTTCCAAGATTGGTGATGGAATCAACAACAGGACAGAAGTGGGAAGTAAGCAAAATGGGCCTTAGAAAGACTGTATTCCTCTTATGGTTAACATGTGAAAGCTGTTCCTTCATTTTTCTTATGCAGTATAAGGAATAGTTTTTGAGTGTGTCTTACAGATACACTATTTAAATGTTGATGAACCGTGCACTGTCCTCTTTTAGTGCATCTGTTAACTCTGAACCTATCACTCAGATTGAAATTTGATTTGAAAAAAAAAAAAGAAAAGTGTAAGCTGATGGAGTAACAGTGGCTTGAATATTTGTGCGTTCACAGTGTATACAGACAATATGTGAAGATGAAAAAAATGCTGTTCCTTTTCTTTTAATGTCATGAAGGTTGTAGCCTAGGGAAATTAATATGGTCAGTTTTTGCTTGTTTGTTTTGTTTTCTTTGTGTTTGTTTTTTGTTTGTTTAGTGTAATTCTCTTGTCATGTTTTTTTTTTGTTGTTGTTTGTTAAGTCTAATTCTCTTGTCATGTTTTTTGTTTGTTTAGTCTAATTCGCTTGTTGTAGATTTTTTCTTTGTTTAGTCTAATTCTCTTGTCATGTTTTTTGTTTGTTTAGTCTAATTCTCTGGTCATGTTTTTTTGTTTGTTTAGTCTAATTCTCTTGTCAGGGTTTTTTGTTTGTTTGCTTAGTCTAATTCTCTTGTCATGTTTGTTTGTTTGTTTTGTCAAATTCTCTTATCATGTTTTTTGTTTGTTTGTTTAGTCTAATTCTCTTGTCAGGGTTTTTTGTTTGTTTGTTTAGTCTAATTCTCTTGTTATAGATTACATGTGTGACAAGGACTTCCTAAAGGATTGTAAGTGGAAATATTGGTTTGTTTGGCAACCCAAGTTTCATCTTTTTCTAATAGAGTAATGGAACTGTTGGAATTATACATATATTTTTTTAGAAGTGTGTGTGTGTGTGTGTGTGTGTGTGTGTGTGTGTGTGTGTGTGTGTGTGTGTGTGTGTGTGTTTGTGCATGTTTGTATACATAGAAAGGAAAAAAACTGGTGAAGTCAGGCAACCTTGTGCATACGTGTGTCAGTTACTTTGTTTTTTCATGGAATTTTGCTGCATGCATTTGCATCTTTTTTACACTTTTCCTTTAGACCATTTCTAATCTCAGTGTGGATGTTGTGATTAGTATCTACTGGCCACAGGTTGTTTAGGACAAGTTGATCTCAGACAATATTATAAGTGTGCCTTCATTTGCACCAGATGTGAAATCCTGTACTGTTTGTTGTCTGCTTTTGATCATCAGGATGCGTTTGTGAATTTTTCATTCTGCTTGGGGGTGAGGATGAATGCATTGATAACACTGAGTGTCACATATTTCAAATGTCATTGCAGATCATTTTGACAGTGTGCTGAAGATCTTAAAAAATGAGCTGCAAACGGAACCCATCACTGGCCTGATGCTGATCTACATGAAGCACATAGTCCATGTCATGGAGGTAGGTCTCACAATGGAGAAGTTTGGTCAAGTCAGTGTAAAATATTTGACATGTTTAGACTTGCTTCAAACATATTCATGCCAATTTCTTCTTCTTCTTCTGTGTACGCAGGTTGATACACCTGCAGACACTCCCTATATAGACAGGCAAGTATTAATCCCATCTGTCCAACAAAGGGAGTAGAGTTTTATGTGCATGACCGGTTTTTTTTATCCCGCCATTAAGGCAGCCATACTCCAGATTTAAAGCTCATTTGCTGGATTGCCATGGATTTGTACTTGTAATGGGAAGAAATCATGGCTTCAGCACCACATTTCTCTCCTCCTACCCTTCCCCCCCCCCCCCCCCCCCATGATGCAGTGTTTAACATTATAGAGTGATGACTAGGGGGGGTATATGAATCATATTGATTTAAGGTTTTTTTTGTTCAATTTGGTGTTTCAGTGTTGGGTTTGTCAGGGATTTGGGGACTTGGATTCGGAAGAAATAATAGTTTCACCACATGTCACCTACCATGATGCGATGGTTAAAGTTATAAAGAGATTATATACCATTAGTACCAACTATTATCTAAATAACATAAATGGAGCTAGATAACATGATCAGTATCCTCATTAACATTCTCATCATGATAGAAAAAAAAAAAGGGTCTGAAATTCTGTGGTCCTAAGTAGCCTGTCCTCATTGTGATCTCAGTTTCTGTTTCCCCTCCACATCTGAACCTGTGGTGAGTTCTTGTTAAAGGCTTCCAGGTCAGAGGATTCATGGGAAATGTCATCAGAAGGGCCTGGTGGTTCTCTCCACTCCAGGTGGGGTGCTTACTCGGGTCTAGATCTTTGAATAAACAGGACAGAGCCCAGTGAGTGGTGTCCCATTCTGTCCCAACTGCGCATGTTGACACCGAACACGTTTTGTTGAAAACCATCCAGGTACTGCAAAGTGAGGCAACTGCAGACGGAGTAATTATTATGACTCCACCAATTAACGTGGATAAACGAATCACAAAACAAAACGCGATGTGTTTCGACCTGATAGGTCTTCTTCAGGCAAGACAAACATCTCTCAGGACAACGAAAATGAAGAACGAGCAATCACTTATCTTTGTTGAATTCAGCGTAAGATGGGCGTGGTTTATCTTGCCTGAAGAAGACCTAAGAGGTTGAAATGTGTCATGTTTTGTCTTGTGCCATGTCCATGTTAATCAGTGGAGACATGATAATTACTTTTAAAACCATCCAGTTCACTTGGCAGTAATGCAGGCTGTCTTCCTCTAACAAGCATCCTCATGGTAACCCATCACAGACAACTTTCCATGGCTTGTGGTGAGATTGTGACAGAAGCAGAATGAAACAAGAAAGAAACAGAAACAAAACGTTGACCATCATTCGAAATTTTGTGTTTGTTGTTGTTTCAGTGTTCTGCAGATGCAATCCTTGAGATTTCAAGAGAGCTGTGTGACATGGAGTGTAAATCAACACCCCTCGTCTCAAAATCGAAGATCCTGGTCATTTCACATGATATATCCTTAGAAATGCTGACAAAGGTATTGTAAGTCATTCATATGTCTGTTTGCTTGGATTTGGCTTATTGGAAGGATGCAGTTATGTACAACTTCTGCACTTGTAACTTATTAGATATGATTTGTTTTACTGCAAAGATGAATATGTATGTAATTCAAATTATGGGCACAAGGGGGGAAGAGAAGAGCAGAGGGGTGGAAGTACAGGGGTTCAGTAATACCCCCCCCCCCCTCCCCAACATGCCCACTTCCCCATTTTACCACTCTTGCCCCTAGAATAGCTCAATTGGTAGAGTGCCAGACTCGTAATCTCTGTGATCCTGGAGTTGCGGGTTCGAATCTCTGCCAGGCCGTTTTGGTGTAGGGGGATTTTTCCCTTGGAGCTAACATTGGTTCTGACTCTATTTCCCAAATAGTCCTTTGAATGAGACTATAAACCGAGGCTCCGTGTGTGAATGCACACAGAACGTCTTGTATACATGTAAAATCCTTTCACCACCTTTCAGAAGAGAAAGCTAGTTTGGCCGTTGGTATGGACGACACATTGCACATAGCATGCACCCTACATGGGAAAATGAAAGAATAAAGGTAGTAAGGAAATTGAGGGAGCGATATTGACTGGATGGCACGGGAAACAACTGAATGAAGCGCCAGCAGACAGCTCTTCAGTCGGCACTACCTAGGCAGGCAGCCTGTTGCGGACATGAGAGTGTGGCTTGTCTGCGCCTACAACCTTTGGCAAGGCATTTTATAAATGCTATGTTATTAATATTGTTATTATCACCCCTCCTCTGGTTCATAAAAAGAAGTCTAAAAAAATATATTGCCATGTGGTTTGGTTCAGGTACCTTAAGAAAAACTTTCAAACCATTCTTTTCTTCATCCCTCCCTCCTGAATAAACTTACCCACTCCTTGCATTTGGGTTTTGTTTGTCTGGTTTTTTTTACCTACTTTACACTTTATTACAGTGCTTTGAGTTTGAGGGCATTGTATCACATACTAGAGCAGGATACTGGAGGGACAGACCCAGAGTTACCAAACCACATGTCCAAACCAGTTCAAATAGTCACAACTCACCATTCCCCCCCCCACCCCCCAATCCCCACCACAAGTGTCTCCAGTCTCCTTAGAACAGTGACCTGCCCACCAAACTGACGGAAGTTCCAGTCGTTATAAGCAAAGGCTCCCTGTCAGATCCAGGAAGTCACTGACTATAGAGTTCATCACTTTTAGCTAGCCAGACGTCCTGTAGTCACAAGCTTGCATAGATGGGTTTGCTGCAGCAGCTACTAGAAATGAGGAAGACTGAGTGTACATCAGGTACAATGACAGAAACACATACCACTAAACTGACTGACATACATTCTTTGAACTGTACAGACTAGTCTGCATGCAGGTATGTCTCCTTGATGAAATTGAAAGTGAAATTTAGAGCAAGATCAGGCACTTGCCTATCTATGTTTTTTCCTCATTCTTCCTCTCCTCTAGTTTACCACCTCACTCATCCCTCCACCCTCCCCCATTGTTTTCTTTACACTTTGACCTCATGATTTATCAGGTGTGAATGGCATATGTGGATGACTCTGATTAGTCTTCATGCAGTGATGTCTCCTTGACTGAAACTGAATTATATATATATACGTTTTTTTTTTTTTTTCATGTTTCAGTGAATGTGTGAACAAATATTCTACAGAAAACATGTGACAGACTTCCTTTCCAACATAAAGATTTTTTTCAACTCTGATGTTTCATCTCTTCAACCGAAAAGGGTTTGGGTATTATTCCATGAAGTGAGTGCCTCAATTGAAGGTCCAGCCATTTTCCTTGACTTCCCAACATCCCACAGCGTCAGTACCAAGGCTGGAGTTTCCGCACACTGGACATCATGGAGCCGGGCCTGGAGGCCTATGAGCCAGGGACACGACTGAGAACCTCGTCGTGGATCTCCTCACGCAGCTGCTAAGACTTGGCAATTTCCTTGCCAAACAACCAAAGGTACTGACTAATCTCTGTCAAAGTTTATTTCTGAGCTTTGATATCAATCTGTAGCGTAGTGTCATTCATTTATTCGTCTCATTGCTACAAAAAAAAACAAAAAACATTACATTCCCATCCTGTGACTTATTCAATCTGTTCTGTAAAATTATTAGTTTGCTGCATCAAGTTTATCTTAACTGTGCGACTCCTTCTCACAAAACCTTTGTCATTTGTTCATGATGATACCATATAACTGCAAAGCAAAAATTCAAAAATTTTGTGAACAAGGTAGTTAATAACTAGCATTTCTTACTCACAAATATTGAAAGGAGTGCATGAGGTAGTGCAGAATCATACCCACACAGATGCCTGCGGTAAATTTTTGTAAGAATTTTGCCTGAACTACTAAAACAAGTATTCATGCTTCAAGTATTCATAGATTTAATAAGTCTCTCCAGACTTTTTGCACTGGACTATGTTCTTGACAGTTCAAGGTCACAAGACCAGTTTAACACTTCAACACTCACTTCATTATTCTGATTATTTCAGTTTTAATCCTTTTTTTCCCCATGTATTTGAAAAACAATGCTCTTTTTCTTCTTGAAAAATAATTGTCATGTTGAAATTACCACACCACTTCTTTCCAAATTTTTTTTAATTTTTTTTTTAATTAAAGTATACTTTCAGGACAAATATGAGTTTCATGTGAATAAAATCTAAATCATTTTAATGTGGTTCTGTTAAATTTTAAAGCAGATTGTTTTCTTATTCTACAAGCAAATAATTGATCCCAAGTGATTCCTTCCTTTCTTATTAGCTAAGTGTTTTATGATTGTTAGTCTAAACAAAAGAACAGAAGTTAGATTTATTCCCCAAAGCTGCTGTTGTTTGTTACTCCATTTTCTATTGTACACAACCTCAGCTCTTGTCAAAGACTATCTCCAAACTCTTCCCTGTCTTGCCCTCCAGCTCTCTGTCCACCCCTCGCCCATCCCTCTGCCTCTGAAGCTCAAATAGAGACAATTTTTAATCGTTCATTCAAGTTAAATATAGGGAATTTGATGTTTTGATTAGCTCACATTAAATATAGGGAGTTTGATGTTTTGATTAGCTCACATTAAATATAGGGAATTTGATGTTTTGATTAGCTGACATTAAATATAGGGAGTTTGATGTTTCGATTAGCTCACATTAAATATAGGGAGTTTGATGCTTCGATTAGCTCACATTAAATATAGGGAGTTTGATGTTTTGATTAGCTCACATTTAATATAGGGAGTTTGATGTTTTGATTAGCTCACATTAAATATAGGGAGTTTGATGTTTTGATTAACTCACATTTAATATAGGGAGTTTGATGTTTTGAATTTGATGTTTTGATTAGCTCACATTAAATATAGGGAGTTTGATATTTTGATTAACTCACATTAGATATAGGGAGTTTGATGCTTTGATTAACTCACATTTAATATAGGGAGTTTGATGTTTTGAATTTGATGTTTTGATTAGCTCACATTAGATATAGGGAGTTTGGTGTTTTGATTAGCTCACATAAAATATAGGGAATTTGATGTTTTGATTAGCTCACATTAAATATAGGGAGTTTGGTGTTTTGATTAGCTCACATAAATATAGGGAATTTGGTGTTTTGATTAGCTCACATTAAATATAGGGAGTTTGGTGTTTTGATTAGCTCACATAAATATAGGGAATTTGATGTTTTGATTAGCTCACATTAGATATATGGAGTTTGATGTTTTGATTAGCTCACATTAGATATAGGGAGTTTGATGTTTTGATTAGCTCACATTAGATATAGGGAGTTTGATGTTTTGATTAGCTCACATTAGATATAGGGAGTTTGATGTTTTGCCATGAAAGATACACTTATAAGTAAGAGTTACAGCGGGGGAGAAGAAACACCTCGATGGCATTACGTGTGAGCTGTGCTATTTCTCTTTCAGCTGAATCTCAAGAATGCAATGGATTCTCTACATGACAAGGTGCCAGAGCTCCTTCCACAGCAGGGTAAGACTCAGAATGTACAACATTGTGCACTGTTGTCTTTGTTCAATCACACAGGGTAGGGCTCAGAATGTTCAACATTGTGCACTGTTGTCTTTGTTCGATCAGACAGCGTGAGGCTCAGAATGTTCAACATTGTGCACTGTTGTCTTTGTTCTATCACACAGGGTGAGGCTCAGAATGTACAACATTGTGCACTACTGTCTTTGTTCCATCACACAGGGTGAGGCTCAGAATGTACATTGTGTCTTTGTTCTATCACACAGGGTAAGGCTCAGAATGTACAACATTGTGCACTACTGTCTTTGTTCAATCACACAGGGTAAGGCTCAGAATGTTCAACATTGTGCACTACTGTCTTTGTTCCATCAGACAGCGTGAGGCTCAGAATGTTCAACATTGTTCACTGTTGTCTTTGTTCCATCACACAGGGTGAGGCTCAGAATGTTCAACATTGTTCACTGTTGTCTTTGTTCCATCACACAGGGTGAGGCTCAGAATGTACAACATTGTTCACTGTTGTCTTTGTTCCATCACACAGGGTGAGGCTCAGAATGTACAACATTGTTCACTGTTGTCTTTGTTCCATCACACAGGGTGAGGCTCAGAATGTACAACATTGTTCACTGTTGTCTTTGTTCCATCACACAGGGTGAGGCTCAGAATGTACAACATTGTTCACTGTTGTCTTTGTTCCATCACACAGGGTGAGGCTCAGAATGTACAACATTGTTCACTGTTGTCTTTGTTCCATCACACAGGGTGAGGCTCAGAATGTTCATTGTGTCTTTGTTCTATCACACAGGGTAAGGCTCAGAATGTTCAACATTGTACACTGATGTCTTTGTTCCATCACACAGGGTGAGGCTCAGAATGTACAACATTGTTCACTGTTGTCTTTGTTCCATCACACAGGGTGAGGCTCAGAATGTACAACATTGTTCACTGTTGTCTTTGTTCCATCACACAGGGTGAGGCTCAGAATGTACAACATTGTGCACTGTTGTCTTTGTTCTATCACACAGGGTGAGGCTCAGAATGTTCAACATTGTGCACTGTTGTCTTTGTTCTATCACACAGGGTGAGGCTCAGAATATTCAACATTGTGCACTGTTGTCTTTGTTCTATCACACAGAGTAGGGCTCAGAATGTACAACATTGCGCACTGTTGTCTTTAGGGCTCAGAATGTACAACATTGCGCACTGTTGTCTTTGTTCTATCACACAGAGTAGGGCTCAGAATGTACATCGTGTCTTCGTTCCATCACACAGGGTGAGGCTCAGAATGTACATTGTGTCTTTGTTCCATCACACAGGGTGAGGCTCAGAATGTTCATTGTCTTTGTTCAATCACACAGGGTGAGGCTCAGAATGTTCAACATTGTACACTGATGTCTTTGTTCCATCACACAGAGTAGGGCTCAGAATGTACATTGTGTCTTTGTTCAATCACACAGGGTAGGGCTCAAAATGTTCATTGTGCATTGTTGTCTCTGTTCCATCACAAATAATCTTCCAGATGTAATGATGCAGGATATTGACTGCACTGTGCATCATAACATAGACATGCATACAGAGGCACACTCACACACACAAACTCACACACACACAGCTCCGTCCTTTTTCATTTTCTGAAACTTGATCAGAGAGAGCAAGACTGTTGACAGCAACATAATATCAAAGGCTTTATACATAGAGACTTTTGCACTGGCGTATGGAATTGATTATTATTCATGAGGCTATTAAGATCTGTTCTTGCTGTCACCGCTTCTTCCTGTACAATTCAGGATCTGTTAAACAGAAGAGTTGCAATTGATTTGATAGCATGACATGGAGAGTTGTTTCATTGAATGGAGTACATGAGGTAGAGAAGTGTGTCATTGTTGCCAGACTGACTGTATGTGTTGGTATTTCTATGTATAGCTCAGGTGATTAATATTTTACACAACATATAGAAGTGTTTCACTGTTGTCTGATGATATATTTTGTGGTGGAATGTCTTTTAGCAGTTTGGCAGATTTTTCATTGTATTTGTTTTAATCTATGATGTGTTCTATGTTTATGATCTGCTTATTATGAGTTTTACATTATGTAGCATTTATAACGAGCCTGTGAAGTCACAAATGAATTTCAGTGTGGATTAATAAAGTATTATGGAATTAAACTGAATTGAAATGAATTGCCTGATTAAATATGTACTATTTTGTATAGACATGATTTCTGTTTGCAGCTATGAGATGAATAAAATACATGATGTGGAGAAGTGTTTCATAGTTGCTAAACTGACAAGTCACTTTATATGTTGGAATTTCTTAGTGCCGCTCAGGTGATGAATAGAATGCATGACATGGAGAAGTGCTTCATCGTTGTCTGACAATGTCACATTTTATGGTGGAATTTCTGTGCACAGCTGCAGTGATGAATAGAGTACATGACTGAAAAATATGTTTCATTGTTGCATGACTGACAAGACGTATGTCGTGTTGACATTTCTATGAGCAGCTGTGGTAATGAATAGAAGATGGGCCATGAAGAGATGTTTTATTGTAGCCTCACTGACAGGGTCACCTTTTGTATTGGTATTTCTGCATTCAGCTGTGGTAATGAATAGAAGATGGGCCATGAAGAGATGTTTTATTGTAGCCTCACTGACAGGGTCACCTTTTGTATTGGTATTTCTGCTTTCAGCTGTGGTAATGAATAGAAGATGGGCCATGAAGAGATGTTTTGTTGAAGCCTCACTGACAGGGTCACCTTTTGTATTAGTATTTCTGCATTCAGCTGTGGTAATGAATAGAAGATGGGCCATGAAGAGATGTTTTATTGTAGCCTCACTGACAGGGTCACCTTTTGTATTGGTATTGCGCCATGAAGAGATGTTTTATTGAAGCCTCACTGACATGGTCACATTTTGTATTGGTACTTCTGCATTCAACTGTGGTCATGAAGAGAGTAGGCTTACATGACTTGGAGAGATGTTTCAGCACTGCCTGACTGATTGCGTCACATTTCATGCTGGTATTCTACATGCACATATGGTAATGGAGCAAGTGTACCAACTTGACTTGGAGATATATTTCATCATTGTCTGACTGACTGTCTCATATTTTGTGTCAGTATTTCTGCTTGCATCTGTGGCGATGAATAAAGGACATGACATGAAAAAGTATTTCATTAGGGCCTGACCGTTTGTAGGTTATATTTCTACATGCAACCAAAGTGACAATTAGAACACATGACTTTGATGCACACACACACACACACACACACACACACACACTCACACACACACACACTCACACACACGTGTACACACACACACACACGTGTACACACACACACACACTCACACACACGTGCACACACACACACACACACACACACATTTTCTCTCTCTCTCTGCCTCTCACACATAACACACATGTGGGCACATACACTGACCTCCTCCAGAAAAGGTAACATTTTATGTTATGTCTGTGTCTAGCCATGGTGACTGAGAGAACACAGAGAGGTGTTCGGTAGCTGCCTGACTGATGAAATGAATGTTGTATTTCTGTGTGCAGCTGTAGTGCACTACCTTCTAGGAGATAACGACCCCTGCATCATGACACCCAAAGAGTATGTCGACATCTACGAGAAGCCATTTGACACCATCTTGGAAAGTGGTCAGATTCCATTTGCTGATTTCTTTGGTTTTGGCTGCGTGAAACAAAAAAACATTTTTTCTGCTAATCTTGTTTTTCCTTCATTTTGTGCATGTGTGCACGTAAACACACGCACACTCTCTCTCTCTCTCTCACTCACACACAAAACACATACACATGCAAAGGTGTGCGCGCATGGGCGCACACACACATACACAAACACACTCTCTCCCTCTTTCTCTCTCTCTGTGCCACTCAGCCACACACAAAATACACGTGACTGCATGCATTCACACACACACATAGCCATACACACACACACACATGAACACACACACACATGTGTACACACACACACACTCGCATACACACACACATGAACACTCACTCTTTCTCTCTTACCCACCCCCTTCAAATGGGGCTGTGGCCTTTCTGAATAAATTTTCGTTATCGTTAGCTCTCTCTCTCTCTCTCTCTCTCTCTCACACACACACACACACACACACACACTCACTTACACACACACAAACACACACACACTCACTCACTTACACACACACACACACACACACACACACACACAACATGCACTCTCACACACACGCACGCACTCACACATGCTGTTGTACACAATGTTTTACTCAAACTATGGATCCCAGCAACAGAAGGTCAGAGAAATGTGCAATCAAGACCTGACTGGTGGGTTGGTAGACTGAGGCAGTGTGTGGGCGAATGGGCTGATGACTGTTGATGACTCTCTCTGTCTGTCCGTCTCTCATAATTGTTCAGCATTCCCTGTGTGTGTTTTTCAGATCTGGTGTGGCCCCTCCCAACAAAGTTGTTCCCGTACAACTGAAAGCAGCTTTGTCACACGTGTCACACTTGTCTGCCTGCAAGATCGTCCACACGATTTTTTTTTTTTCTCACTAAGCTTTTTGTACAGTTTCATTCATCTGTGATATTTCTCAAAACTGGGAAACTTTTATTACAATGTCATTTCCATTAAGCTGCCCTGAAAAGAAGCTATGAGAGTGCAGACCAACAGAAGTGCTTTCTGAAACAGATTCTAATGCTTGCCGGTCGTACTAAGAGAATCCCCGCGATATGAAGACAAGATGGAGTATACATGATGCATTTCCAGCCATGTATAGTTTAGTGGACTGTTGAGGCTTTTTTTTTTGGTTGTTTTTTTGAGTGAGAGGATGTTACATATTCTTTAATAAATGCTGATGTACATGCATTGAGTTTTGTCCTCGTTTGTTTCTGCTTGTTCTCAGTCGCGGCGGAAGCTGTCCAGGATTAGGGGGGGCAATGGATATTTCAAATCATTGAACTCCGACAATCACAATATGTCAATGTTCGATTAAAAAAAAAAAATCCAGCATGCAATATTCAGTTCACACACACACACACACACTTGAAATACACTTTGTATAGCTGTAATTAAAACGTTGCAGAAACTGAGACACAGAGAGAGAGAGAGAGCGAGAGAAAGAGAGAGAGAGAGAGAGGGGGGGGGGGGACAACTGTCAGACTTTCTGACTGAATAGCGTAATAACATACCTTCTCTCCATATTCACTGGACATTAGGCACCGTGAAATGCAGTTACTAAGTCACGATTGTCACAGTCTGTACATTAGCAGGTTACACCAACAGCTGGGAGGTTACACCTTTACACATTTAATTTTCCGAAGTAACTTTGACGTCGTTCGTTTCTGCAAACTAACTCGGAAGAAATTTCAGCGAGATTGAGCTGATCAACCTTGTCTTTGAACACATGCATAATGAGACAGTTGTTTAGGCGCTTCTGAGTCGTAGTGCTTTGGAGGTATATTTTGACCTGCTTCAAGGCAGAAATACAGCGTTCAGCTGTTGCAGCTGTAACTGGAATGGTCAAGTACAGCCTGATAAGTTTGTCTACCTCACTCAACATTCTTTTAACAGTGTCAGAAGCTGTCAGTTCTTCTAGCAGTGCCTCAAAGATGGACTTCTTGTTGTCCCCCAGAGCATGTGGAAGGATGACCAACTGTGTTTTGAGTCTGTCCATGTCAATGTCCGCAGCATATGTGTCTTTGATCTCTTGAGGAATATCCGGATTCTTTCCTGCAGCTCCATCACCCAAGAGAATTTCAGTCTTCCTTGGCAACTTAAGACTTTGTTGGTCAAACCTGCGCTTTATACGCTCTTTGACGTTGCCTCATACTACTGCTGTCTGTAATAAGCAGAAGGGTCAGAGTAGCTGTGACCCTGGGAGCCCTCATCAAGTCTTCGTGGAGGCTGTCTCTGTCTCGGAATGCGGGCTCATCACACACGTTTGCAGCCGTGGTTGAAACGTCGGCAAAAAACGTCTGGAAACTTTTATCCTGGCGCATACTTTCAAGCGTTCTCAGACAGAGGTTTGCAGCGTTTGTTGCATCCACACAGGACGTTTGTTTCCTTTGAACAGCAGTCGCCAGCTCTTCAGTCACAGCAAAGACATCCCGTGAAAGTGAGAGCTCAAGACAGGTGGAGAACTGCTGCATAAGTGCTAGAAGGCCGGATGCCCTCCTGGCATACTCATCATGTCCTTGTGAGACTAGTTCAAGTGTTTCTTGCAAAGCCTGAGAGTTCTCAATGAGAGAGTCAAAAGCTCTTGTTCGAACAGTCCACCTTGTTGGACACAGTGGTTTAATGGACGGGCTGCACGAAGTTGATGTTTCATGTTGGATTGTTTCAAAAAGGATCTGTCGTTTTGGTGATAATTTGATCAACTGAATGACATCTGTGGCAAAGTCAAGGGCATCTCTTATTACTTTGACCTTTCTGGAAGCCTCTTGTAACACAAGATTGACCGAGTGTGCCAAACAGTATACGGACACCGCTGACGGGACCTCATCTTTGAACCGTTTTGCAACTCCTGAAACGTGACCCTGAAAATTACTGGCCCCATCGTAGGCCTGACCCCTACACTTCTGCACTGGCAAGTCCAGCCTGATCAAGCAATCCTTTAGCGCATTAAAAATGGTCTCAGCACAGGTATTGTCAACATGCACCAGTCCCACAGGCTCCTCTATGACTTCAAACTGCTCAGTTACCCATCTTATGCAAATTACAACCTGCTCCCTGTTTGCAACATCACGGGTTTCGTCAGCTAGTATCGAAAACTAATTCGCTTCTCTGATTTCAAGTACAACAGATCGCAAGACTTTATGTGCCATAATCCCGAGGATCTCGTTGACAATATCGAGTGACAGATATTTTGAACCTGTGTTTGTTTTTTCCTTGCAGCCCTCTCCAAAGCAGAACTTGAGCAGCTGTTGAAGGTTGCCTTCCTGCTCGTCATGTCCACGGAGAGGCAGACCCTGATGCAGGAGAAACTGAAGGCTCTTTAGTTCGTTCATCAGGCTTTGCAGTGTTTCTTTTGTTCTGTTTCATGCTGACACGTCACTGGAGCATACACAGACGTTGTAGACTGCCTACAGTTTACATCATACACAGCTGCTCCATGTGAAGATGATTTTTCGTGGCTTGAGAACTATTCCAGTGCTTTCTTCCAGTTGTCAAAACCGCTCCATACAAACGCTGCATCAGGTTTGCAGCCTTGATGATTAGCCCTCATGCAGAAGAAACAACATGCCTTGTTGTCTGTTGTGCATAGGTGAAGCCAAGGGTATTGCTGGAACCATGATCTTTGGAAATAGCGGGGCCTTCCTGAACTTACCATGATCAGTTTGGAGAGGACTGTGTCGCTCTGTGGCTGAAAGGGGCTGACTGCGTCCTTGCAGCACACAGTAGACTGACATTTTGGTTTTCTTACAGTAGCAGGTCGGTCAATGTCATCACGAGGAGACTGCGCAGGTCGGTTGGCGTCGTCACGAGGAGACTGTATGATTGATGCACCTTCTGTAGGAGATGAGAAAACACTTTCTTCCTCCTTTTCTTCATCATTTTCACTGTCCTGGTTTGATGAAGTGTTAGGCTCACAAAATGTTCACCTATTTGCCCTATTAGGGCAGGTGGAAGGGATGATTCAATGTCTCCCGCCAAGATCTTATTCATCAGGTAGCATATCCTGGAGCTCTCTTGCTGACTTGTTACGATGTGTGTGTCCCTACCAATCATTCTCGCCATAGCTTGCACTACAATAGCATCAGCATATATGCCATTCCTGGCAATGTTGGTCAGGTATTGGTTAGTAATGTGTGACCAAAGTGGGTTAGCTGCAGAGAGGTTCCCGAGAAATGTGTTGACATCTTTCTTGAGCGAGTTTGACAGGAAGTATGACAAGTATGGCGACAAGGTGATGCACCATCAAACATATCTCTCTATCTCTCTTCCCCCCCCCCCCCTCTCTCTCTCTCTCTCTGATTTTTTTGGAGGTGCTCAATATTAGGGGGGGGGCAGTATATAAGGCTGCCCCCCCCCATATTTTTCTGGAGGGGGGCATGCCCCCCCCCCCCCCCCTGCTTCCGCCGCCTGTGGTTCTGAGTGCATTTGTGTGGACTTTTACACACATGCACACACACTCACTCACACACACACACACACACACACACACACACACACACACACACACACACACTTGTGTGTAAAACCCCTGGGCATGTGGGGAGAAGGAGGGGTGTACATGCATGCATGCATGCCTGTGGGTTTAGGGAGAGGGAGTGGAAAAGTGAGGAGGAAACAGTATGTTAAAAGTGCATAGATGTGAATGTAAGGGTTGCAAGAATGTGTGTATCTGTGTGTGTATGTACTTAGGATTTCACATATCGGTGAAACTTTGAACAGAAAAATATTCACAAGCAATGGAAATGTGCACTGAATTTACAGCAGTGGCTTTGCCCCATCACATTTCAGTTTCAGTCGGTGGTAGACCAACAAATGTTGCAGGGGAAATGAAAGTCAATGTTTCAGCTTATGTTGCAAGCTGTACAACTAAATGTTCCTCTCCCTTAACTCTTACCACATAAGACATTTTGGTGCTGATTTTTTATTAATAGAAGGGTTATGATAGTTGATGATCATAAAATTAAGATTATGCATGAATATATGTATCGCAAAATTTTGAAACAAATTTTTAAAAGAATTATTAGTAAGTCTACCAAACAACTGGGACAAACAAATTACAAGACAAAACATGACGCGTTTCGACCTCTTAGGTTTTCTTAAGGCAAGATAAACAACAATGCACCGAATTTGAGAAAATAAGTGATTGCTAGTTCCTCGTTTTCATCATCCTGAATGTTCACACACACGCGCGCACGCACACACACACACACACACACACACACACACACATGTGCGCTCACACACGCACTCACTCATACACACACAAACTCGGTGATTTCCATTGCTGTCGGTGAAGTATTTCATATTTACACTTTCAAGTACGTTTCTTCATCCCGTCCCCTTCTTTCCCCACCCTCCACCCCAAACCTCCCTCCAATCCCCTCCTAGTGAAAGCCGTGTCAAGTCATTTACATAGTGACTGCGAATTTGATTATTTACACTTTTATCCAATTAACTTATCTTTAGTGTGTGCGTGTGTGTGTGTGTGCACATGTGTGGGTGCGTGCGTGCATATGTGTGCATGCGTGCGCGTGACTTTGCATCATTCTGTATTGTTGTAGTCATGATTGCCTCTAATTTCTGTTTTATTAAGCTCACTTTGGTTTCAGTAAAAAGACAAACACCCACTTCAGTGAGCAGTCGAAGTTCACAAGTCGTATTCATTCAAAGTCAACATCAAACAACACAAAAGGTAGCAGTATTCATTCAGAGTTGAGTGAACATCAAACAAACCAAAAAATATGGAAGTGGAAGAAACAATTAAAAAGATTAAAACCATTTTGAGCCTTTTAACTAAAAAAAATCATTGCAAATCAAACATGTAACAAGTGACACCGCCATGAAATACGCCACACAGTAATCATGCTTCCTCGTAAAACTTGAGACAAAAGATCAACAGTCATTAAAAAAAAGTATAGTGCAAAACAAACAAGAAAGAAAGAAAACTACAATATGCATAAATAAATAAAAACAGCTTTTGAAAAAAGTGCGGGGGGCGGGAGGGCTTGAAGTGGTTGCAACACCGGTAACATTACTCAGAGCAAAACGAACGTTGGTAAAATGGTTGACGACACCAGCAAGAAGAGCAAAGAGGGCGGTAGGAATCGGACGGAAGCAGCGGTTATACCTGTCCAAACACAGAATACCAGCTTAGCGTTAAAGCGAGCGGAAGACGATATGAACGAGTTTGGAAATTTCGTTCTACTCATAGCCCATAGATAGCAAGCACACAGAGAACTTAAAACCTAGACGAATGTGGACAAGTGTCAAACACGACAGGTTACAAACACTTGACAAATCGTTCTGGCCCCCTGGTGGATCAAAGAGCCGCCGCCAGTTTCGTGTTTCAGGGTGGAATCGCCGACTCCACGCCTAAGCCCGGCTGTTCCTTTCTCCGTCAGGACTTGGGACCAGGCAATGGCGGGGAATACACACACTACACCCAACAAAACTCCACACACACGAATTCGCAGTTCCAGTACTGGTGATGCAACTGTGCTCTAACAGCTACGCATTCCCTTGATTCTGCTTCTTTGATCTCTATTGCATACCTCTCAGGTGCATTGGTTGGAAGATAACGGTAACAGTGAAAGAAAGACAAGAACAGAAATGAAATGAAATAGGAAAATGGATGCCTTACTCACAAAAAAAGTAGAAAAAAAAACCTGTGTCGACAAAAACAGTCAATGGCCGAACTTCAAAAGAAAATCAACTCTCTCTCTCTCTCTCTCTCTCTCTCTCTCTCTCTCTCTCTCTCTCTCCTCTCTCCAGTCATGCTTAGTCCCTTATCGGGGCAAGGCTCGGATGAAAAAAAGGATGTGTTTACTTATGTTACCCTTGGAAATAAAGATTATCATCATCATCCTCGTCATCATCATCATCGTCTATCTTCCTCCCTCTGTGTGTGTGTGTGTGTGTGTGTGTGTGTGTGTATGTGCGTGTGTGTGTGTGTGTGCGTGTGTGTGTGTGTGTGTGTGTGTGTGTACATACATATTATACATACATATAATATACATATAAAATATATATATATATATATATATATATATATATATGGAGAGAGAGGAGAGAGAGAGAGAGAGAGAGAGAGAGAGAGAGGAGAGAGAAGCGCAAACAACAGTACAAGTATGACAGCCGTTTGTACTATAACCGTTAGCAGGAGATCAAGGCCTGGCTTACCACAGTCAAAACCATACTGGGTCTGGGCGTCCACAATGAAGTCTATGACATCCTTGGGGAACTTGTCACACAGGTCGGCAACGCAGCTGTGATACTTACGTAGCACTCTGAAAAGAGATCATCACTTCAAGGGTAGAACAAACAAAATACACACACACACACGCGCGCGCGCGCGCGCACCACACACACACACACACACACACACACACACACACACACACACACACACACACACACATTGGGGAACTCTCGCACAGGTCGGCTACGCGGCTGTGATACTGACGTAGGACTCTGAAAAGATTTCACCATCCGAGTTATAGAAAAACCACACACACACACACACACACACACACACATATACCATAAGCAGGGACAATTAAGTAGAAGGGCACCCGAGCACCATGGGCCATCCGGCCCAGCATTTTACAATTCGTACCTTGGTTACATTAATCGGTTCAGTTGTTTCACTTCTTGTAACTGTTTCGTATTCATTTCTTTATATATTGCAATCACCTCCTTCATTGCTTTTCCCTGAGGGCAAGATGTTAAGTAGAATTTCGAACTTATTCTTTCCCCCTTAAATTTAAAAAAGAAATGTTCGTTTGTACTCTCTCCCCGCCACCTTCTCCTCCTCCTCTTACTGCTCCTCCTCCTCCTTCTCCTCCTCTTACTGCTCCTCCTCCTCCTCTTACTGCTCCTCCTCCTCCTTCTCCTCCTCTTACTGCTCCTCCTCCTCCTCTTACTGCTCCTCCTCCTCCTCAGTCTTCTCCTCTTCCTCCTCTCTTCACCACTCACTGATCAATGAAGTGGTAGAGCAACGAGTTATAGGTTCGAATCCCGCTAACGTCCACGCAGCACAGAACTTTGAAAATGTCTGTAGAAATCTTAATTTGTCCTTACCGGGTCAAATCCCGCTTACCTTCAATGCAGCACAAAACTTTGAAAATGTCGGTAGAAATCTGGTCGTCGTTCAGATGGTTTTTGTGCTGTGTTACATAGAAACCACCACCACCATTTTCTCCACCCACCCACTCCCACCTTCCTTTTATATCCCTTCTCCCTTCCTCTCCCTCCTCCTGTCCCCCCCTCATCCTCCAACCGTCACCCTCTCACCCTTCCACCCGCTCTCCGGAATGGCTGTCATCTGACGTATCATCTTTGCTGGATTGATGTGGGCGTTAACTGATTGTTATTGCATGTGGACTTTTAACTGAATGTCACTGGATGCGAGTATTAACTGAATATTACTGGATGTGGACGTTTACTCAATGTGATTGGATGTGAGCATTAACTGAATATTACTTGATGTGGGTGTAAACTGAATGCTACTGGATGTGGACGTTAACTGAATGTTACTGGATGTGGACGTTAACTGAATGTTACTGGATGTGGACGTTAACTGAATGTTACTGGATGGGGACATTTACTGAATGTTACTGGATGTAGACGTTAACCGATTGTTATTGGACATGGACGTTAACTGGATGTTACTGGATGGGGACGCTAACTGAATGTTACTGGATGGGGACATTTACTGAATGTTACTGGATGTAGACGGTAACTGAATGTTATTGGATGTGGACGTTAACTGAATGTTACTGGGTGGGAACGTTAACTTAATGTTACTGGATGAACGTTAAACGTTGTTGGATGTGGACGTTAACTGATCGTTATTGGATGTGGACGTAAACTGAATGTTATTAATGTGGATGTTAATTGAATGTTACTGGATGTGGACGTTAACTGAATGTTACTGGATGTGGACATTAACTGAATGTTACTGGATGTGGACGTTAACTGAATGTTATTGATGTGGACGTTGACTGAATGTTACTGGATGCTGACGTTAACTGAGTATCACGGAATGGGAACGTTAACCGAGTGTTACTGAATGTGGACGTTAACTGAATGTTACTGGATGTGGACGTTAACTGAATGTTACGGAATGGGAACGTTAACTGAATGTCACTGGATGTGGACGTTAACTGAATGTTACTGGATATGGACATCAACTGAATGTTACCGAATGGGAACCTTAACTGAATGTCACTGGATGTGGATGTTAACTGAATGTCACTGGATGTGGACGTTAACTGAATGTTACCGAATGGGAACGTTAACTGAATGTGACTGGATGTGGACGTCAACTGAATGTTACCGAATGGGAACGTTAACTGAATGTCACTGGATGTGGATGTTAACTGAATGTTACTGGATGTGGACGTTAACTGAATGTCACTGGATGTGGATGTTAACCGAATGTTACCGAACGGGAACGTTAACTGAATGTTACTGGATGTGGACGTTAACTGAATGTTACGGAATGGGAACGTTAACTAAATGTTACTGGATGTGGACGTTAACTGAATGTTACAGCATTGGAACGTTAACTTAATGTTACTGAATGGGGACATTAACTGAATGTTACTGGATGGGGATGTAAACTGAATGTTACGGGATATGGACGTTAACTGAATGTTACGGAATGTGGACGTTAACTAAATGTTTATTGGATGGGGACGGTAACTGAACGTTATTGATGTGGACGTTAACGGAATGTTACTGGATGTGGACGTTAACTGAATGTTGCCAGATGTTGACATTACTTGAATGTTACTGTATGTAGACGTTAACGGAATGTTACTGGATGTGGACGTTAACTGAATGTTACTGGATGTGGACTTTTACTGAATGTTATCGGATGTCGACTTTACTTGAATGTTACTTATGTAGACGTTAACTGAACGTTAATGGATGTGGATGTTTACTGAATGTTACTGGATGTGGACGTTAACTGAATGTTACCGGATGCCGACATTACTTGAATGTTACTGTATGCAGACATCAACGGAATGTCACTGGATGTGGACGTTAACTGAATGTTACCGAATGGGAACGTTAACTGAATGTCACTGGATGTGGACGTCAACTGAATGTTACCGAATGGGAACGTTAACTGAATGTTACTGAATGTGGATGTTAACTGAATGTTACTGGATGTGGACGTTAACTGAATGTCACTGGATGTGGATGTTAACTAAATGTTACCGGATGTGGACGTTGACTGAATGTTACGGAATGGGAACGTCAACTAAATGTTACTGGATGTGGACGTTAACTGAATGTTACAGAATTGGAACGTTAACTTAATGTTACTGGATGGGGACATTAACTGAATGTTACTGGATGGGGATGTAAACTGAATGTTACGGGATATGGACGTTAACTGAATGTTACGGAATGTGGACGTTAACTAAATGTTATTGGATGGGGACGGTAACTGAACGTTATTGATGTGGACGTTAACGGAATGTTATTCAGATGTGGACGTTAACTGAATGTTACCGGATGTCGACATTACTTGAATGTTACTGTATGTAGACGTTAACTGAATGTTACTGGATGTGGACTTTAACTGAATGTTACCGGATGTCGACATTACTTGAATGTTACTGTATGTAGACATTAACTGAATGTTACTGGATGTGGACGTTTACTGAATGTTACTGGATGTAGACGCTAACTGAATGTTACTGGATGTGGACGTTTACTGAATGTTGCTGGATGTGGACGTTAACTGAATGTTACCGGATGTCGACATTACTTGAATGTTACTGTATGTAGATGTTAACGGAATGTTACTGGGTGTGGACATTTACTGAATGTTACTGGATGTGGACTTTAACTGAATGTTACTGGATGTCGACATTACTTGAATGTTACTGTATGTAGACATTAACTGAATGTTACTGGATGTAGACGTTAACGGGATGTTACTGGATGTGGAAATTTACTGAATGTTACTGGATGTGGACGTTTACTGAGTGTTACTGGATGTGGACGTTTACTGAATGTTAATGGATGTGGATGTTTACTGAATGTGGACTTTAACTGAATGTTACCAGATGTCGACATTACTTGAATGTTACTGTATGTAGATGTTAACGGAATGTTACTGGGTGTGGACATTACTGAATGTTACTGGATGTGGACTTTAACTGAATGTTACTGATGTCGACATTACTTGAATGTTACTGTATGTAGACATTAACTGAATGTTACTGGATGTAGACGTTAACGGGATGTTACTGGATGTGGAAATTTACTGAATGTTACTGGATGTGGATGTTTACTGAATGTTACTGAATGTGTACGTTACTGAATGTTACTGCATGTTGGACGTTTACTGAATGTTACTGGATGTGGACGTTTACTGAATGTTACGGAATGTGGACGTTAACTGAATGTTACTGGATGGGGACGTTAAATGAATGTTACTGGATGTGGACATTTACTGAATGTTACCGGATGTGGACGTTCACTGAATGTTCCTGGATGCGGACCTTAACTGAACGTGATTGGATGTGGACCTTAACTGAATGTTACTGGATGGATGTTAATTGAATGTTACTTTAAACCTCAGAGACCCAAGATATGTTTTAATTGTAAGATGATTATAAGATTTGGTTTAGAATACATTTCAATCCTACTGACGAGGATCACCAACCAGATTTACTTTATTATGATGCTGACCTACTTTTTTTTCTTGTTCCACGGATGACCCACTGGGCCGTCAGGGTGATGAAATAACTTTTTTCTTACATATCAATGTATACTTCCAAACTTGCCAGCATCATTACTATTCACATTCAGCCATTCTTCCATTAAGTTCACACACAAAACGTTCAGTTTCTTTTGAAAATGTACACTGAACTTCACATTTGACAAACTAAAAATGTTCACAACAGCCAGAACTTTGCGATTGTCAAGCTAAAGATGTTCTCAATAACAGTCCAATGCAGAACTTTGCAACTGACAAGCTAAAGATGTTCTCAATAACAGTCACAATGCAGAACTTCGCAGATGACAAACTAAAGATTTGTTTTCAGTAACAGTCACGCTTCATGAACATGAACAATAACAGTTAGTTGACATGCTCTGAAGCAGTTCCTCTTCTCTGTGAAGCAAAGATTCACTCTGCATTTCTCGCAGATGCTATTGCATTTCATGTGGCACAGCTTGCAGCGTTGACGATCATCTGTCTTCAGGGGAAAGTGGAAGTACCCGTCTAATCTGACATCTGGCTCTGGCATGGTCTGCAGAGATTTCGTCTTCCTCGCAGGAGGAGGTTGAGCTGTATTCTCAGATGCCCGACTACGCTTTTGCCTTTCGCGTCCAGCTGAATCAGCAACGTCACCACTTTTGCCTGGAAGACGCTCTCTGAGAATATCTCGGTTCGCTATGCCAAGAAGCTTGCATACACGGCGATTATGACAACCAGGCATTGACCAGCATCATGCAAACTGTGCGCCAGAAGACTTACAAGTACCATCGTTTTGACTTCATGCGGTACGTGTGTTCGGCGACGTAACAATCATGCAAGTCCACGCCCCCCCCGCCCCCCCCCCCCCCCCCAAATCATGTTTTCATTGTAGTTCCTGATGACTGCAGGGCGCTGGACTTGCACGTGTGTCCTACTTGACTTGCCATACCGCTTCACGGAGTTGGTAGGGTCAGTGCCGTAGTACGTCGACAATGCGGTGACTGCTCTGGTGTCGTACCATTTCACAGCCACAACACTGGAAGAACGCTCAACACTCTGGTCAATGGTGTCCCTGCCTTTCTTCTTCATGTTATTGTCACACAGGAGATTGACACCGGGGATGCGGTTAGGTCGAACAGTACCAGTGTAATTGAAGCCCGCCTCAATCATTGCAGTCACTAAAGGCAAGCCAGTGAAAAACTTGTCTGCTGTGATCTTGTAGTTGAATGGAGGCAGTTCAGGATATTCTGTGGCAATGATGTACAGAGTTTCAGGACAACGTCAGTTCCAACGCCTAGCAGGCTCTTTTTTTTCCATCTCTGTTGCCTTGATACACATCTAAGTCAAAGAGAATGCTGCGTGCCCCAGTTCTGGCCCAGACCTTTATCCCCCATGGGTGTGGTTTTCCCTTGACGTACTGTTTCAGCTTACTAAATTTCCCTTTGAATGGAATCATCTCGTCTGCGCTGTTGTGCTCCTCTGGCACCACTTTCTGGCAGTTCTTTCTGAATTTGTGCAACCATAGTCTAATCTTCCAGAGTTTGTCTTTCTTGTCTTCTTCCTGTACTGCGTTGTTGTCAACAAAGTAAATGACAGACAGCAGAAGCTGAAAGCGGTTTCTGGACACCACTTCAGCAACATGTTCATGTCGGGTGTCTGTTGCCCTGTAACACCTGCTCCCAGGCATTTTAACCAAGCCCATTCTGAAAAAAACAACAACATACCAATCACTTACTCAAGTTCTTTTTTGGTGGTGTCAGCTGGCTTTCCAGTTTTTCTACGCTGTACTGGTTGGTTTTGTTGACAAGCAGCTGCAGTATGTCATCCGTGAGGAATTGAAAAAGAAATGGAAGGGGTGTATTTGAATTTCACGCATTTGCAAATTTTTTTCGTCTCCCCGCATTTGATTTTCCCGCATTTGGTTGTTTGAATTTCACGCATGTGAGCTTTTGAAAGTCACGCATGTGAGCTTTTGAAAATCATGCATGTAGTGTATGCGTTGGGGTGTGTGTACATGAGATAGAGTTGCTCGTGACCGATGATGAGTCTCAATTCACCTTGAAATAAGTTGAAACATTTAAGTTTTCTATTAGATGAGATGGTAATTTGTACACGAAAAAGACACTGTTTCAAATTCTTCAAGAGGTGAATGAAGAATCATTCTGACACATGTCTTCAATTCTTTCACATACTCAAGCAATTTTTACAGTAAAACACATATACACATGTACCTCTTCACCACACACACACACGCATACACACACACACACACATCAAGGAGAGGAAAAAATAATTCAAATAATCACAGTTTAATTGTAAATAAGAATAAAATACATGTAAGAATATAAGAATAAAATACATGTCTTCAATTCATTCACATACAAGAATAAAATACATGCGAGAATAAAATACATGTCTTCAATTCATTCACCAACAAGAATAAAATACATGCGAATGACATTCAGAGTTTTGCTGGGAGATTCTTCCAAGACATTTTTGTCACGAACTGTTTTCTCGAAATGTCATTGGCAGCGTATCGTCTCTTGATTGTTGCCATCGCATCACGCTTCAAACGGGCTTGTCGACGCAAAACCGGAGCCCCACGACCAGTCCTGATTGTATTCAGCTTTGTAGCGCTGTAAGCTTGTATGTCCTTCAGGTTGGCCATCAGCTCGAACACATTGGGGTGTGGGGATCTGAACTGGTCCGAGAAATGCCGGTGGAACGACTCACATCCATTCGTTGTCTTCACCTCATCCAGGTCATGGTTGGCCCATAGAGTTGGAGGGAAAGTAGCGTCCGGTGCAGCATACGTGGACAGGATGTAGTCAGAAAACTGCACACACCTCTCATCATCGGGAGCATCGTCCATGATATCAAAAGCCAGGCAGTCCTCAACTTCCGTTGGGTTCAGGAAGCTGAGACCGAAGAAACGCTTCAACCACAAACCAACGTCTGAATCAGGTTGTTGGTAGTCGACTGACAGTCCAAGACTGTTGATCTTTCGATACCAGGCCTGTGAAAGATGAAAGAAACATCCCCGGATCGAAGCATTCGGCCAGATCTTGAGCACAGCCTTGTGGGTTGCCAGTTCGAAGTCAAGATTGATTGATGTAACATCCAGATGAAGTCCTTGCTGGACACACATGAAGTGGACTGCTTGGAACATTTTGTGGTAAATGTCCTCTGACTTCGAAGGAAGTAGGCAGAACACACATGGCACATAGACACCGTTTTTGAAAGCATGCAGGATGTATAGTTGAGTAAAAAACCGAGGACATGTTTTGAAGGTGCCGTCCCCCAGGATTGTGACAGCAGGATCACAGAGAAGATGTAGATTTGATGGTGCTGCAAAAATAATGATTCCGTTTCACTGTCATTGAGCTGCACCATGTCTTCTTTGTGTTCAGATAAAAGTCCATATTGGGTAACATATTCATGTGTTTCGAGTCTATTCTTGGGTTGTTTTGGCATGTGCTTCTTTCTCTCATTCCACATCGCGTATCTCACGTACACAACGTCACGCATGTCAAAGTCATCTTCTGGCAACTTCCCTAGCTCTCTCCTCATCAATTTTGCCGGCCTTTGAAATAGATCCTCGGCTGCACGTTTTTGCATTGTTTTCGAAATTCGGAGACGGAAATGTCTTTCTCTGTCTTTAGTTCATGATTGTGCTCATTTGAGTAAATCGGGTCCTTGAAGTCGAGACTTGTTTTCAAGCGCGCTGGACATCCACGTATCGAACAACGCCATGTCTTTGATTTCTCGGTTTCACGGTCCTTGACGTATAAACTCCCACGGCTGAGAATTGCCGGATTTCCCCTGTTGGTTGTTGTAATCGTGATATTCGTCTCTTGCTGTGCCATGGCGAAATGAGCCGTGTAGTTGAACTGAATTGTGATTTGTGAGTTGTGAGCGAAGCGTCGTGACGTATAAACTCCCACGGCCGGATTTCCCATGTTGGTTGTTGGTATTCGTGTCTTGCTGAATTGTGATTTGTATTCACGCGTCTATACACGGGACTCACTCACAAACACACCGATGCGGGGGGTGCGTGTGCATGCATGTGCGTGAAATTCAAATGACAAGTAAGGAGAGATTTTAACTGGAAACCTGCGTGAAATTCATGTGTTAATAAATCCGAGAAATTCATAGCGTGAAATTCAAAAGTGCGTGAAATTCAGTTGCACCGAATGGAAGTGAGAAGGCAGGCCATAACCCTCTGGTAACTCCAAAACTTTGCCCTTGAATGCTGTGTTGGGTGGTGTAAAATTGTCCTTCGTCCATACATATTCTGGTTTCTTCTTTGCTTTGGCTGAGGAAGAAGTTGCAGAAGACTTTGTTTTTGCTGAAGAGGATGTCGACGTGGATGATTGCTGCTGGACAAGCTCCTCTTCATCTGGGGAAAGAGATGCGTTGAAATCGGAATCCGTTTCTCTGTCACTTTGCTCGTACTCCAGTGTTTCCTCATCAGTTGAATCAGTCCCAAGGTCGCCGTCATGTGGGTCAATGGCATCCAGAATGTTCATCGCCTGTGACAAGTTGTACATTCTCTTCGTGCGTTGCTGACACCAGATGCCATTCTGTGAAACAGAACCAAATCGAAAGACCATGGTTACTTTTCATCAATTAGACTAAGAGTGTCTTCTTTTTTAGAGAGAGAGAGAGAGAGAGAGAGAGAGAGAGAACAGGATATTTTCCCCATCACAATGCAGATCATATTTTACAGTGTTCACAGAACATACACAGATCACATCATAAATTGCAAGAATTTTATATTAAATGCTCCCCCCCCCCCCCCCAAAAAAAAAAAAAAAAAAAAGAAAAAAAGAAAAAAAAAAAAAAGAAAAGAAAGGAGGAAAAAAAGGAAGAGAAAAGACAAAAACAAGAAAAGGCAAAAACAGAGACAAAATCACATGTATACACCCACGCACGTTAATTTTGCACTCTGGTAGGATTTCTTATCATTAGATCTACTTTATAAGTGATCATTAGATCTGCTTTATAAGTGATCATTAGATCTGCTTTATAAGTGATCATTAGCTCTACTTTAAAAGTGATCATTAGATCTACTTTATAAGTGATCATTAGATCTGCTTTAAAAGTGATCATTAGATCTGCTTTATATGATCATTAGATCTGCTTTATAAGTGATCATGAGCTCTACTTTAAAAATGATCATTAGATCTGCTTTATAAGTGATCATTAGATCTACTTTATAAGTGATCATTAGCTCTCCTTTAAAAGTGATCATTAGATCTACTTTAAAAGTGATCATTAGATCTAGGTCTATTGTATTTAGATCTACTTTATATGTTCACATGTGGAATGAAATTCATTCCTAGTTACCAGCGATAGCATTCAATACTAGGGCTTCTTGTGACCACCAAGACCTGCTGGGTCACATATGACCCATGTAAACTAAAGCCCTGTGTGACCACCATGGCCCATTGAGTCACCCGTGACCCAATACTTTTACGAAGGTGCAAAATGAACTAAAAACCCATATTTTCCACTAAGTAACATGTCAAAGGTTCAGATAAGCATGTTTTCTATAAAACTGCGAAATATTGTGCATAGATCTTACCTTGAAAGGATTCTTTGGATGTAGAAGTGCCAGGGTGGATAATCGTGCGCCACAAAGCCTTGAACGCGCCATTTGCAGAAGGGACATAATCTCCTAGCAGTTCCTCAAGGAAGACTAGTTATATCCCTTTTGTCCTAGGGATGATGCATTGGGCCTTGGGGGTAGAAAAAAAAAGTCCATGAAATGCTTTCAGGTGTATTGTAGTGACCATGTGTATTTGTCTGGGTCACTGGTGACCCTGTGGGCCTCTGAGCCTAGTTCCGACACTGCTATGCCTACGTTCTTTGAATTCTGGCCCGTTTTTACTTTGATGACAATTTCCCGCTTTTTTTTTTTCTATTTACTTCAATTTGTATTCAATCATATTGCTCCATGTCGTGGCCCTAATTACTTCAATTTGTATTCAATCATATTGCTCCATGTCGTGGCCCTAATGATTCAAATCACGTGTCGTTTTGCTTGTCACTTTCATATCTGGGGGGGAGGGGGGCTAAGTGCACTCGTATGCACGAGAAAAATCATCGATTATTTGCAGGGGGAAGGGGGGGGGGGGGGGGGGGGGAACGCTGACGGGCTGTTTTCCGACAGTCGAGCCCAAAAGCGCAGGCGCTGGTGGACAGGTCAGCGTTCACAAATACGCGCGTTCTCATCTACACACACACGCACGCGCGCGCGCACACACATAATCAGAGAGAAAGAGAGAGAGAGAGAGGGGGGAGACAGAGGGGGGCATGGACACGGGTAAAGGGAGACAAGACAATTTTTTTTATTATCCAGGGAATGATGTACTGGGTGGCTTTTTTTTTTTTTTCGTGTTTTCTGCATCCACGTGGGGTAAAATCACAAGAGACATGTGAAAACTAGGAGAGAGAGAGAGAGAGAGAGGGGGGGGGGGGGGGGGGGAGAGAGAGAGAGAGAAGACAGACAGACAGAGAGAAACAGAAAGAGACAGACAGAGAGAGAAACAGAGACAGACAGACAGAAGAGAGAGAGAGAGAGAGAGAGAGAGAGAGAGAGAGAGAGAGAAGAGACAGAGACAGAGAGGACAGAGAGAGACAGAGACAGTGACAGAGAGAAGACAAGCAGCCAGACACACAGGCTGGGCAGACAGAGACAGACGAACGGGAAGGAAGCGAGAGAGGAGGTGGAAGGGGGGAGGGGGGGGGGGGACCCTCACTTGCAGTACTTGTCCTTGTGTGTGATGACCTTGCCGTGGAGGCTGTCGGTGTAGGCCGAGGTACAGAGCACCAGGTCAGGGTCAATGCAGTCATCTGGGGCCGACTGCGGCACCACGCCTCGCCAACACCACAGCGCCAACACTGTCACTGGGCACAGACACAGTGGTGGTACTGTCAGTATAGTAGTAGTAGTAGTAGTAGTAATAGTAGTAGTCTTTAATGTCTGTTCATGTGATCTAACACCCCCCCCCCCCCAAAAAAAAAAAAAAAAAAAAAAAAAGAAAAAAAAAGAAAAAGAAAAAAAAAGAAAAAGAAAAAAAGACAAAAAAAAAAACCAGCAACAATAAAAAAGATAAAGTAACGTCAAATACAAAGATACAACGACTGCATCTGATTACAGAGAAGAAAAAAAAATCGGACTCTGAGTTAATGCTAATCCAATGTCACATATTAGTGAGGAACTATTTAAAATTTCATCCAGGGAAGATTCTGATAAAGCAGGCAAAAAAGCTTTTCAACTGCTTACATCTTAGAAGTATAATCGCATCTTTGATTTTTGTTTCCACCACAAATGCATTTTATGTCGTTAGTATATTTTGTTTTAAAGCATTAAGTTTAAGTCTGTAAACCAAAGAGGTCATTGACCTTACATGATATAAGCCATTTCGAGTAATTAAAATAGTATCATACCGGGGTGGCTGATTTTTTGGGTGGTTGGACCAAAAGTACCCAGAATCCTCTAGTTTCTCCCTGAAGTGCTTCCAACACGCATTCTATAATAATCTATTTCCCTCTGGAAGAGACAGAGGAATATTTAAACTACATGCATTGTCAGCACGTTTTGCTCCACTTTTGCCAGTCTATCAACGTTTTCGTCACAATGGATTCCGTAACGTGAGGGCACCCAGCAGAATGTAATACTACAGCATCTCAAAAGTAGTAGAGGCGTGTCCTGAAGGAATCCACAAATGGCTCTGTGGCCATGGAATGTTATCAGTTTGGTTTGACTGGCAAAGAGATTAAAACATTAAGTTGTGATAAGGGGCCCAAAGTCGAACGGTTAGAGTGTTTGCCACCCGAAGTGGGTGTATGTGTGGTGGTGGTGGTGGTGTTTGTGGTGGAGGGGGGTGCTGACAGTTGTCAGTTCGAATCACACGTGGTGCTGTTCGATTTTCGCAGAGGTCCTGGTTCTCCCGGCCACGATTTAGTTCAGAGTTCTGTTGTTTCTTGTTGACAGTCTCATCTTTGGTGACCTGTCCGAAACGTTACTTCCGCACTGTGTTGCCTCCCTGGTGCCACGATCTACAGGGAACAATCGATACCATCATGAGGCGTCCCGTTGGTGAAGACGCTGTACTGCTGCCGATTCACTTCTTGGTGTTCAGTGGTGGTCATTTTGATCATAAACATACCTATGACACCACCTAATAGCACCCTTTCTCGTACAACAACAACAACAATCATCATCATCATCGTCATCTTCTAAATGACGATGATGATGACCATGATGATACTGCTAGTAACAACGATGACGGTGACAACAACAACAATAAAGCAAAGTAAAACAATGAAATCAAGATACAAAAGAACAAAATGTGAATATGGATATAGCATTTCAGTTATTAATAGATTAAGTTATGATAATAATGATGATGATTATAATAATTATTACTATCATCATGATTATTGCTATTGCTATTATTGCTGTTGTTGTTGCTATTATTATTATTGCTATTGTTGTTGTTGTTGTTATTGTCGGTGATGGTGTTGTAAAAATAACACAGTAAAGCAAAACAAAACCATGAGATTCAGTTTAGAAAGAAAACAAAACCAGAACAGCGGTGTTATGAAGAGGGAAACTCGAACACTTTTATTGTAGACTGTATTCATCCTCATCGGGCGATGTGTGAAAAATGGGAGAGGGCGAAGGGGCGGGTGAGAACGTGGGTGAAGCGCGGCCATGCTTCGGCTTGAATATGAAAACATGTTCTTAAGACAGTGTATGTCGCTGGGACACGTGACACACAGCACATCTAGTCCACCGCACGCCGTGATTTCATCTTTGGGACACGTTCTGTACACCTGAAATCATTTGTCATCACACCAGGGATGTGTTCACAAGGAGGCCTTCACAAACATTCACAAAACTGACCAAACAAAACAGAAAATGTAGACGCAAAGTTTGTGAGAAAATAGCTGACAAGTCCGGGTTCAAAAAGCACAAACAAAAAGAGAGCATCTAAATTACTGGACAGCTAACTGGCTTACCTATAAGCAACCAATGCTGCTTGCTGGAAGTCGTGAGCTGCATCCCGTTACGTTCATGTAATCCCACCACGGTTTCCAGACTGATCCCTTTTCTGTCTCACACCTGCTGCCAATGCACCTGTATCACGATTAGACCTAAAGCACTTCGGTGCGTGTTCAAAGCAACTCGCTCCTCTCTTTTTTCAACCCGTTTGAAACGTTTCCCCTGATGTCCCAGATGCGAGTTTTTAGTCATTAAATGAACGTGAAATTCTTAGTTTGAACACTGTCGGACCGGTACAATAACTCTTTTATTATTCGTACTTGACCCTTTCACTTAAGCAAAATCGACGCAATGTCGTACAC
>CM065714.1:144374906-144394906 GCA_033310375.1 Conus canariensis
CCCAGCTATGTCATGTCTTGCATCCGTGCCAACCCTCCACGCCCACCCACGTCACGCCCTGCATCTGTGCCCCCTTCATCCCAATACAACCACCCACATGACTCTTGCATCAACGCCCCACTGCCCCTATACACCCACCGTGCCTCGACCTTCATCCGCACCCCCTTTGCCCCAATAAGACACCGATGTCACGACCGTTATCCGCGCCCTCTCTGCCCAATACGCCCACCATGTAACGGCCTTTATCCGCCCCCTCTGCCCCCAAAGATACCCATGTCACACCCTTCATCCGTGCCTCCTCTGCCCTAACAAGACACCCACGTCAAGACTTTCATTCGCTCCCCTCTGCCCCAAAATTCCCAACATGTCACGTCATTCATCTGCACCCTCTCTGCCCGAATACGACCACGACGTCAAGCCCTTCACCTGAGCTCCCCTTCTGCCCCAATACGCCAAGCCACGTCACATGCTTCATCCACGCCCCTTCTGCCCCAGTACGCCCACCATGTCACGCCCTTCATCCACGCCTCCAATACACTGTCCCACACCACGTTCTTCATCTGCGCCCCCTCTTCCCTAATACACCCATCCACGTCACGCCCTTCATCCACGACCCAGTATCCATGGTAACCCTGGATCCACGTCCTCCGTACCTCCACACGTCATACCTTTCACTTGTTCCTCCCCACCTCCTCCCATGTACACCCATTCTTGTCACGCTCTGTGTCCGCACCTTCCATGCCCCCCACCCCTCCCCCCATTTCGCCATCTATGTCGGACCCTGCTTACACGCTCCTTCCGCCTCGTTACGCCCCTCCACCCTCCAGCTCCATCCCATGTGCCTATCCATTTCTCATGCTGCTTCCGCTCCACCCCATCCCCCTCCAGTTCGCTCACCTCCAGTCCTTCATTCCCGCCACGTTTGCCCCAATATCACCATATCATGCCCTTCATCTGCGCCTCGTTTGCCCCAGTATCACCATGTCATGCCCTTCATCTGCGCCTCGTTTGCCCCAATATCACCATATCATGCCCTTCATCTGCGCCTCGTTTGCCCCAATATCACCATATCATGCCCTTCATCTGCCCCTCGTTTGCCCCAGTATCACCATATGCCCTTCATCTGCGCCTCGTTTGCCCCAGTATCACCATATCATGCCCTTCATCTGCGCCTCGTTTGCCCCAATATCACCATATCATGCCCTTCATCTGCGCCCTGTCCGCCCTGATCAGCCCATCCACATCACGTCCATCACGGCCCCTCTGTCCTATACACCCATCATATCACGTCCCTCATCTGTGCTCCCTCTGCCTGAATACACCCACCAATGTCATCCGCGCTCCCTCTGTTCCAATACGCCCACCATAGTACGCCCTTCATCTGTCCCCTCTGCCCCAATATACCCATCCAGTCACGCCCTTTATCCCGGCCCCCTCTGCACAATACACCCACCATGTCAAGCCCTTCATCCGTGCCCTCTTTTGCCCACCACGCCCTCTACGTCTTACCCTTCGTTCGCCACCTCTGCCCCAATACACCCTCCCACGTCACGCCCTGCATCCGCCCCTCTTCTGCCCCGATACGCCCACCAAGATACGACCTTTAATCGCGCCTCCTCTGCACGATACATCCACCCACGTCTCGCCCTTCATACGCTCAACCATGTCACGCCCTTCACCTGCCACCTCTGCTGCAGTACGCCCACCCACATCACGCTCTTCATCGGCACCCCTTCTTCCCAAGTGCGACACCCGTGTCACACCCTGCATCGACGTCCCCTGTACGCCCACACATGTCATCTTCACTTCCCGTTCCCTCACTCATGTCATATCCTCTACCCTCAGCCATTTCACGCCCTGAACTCTCTGCATCCTGTATGTCCACCAATGTGACACACTGCATCCTCCACATCATACCCCCATCTACGTCATGCTCTAAAATCCGCCCCATCCTCTCCTCCCCTATCCAAATCCATGTCACACCCTGAAATCAGCCTTCCCCCACCTTTCCACTATTCCAACCATGTCGGGCGCTGAACCCTCCACCCCCCCCCCACCCCCCCCTCCTACGCATGAAATCCGGCCCCCTATCCCCATTCATGTGAAGCCCCCAAATCAGCATTCCCCGTATTCCCCAAATGTCACCATCCTGCAGCCACGTCCTCTACACCCTCATCCACGTTATGCCCTGCATTCACGCCCCCCCCCTCCCCCATCATACCATGCCCTGTATTTACACCTCCCCTTCCCCCAAATCCCCCACTTATGGTATGCCCTGCATCCGCAACCACCATACCCCCACCAGTATCATACACTGAATCTGCGTCCTTCCTTACCTGCCACCATGTACACTGCATCCGCGACCCCCACACCCCATCCATGTCACAACCTTCATCCACGACGCCATACCCATGGTATTCCCTGCATCCAAGTCCCCAGTACGTCATACCCTGCATTCGTTCCTCCCCCTCATACCCATACATGTTGCGCCCTGCATACGTGCCCCCCCCCCGACCGCTCGCCTTTCCATGTCACATCATTCATCAGTGCTACCCCACCCCCACACATCTACCCGTGTAACGTCCTGCATACATGCTTCCTCCTCCTCAGTGCGCCCTCCACCCCCCCCCCATCTATATATATATATATATATATATTAATTCATTCATTCCGTTCCCCTCCCCCTTCCAGTTTGCCCAGCCATGTCACACCCTGCATCCGCGCCCAGCCTCCTCACCCACCCACGTCAAACCTTGCACCTGCGCCCCCTCTGCCCCGCGCCTCTGTATCCGCACACCTCTGCTCCAATTCACCAACCATGTCACGCCCTTTATCTGTGACCCCTCTGCCCAGTACGCCCACCATTTCACGCCCGTCATCTGTGATCCCTCTGCCCAATATGCCCACCATGTCACGCTATTTATCCACGCCCCTCGGCCCCAATTATGTGACGCCCTAATCAGACACTTGCGTCACGCCCTAATCTGCCCACCGTGTCACACTATTCATCCGCGCCCCCTGGGCCCTAATTACGTGACGCCCTAATTAGACACTCACGTCACGCCCTTCATCTGCCTCCTCTGCCCACCACGTCACACCCTTTATCCGCGTCACCTCTGCCCCAATATGTCCAGTGTGTCATACCCTTCATCCACCCCAATATCCCCCACCTTGTCACATCCTTCATCCGCTCCCTCTGTCCTAATAAGACGCCACGTCACACCCTTCATCCTTGCCCCCTCTGCCCCAATACGCCCACCATGTCACGCCCTTCATCCGCGCCCCCTCTGGCCCAATACGCCCACCATGTCGCGCCCCCTCTGGCCCAATACGCCCACCATGTCACGCCCTGCTTCGTTGTCCCCACTGCCCCAATACGCCCACCTGTCACGCCCTTCATCCTTGCCCCCTCTGGCCCAATACGCCCACCATGTCACACCCTTCATCCTTGCCCCCTCTGCCCCAATACGCCCACCATGTCACGCCCTTCATCCGCGCCCCCTCTGGCCCAATACGCCCACCATGTCACGCCCTGCTTCGTTGCCCCTCTGCCCCAAAACGCCCAGTATCCGTCCACATCTACCCACCTGTCACACCCTTCATCGACGCCCATCCTGTCATACCCTGAAATCCTCCTGGTCCCCCACTCATGTTACACCCTGAAATCCATCTCCCTACACCTTTACCCATGTCAGGTCCTGAAAACTGCACCCTGTATGCCCACCCATATCACGCCTTCCCTACCCTGCCTTCACCTATATCGTGCCATAAATTCCGCATCCCCCTCAATCCCCTCCTTTACTCCCACCAGGTCAGGCGAAGAAAGCCGCACCTCCCACTCACGTCACATCCTGAATTCTACGCACTCTTCCCCTCCCCTCCCTCCTCCCCCCCTCCCCCCCCTCCCCCCCCCCCTCCTCCCCCCTCCTCCCCCCCCCTCCTCCCCCCCCCTCCCAAATCCCAACCTATATCATTATCTGAAATCTGCGCGCGCTGTACTCCCACCCATGTTTCACCCTGTATTTGCACCCCCACCCATGTTACGCCTTGCATCTTCATTCCCCCATGTCAAGCACTGAAATCCACGCTCCCTGTACTCATACCCACGTTACGCCCTGCGTCTGCACATCCTCCCCATCACGCCCAGCAACCGCAACCGCTGTACCCCCACCTATGTCACACGCTGTATTCCAGTCCTTCATACCCGCAACCATGTTGTACGCTGTATCCTCGACCCCGTACCCATGGCATACCCTACATCTGCGTCCCACGAATTCCCACACGTCATACCCTGTCTTCACTTCTCTCTACAATCCCCACCCCCATCCCCACCACCCTTGCACTTACGCCCATCCTTGTCACGACCAGCAACCGCGTCCTGTGTACCCCCCCCACCATGTCACGCCCTGCATCTGTGCCTCACCGTACGCCCGCTGACTGTTGAATGAACGGCCAACTGAACGAATGAATGACTGAACGACCGACTAACCGACTGAACGAACAAGTGAATGAACGACCGACTGACCGAATAAATGATTGAACGACCAACTGAACGAATGAGTGACTTGACGACCGACTTAACGAATGACTGACCGACCGACCGATTGACCGAACGAATGAATGAACCAACGACCGACCGACTGACTGACTGACTGATTGAATGACTGATCGACTGAACGAATGAATGACTGAACGACCGATTGACCGACTGAATAAATGAATGACTGAATGATCGACTGACCGACTGAAGGAATAAATGACTGATCGACTGATGAATGAATGACTGAACGACCAATTAACTGACAATGAATGAACGATCAGCTGACCGACTGAATGAATGAATGACTGAACGACCGACTGAACGAAGGAATGAATAAACGACCGAGTGAAGAATGAAGGAATGAACGATCGACCGACCGATTGAACGAATGTATGACTGAACGGCCAACTGTCTCAATAAATGAATGAACGATTGATTGTCTGACTGAAAGAATGACTGACTTGACGACCGACTGATCTACTGAATTTGACTTAAAGACCGACTGACCAAATAAATGACTAAATGGCAAACTGAACGAATAAATGACTGACTGATTGAACGAATGACTGACTGAAAGACCGACTGAACGAATGAATCATTGAACGATCAACTGTCCGACTGAACGAATGTATGACTGAACGACCGACTGAACGAATGAATGACAGAACGACTGATTGACCGACTCAACGAATAAATGACTGAACGACCGACTGACCGAATGAATGAATGTACGACCGACTGACCGAATGAATGTCTGAACGACCGACCTACTGAGCGAATTAATGAATGAACGATCGACTGATCGACTGAACGAATGAATGACTGAACGGTCGACTGATCGGCTGAATGAATAAATGACTTGACGACCGACTGACCGAATGAATGATTGAACGACCGAATGACTGACTGAAAGAATGAATGACTTGACGACCGAGTGACCGAAGGACTGATTGAACGATCGACTGACCGAATGAACGAGTGAATAACTGAACGGCCGTCTGACCGACTAAACGAATGAATGACCAAACGAGCGACGGACTGAACGAATGGATGTCAGAACGAATGAATGACTGAAAGAATGAATGACTGAACGAGCGACCGACCGACTGAACGAATGAATGACTGAACGAATAAATGACCGAATTAACGAATGAATGACTGAACGACCGACTGACCGAATGCATTACATGCGACCGACTGAGCGAATAAATGACTAAATGAGCGATCGACTGAACAAATGTACGAACGAACTACCGAACGACCGACTGACCGACTAAACGAATGAATGTCTGAACGACCGGTTGGCCGACTGAACGAATGAATGACTGAATGAGCGAGCCAGCGACCGCACAAATTTACGAACGAATGACCGAACGATCAACCGACCGACTGAACGAATAAATGACCGAACGATCAACTGACCGACTGAACGAATGAATGACCGAACGAGCGACCGAACAAACGCACACAAAAAAGCAACAATGAACGAACGAACAAACGAACGAACACGAAGGAAAGGACGGGATGAAGAAACAGAGAGAAAAAAAAAAAACCGGAAGGAAGTCACAAATAGTGTACCAAAGAACGAAAACAACATAAAAAACTGTAAGACAAACTCGTCGAAAAACAAAGTGGGGGATGGGCGGGGAGTTGTGGGGGGAGAGAAACGAAAAACAAACCTGTTGTTGCAACTGTGTGCGCCACTGATTTCAATGTAAAACATTTAAATTGTAGCTGTAAAAGCAGAAAACCTAAAACTTTCCATTGGTTATACTGCAGTTACCACATCACAAGACATACACACCGCAAAACATTGCTTAGAGATAAAATAAATAAATGAATGAATAATAAGGTGGGATGGGGGTGGGGGGAGGGCGGCGAAGGAGAAAGGAAGCTGTCGGAATGAGTCGTGGACGAGGGGTGGCGGGAGTAGAAGGAAAAGGTGAGGTGAGCGATTGATTTTACCGAGTCCTTTGTCTAAGGGGCTTGACTGTTGAATGGACAATAAAATATTTGTCATTGTCATTGTTTCTCTCTGAATCTCTCTCTCTCTCTCTCTCTCTCTCTCTCTCTCTCTCTCTGTGTGTGTGTGTGTGTGTGTGTGTGTGTGTGTGTGTGTGTGTGTTGTGAGAGAGACATGATGATGATGATAATGAGGAGGAGGAGGAGGTGGTGCTGGTGGAGGAGGAGGAGGAGGAGGAAGAGGCATGAGACTGAGATGAAAACACCCCGAGATTAATGAATGATAGACGAGCTGGCATGAGCAGAACGTGACAAAGATGAATAATGGACAGGAACGGATGTGCAAAATGTGAAACCGATGGACAGTAGACAGGAGAAAAAGAGAACGTGGTAATGAACAATGACGGTCGAGAGGAGACGACGACATAGGAGAAGAATCAATGATGAACTGGAGGGGAAGAAGAGAACGCCGGAATGATTAATGAATGATTGGCCTGGGACAAAAAGTGATGACCGATCGAGCGAACACGAAAATGATGAATGATTAACGGCAGAACTTACAGCATGACAAATGACGGATGGAAAGAGAGTAGAAGAACGTGGTGATTGTGAAAGGCAGACTGGACAGAAAAAGGAGAACGCTAGTGTGATGAATGACGAGGAGGAATGAGGAGTGGAAATGTGATGACAATGAATGAGGGACGGAATGAAGAGAGAAGAGCGTGCTAATGGTGAAGATGTTAGACGGGATGAATACTAAAGAGTGTGACAATTTGAGAAACACCTCGATAACGACACAAAAAGCCATAAAATGTGTAAAACTGACCAACGCAAATTCAAGTCAGCACCACTCAGGACAAAGACGTCAAATGTCTCATACAGAAGGAAAACAACATAAAAACGTAAGAGGAACTTAGCTTTCAGCTCTACGACAAACAGAGCAAAAGAGATCTAAGTATCTAAGTACCAAATGGAGATGACTTTCCAACACTGTCGAAGAAGTCGTAGAAGCAGTAAAGTCGCTGAAACATAGCAAGGCTGCATGCATTGACAAAATCTCGATCACTAATCGCCACACTTCCAAAGGCAGGAAATCCTCAACACTGCCAGAACAACCGCAAGATCAGCAATGTAAGCAACGTAATGTTCAAAATCATTCTGAATAGATCACAGTAGCAGGCAGACGCCGTTGTATCTGAAAGGCTGAAGTATCATCAAACAGGTCCTCAACCCTTCCCCAAAAACACCTGCAACACCTGAAGGAGTTCTATCATGTCTTCACAGACTTCAGAGAGGCGTTTGACAGAGTTTGTCCAGATGTGCTATAGGCCGTTATGAAGAAATTAATCAATAACATCCAGCGAGTATACGCCAGTGTGACCATTGGAAAGTGGTCCCATACATCAGGATTCGTCAGGGCTGCTTCACTCTCCAGTACTTTTCAACATAGTCCTGGAGTACATCATGAATGGACCACTTGAAGATCATGTCAACATAATCAGCACTGCAAGAATATCTGTCACGACCCTTCACTTCGCAGATAACTTCGGTGGCCTGGCGGGTACTTAACAAGACTTACTAGGCTTGTTAAAACACTGAATGAAACAGCTGCAAGTCATGGTATGAATATCAACACCGAAAAGACCAAGCTAATGGCCGGCCACAACACCACCTGCAGTACTGATATAACCATGGATAGAAGCTAGGAACTGTTAAACAATTCATATACACTACTCAAAACAATTGAAGTACCACTTAGGAAAACTGCTGTCATTCGAAAGAAAACAAAGCTGAACATAATTTAATGATTGAATATTTTATTTTTATTATTCCTCAATCCATTCCAATTTATTCAAACACCGTGACAAAAAATTATCTTTGTTTTACACTTGATTAAAGAGGCATACCCCCAAAATGAAAAGTAACAAGAGTTATGGTAGATGTCATGATGTTAATAACGGGTATGACCACCGTTCGCGTTCAAACAAGCGTCACATCGACGTCTCATGGAGTGCACCAGGCGGCGGAGAGTGTCCTGGGGATCGCCTGCCACTCCTGCTCCAGCAACTGAAACAGCTGGTCCACGGTGTCTGCTGGAGGGGTGTGGGCCCGCACTCGCCTCCCCAGCACGTCCCACAGATGCTCTATGGGGTTCAAATCTGGTGACCTGGCAGGCCAGTCCATTCTTGTCACCTGCTGCCTTGTAGGAACTGATTCACGATGGCGGCGCGGTGGCACGGCGCGTTGTCGTCCTGGAACTGGGCGCCCTGGCCAACTGCCCTCAGGGCGGGCATCACAAGGGGGCGGATGATGGTGTCGCGGTAGGTGGCACCGGTCAGGCGGCCTTCAACACGGTGTAGGGGGGTCCTGTGACGTAGGCTGAACCCACCCCACACCATCACGGACCCACCTCCATAGCGGTCATGCTCCCTGACGGCAGCGTCAACGTAGCGTTCTCCAGGACGTCGCCAGACGCGAACCCGCCCGTCGTTGAACCTGAGGGTGAACCTTGACTCGTCTGTGAAGAGTACTGTTGCCCATTCAGCTCTTGTCCACCTTCTATGACATGCTGCCCAGGCCCGACGATGAGCTCGATGCGCTGGGGTCAGTATTGATCTCACTGCTGGGGACCTTGACCTCAAGTTGGCGTCGTGGAGCCGGTTCCGAACTGTCTGGGTACTGACGTTGACGTTGCTGGCTTGTCGTAGCTGGTCTCGGAGTACTGTGGCACTGGCTGAACGGTCTCTCAGACAAGCGATAACAATGAACCGATCCTGCTGTCTGGAGGTGCTTCTCGTCCGTCCACGTCCCTGCTGTTCTTCAACACTTCCAGTGTTAAGCCAACGGTCTCTGAGCCTCAGAATGACTGGGTGACTCACTCCAAGCCGTCGACCAATCTCCCTCAAGCCAATACCTTCTTGGTACCATGCTATCGCTCTTCCTCTGTCGGTGTTGCTTAGTCGTTGTCTCGCAGGCATGGTTAAATCTTCCTAAATTTCGCGACTTTTTATACCCGTCAAATGTGCTAACTGATTGCAATTCTGCTCAGAAAAGACCTTGCTTTCACGTGCATCATTTTTTTTTCTTGCTGTGTCTGTGTCAAAATCTGGGAGCGACACAAGTTCGATAATTTCTCGGGATTTTTTTGCCTCAGATGCGACGCGGTAGATAACTGCTGACCGACTTTAACATAACAAAAATGCACGAGGAGTAGTATTTGAGAACCGGGTAAGCTTATCCAGCAGAGTTTATTCAATTATCAATATTAATTGGTTTATCAGAGCTTTTTAAAAATTGCATACAAAAATTAGGGGTGGTACTTCAATTGTTTTTAGTAGTATATATGGGACTCTTTCAGCTAGGTACTGTCAAACAATTCATATGTCTGGGATTTATTTTCTACGACGGGGGAATTTAAATCAGATATCCTTCTCAAGAGCAGCAAAGACATCAGTTCTGTGCAGACTGAACCCTGTATGGAAAGACAATATCTTGGTGAAACACAAAACTGGCTACTGCTTGCATGGGTGTGTTTCATTTTCCTACATACAGACGGCGACATGGACCTTGAAGAAACAACCTAATCATAGAAATGAGATGCCATTGCAAGATATATCAGATATATTGATCATGTCACCATTGAACAAGTGCGCCAGACCATTAAAAAGCACATTAGACCATATAAAGATTTGCCGATACCAGTAAAGCAAAGAAACTATGTTTGTGTTGCCATGAAGATCCAACGGCCCCGCTAAGATAATCATCCAGGAAAGTGTTGACGGAGCGAGACCAAAGAGAAGACAGAAAAAATGGACTGACAACATTGCAGAATGGACAGGGAAACATCTGTAGAACCCAAGGCCTTGTAGCACAACCGACAGAATTGGAGGAATCTGGTGTACAGTTCTTCAGTTCGATGCCTCTGTGGTCATCACCAGGACATAGGGAAAAGAAGTTGGATATTAGTGATACAAGCCAAAAGTATTCTTGTATTCTTAAATGATTTTATTAAAATCCAGAATGGATGCGAGATTCTAGGATTGAGTTATGTGTTAACATTTTTTAATAACTTGGATACAGCTTTAATTTGTAATCGAGTCTCGGAAAATAAAATGTTTACATTATCATCTTTCCCAGATAATAAAATGATGTTTTCACCTGTCGTCAGTACAATATAATTACTATCATTGACCTGTCGGTTCTCTCAGTCAGGAATGACAGGCACTCCTGGACCTGATGAAACAAATGAAAGAACAAAATTGCATTTTTTTTTTTTGTCCGTTTGTTGCAAAGTTCATTTACATAATTTCTAACTGGCTGGGGAGAGACAACGTGTGTCTAGCTCTTTTCAGATACTTGTTGCCAGAGTCTAAGAATGCTTTCTTTGTTCCTGAATTCAAGACAAAAAGACTTCGAATAAAGATAATTAGCATTTGACAGCTTACCTTATTCTGAAAGAGACAGTAAGCCAGCTCCATGGTATGAATCAATATATTTGTATGCAGCGGATTGTCAAGAGCTAATTCAACAGCTCTACCGTCTGCAGGTTGTTTTTGTTTTTGTTTTCCAACAAGCTGTGCAGGGTTGATAAATAAACTTCTAAATCATAATTCGATTTTGATCGGACGAAACTGGTGACTGTTTTTGTTGTTGTATCTTGATCCCATGATTAAGCATCAATTACTGTAAAAAAGAAAAAATTGTTTGACCTTTTCCTTGCTGTCATTATCAAATTCTCTGCATGAAATTGCCAATGTGATAACTAGTCAACTATGTATCCAAAACGTTCGTCTTGTGAATGTTGTAAAGTTTTGTCATATAATACTTGATGTTGCAGCAAGAATGTCGGATTCTCCCCGTTAAAAATCGTTATTAGCGTTTTCCTTCCCGAATATGCAAGCCCATTTGATTCCATGTACATGTTTAATGTATCCATCTCCTGTTCATAAACATTCTGTGTATGATTTATTAGCCTCATTTTCTTAGATTTGCATTCGTCTAGATGGATAAATCGTCTGAATATTATACATATGCATGTTTTTGATGGTAACTTAGGTAGGTCATAAGTAAGAGTAGCACACACAACAGAAGTAATAATGACACATTGAAGGGTGTGGATATTTTGAAAAGATGACTGGACTTTGCCGACTCTTACACATTCTGATCCTCCAAATTAGAAAATGGCTGATAAAAAATTTCAGTTCTACTACTTTTCACATTTTACAGCACTTTAAAAGTTATTTGTTATTGTAAGCTTTCATTGATAAACATGACAATGTATTTTTTATCATACAAAAGAAACAGTAATAGCAAGGGAGATAAAAAAAAAAATGGAACAGTCTGAGAATCCCCTATAAACCCCTGTGTTTTGTCAAAAGATATGACAATGCTTCCTGATTTAATAGGATACAATGGGAGTTTATAATAATTATTCTCAATTTCTTTTATTTCTTCACACGTTGTGTGTATTTTTGGATTCGCGTAATTCAGAATGACGAAAATCAGATGATAATACAATTTTGTTTTTAAGAGCAACTCTGTCGCTATGATTTTACGTGAAAATGATGTATGACGGAAGGGAGAAGAACGTGAAAATGATGAATGACGGAAGGGAGAAGAACGTGAAAATGATGAATGACGGAAGGGAGAAGAACGTGAAAATGATGGATGACGGAAGGGAGAAGAACGTGAAAATGATGGATGACGGAAGGGAGAAGAACGTGAAAATGATGGATGACGGAGGAGAAGAACGTGAAAATGATGGATACGGAAGGGAAGACGTGAAAATGATGGATGACGGAAGGGAGAAGAACGTGAAAATGATGGATGACGGAAGGGAGAAGAACGTGAAAATGATGGATGACGGAAGGGAGAAGAACGTGAAAATGATGAATGACGAAGGGAGAAGAACGTGAAAATGATGAATGACGGAAGGGAGAAGAACGTGAAAATGATGAATGACGGAAGGGAGAAGAACGTGAAAATGATGAATGACGGAAGGGAGAAGAACGTGAAAATGAATAACTGATGGGAGATGAGCTTGATTACGAAGAATGATTGATCATAGATGAACGCGAAAATGAATGACTGGCGGAGAAGAACGTGAAAAAGGATGAATGAATGACTAGAGGAGAGTGTTAAAATGATAAGTGATTAACTGGAGAAGAACATGAAAATGATGAATGACCAGCTGGAGAAGAAACTGAAAACAACACACGACTGAGAACTTGAAAAAAAAATGACTGCCTGACTGAAGAAGAACGTGAAAATGATGAATGACTGATGTCAGAGGAACGTGAAAATAACGACTGACTGTAGGAGAATGCGAACATAATGAACGACTGGCGGGACTACAGCGTGAGAATGACGAATGATGAACAGGACGTAAAGATAACGTGAGAATGAAAAATTAAAGGGAAAATGATGAATCCATGATTCAAAAAGGGAGAGGAAGATGAAAGTGGGATGGGAGAAGAACAACAGAATGATGAAAAATAGTTCGGACGAGATAATGAGAACGTACAATGGATGGGATCAAACGAAACGTAAGAATAGTGAAGGATGTATGAAAGGTCAAAATCCGTAACTGATGAATAATAGACACTTATAAATGAGAGATGGGATAAGAAGAAATAATGTCCCTGAAGGGGAGTCGAAGAGGAGAATGTGAAAATGATGAACGGTGGACAGGATGAACGGTGGACAGGATGAACGGTGGACAGAGGGCGGAATGCAGCGTGAGATCGACAAAAGAAACGTTCAGGAGAGGGAAAAGGCGAGAGCAGCACGAGAATGATAGATTACATGAAAACAGAACAGCATGAGAACGATTCAGTGATGAACAAACTGGAGGTAAAATGAAACGAGAGAACAGTACTTTTTTTTTCACGAGGTGAAAAGAAGACAAGGTGAAAATGATGAACAGGGGACGGGACAAGAAAAGAGGAAGAGAGGAATGAGCGTCAGGACGATGGACTAGACAAAAGTAAAACATTGTCAGAATCATTCAATAAAGGAAGAAATAGATGAAGTGATGACGAGAATGATGAATAATGAACGCAGTGAGGAGAGAAAACGGGAAATGGACGAAATGAATACAGGGGGACGTGAAAATAATGAATTACTGGATGGGGGAAGAACGTGAGACATTTCAGTGATGGATAGGACAAGAAACTGCGAATGACAGACAGGATTGGAAGGAGAAGACGATAACGGAAGGCATGATTATGAAGAATAAGAACAGGAGAACGTAAATATGACGAAGGAAGGAAAGAAGTACGGAGTTATGAATAACAGACACAGTGAGAACAAGAAACCGTGATGGTTATGACTGACTTGAACGAGAGTATCGTAAATGATCAAGAGGACTAGAACATGAGTATGAACGGACTGAGAAAAGAGCGTGAGAGTGGCGAACGAGGGACAACAGGAGAAGAAAAAGGGGTGAATAACGGACGGAAGAATAAGAATGATGAAAGACAGGAGAAAAGGAAAATGCGAGAGATGTGGAAGAATAATGTGAAAATGATGAAAGAGAAATGAGAGACTAACGAGACAGTGATGGAGGGCAGTTCGGGTGAGAAGGCAAGAAACTGGGGATGGCCCACCTGGCCCCGATTGGAAGAAAACAGGCAAGGGCGAAAATGATAAAAGGGTGGACGAAAGGAGGACATGAGTTGACTAGCGATCGAGATGATCAAAGCGTCAGAATCATGAAAGAGGGGTTGGATGAAAAAGAGAATGTGGTATCTATGAACGGACGGTGAAAAGAAGAATGTGAGAATGATAAAAGATGTATGAAAGATGACAGATACAACTGTAGGTGGGAAAATAACGAGAGAACGATGAAGGACGGGATAAGAAGGAAAAGAAGAGAGGAGTGTGAGACCAATGGATTAATGAACACTGGACAGCGTGAGAATGGTGCAGTGGTGGCCAGAATAAAACAAAGGACACAAGGAAATGATGAGTGCAAACAGAGAAAAAAAAGGGGGATAATGATGAATGCGAAACATGCTGAGAAAAGTGAGCAAGAGGGAAGAACGTGGGAATCATCGAGTACATGAAAACCGGACATCGTCAGAGTAATCCAATGATGAATGGAATGAGAAGGGAACGAGTGACGAATGAATGCTGGATGCGATCGAAAAGAACGAGAGAAGGACGAATGACAGACAAAATTAGAGAAGAGAGAATGACGCAAAGATGATAAATGCTGGATGGAGGGAAACGTGATGATGATGAATGTTGGACTTGGGGGAAAGTTGTAAGTAATGAATGTCGGACAGGCAAGACATGAGAATAAAACATCGACTGGGGAAACGTGAGAATAATGAATGTTTGATTGTGAAAAAGGTGAAAACAATGAATGTTGAATGGGAGAAAGGGTGAAAATGCTGAATTTTGGACTGAGGCAAACGTGATAAAGATGGAAGTTGGATGGAAGAAACGTGAAAACGGAGCATTTTGGAGTGGCGGAAAACGTGAGAATGATGAAAGTTGAAGGGAGGAAACGTAAAATAATGAATGTAGGACGAAGGAAAATGTGAAAATGATGAATGTTAGACTGGGGTCAAATATGAGAATGATGAATGTTGGAGTCGGGAGAAAATGTAAGAATAGTGAATGTAGGACAGGGAAAACTTGAAAATGATGTATATTGGACTGGGGAAAACTGTGAGAACGATGAGTGTTTCGCGTGGGAGGAATGTGAGAATGATAAATGTTTGAATAGGGAAAACACGTACGTGATGAATGTTGAACAGGGAAGGGGTGGGATGGGGGTGGTGAAGTAATGCTGGACTGAGGGAAAAGGTAAGAATGATGAAAACTGGACAGCAGGAAAACATTATGGAGCAGGGTAAAACATGCGAATGGCGGGGAAGAGAAGAGCACAGGAAAGATGAATCATAGATGGACGGCTGGTGCGACGCTGATGAACCAAAGATGGATGAGGAAAACGAAGGAAAGAGAAGAACGCAAGAATAATGGCCTTAATAATAATAATAATAATAAATAAATATAAAACAGGATAGCGACAGAGTGGTAGTGGGCATAATCAGCACAGAATGAGACGAAATGAGAGGACAGGAGCGCGTTAATTACACATGGTTGACACGGATGAGGCGAAGAGAACATGAAAATGCAGAGTGTAGGACGGGGGCAGAACATGACAGTAAATGAAAAACAAGATGAAAAGAGGAGACAATGAGAATGATAACTGAGAGACGGAACAGGATTTGGGGACGTGAGAAGGTTGAATGATGGACGAGTGAAGAAAAGGAGAACGAAATTCAATGGATGCGAGGAGAAAACGTAAACTGATGAGTGATGCTCTGGGGTAGGAAAGGAGTTTTAGAGCATGAATGATGGATGGGAGAAGAATATCAGAATGACAGACGACGGGCTGGACAGGAAGGGGAGAACTGGAAGGAGCTGAATATGGTATGTCCATCCTACTGTTCAATACCGCCGAGAGAAAAGTAATTAGGATAACAATGGAAATGACTGCATTGTAAGTTTGTAGCGATGCAGAATAACAGGTCAGCAGTATATGAAAGGAACTGTTTGTGGCAGGGAAAAATGAAAGGCGAGGAGGGGGTGGGGGGGGGGGGGATGAGGAAAAACTGCAGGACCTCAAAGGCTGGAGGTGTAGTGGGAAAAGACCGGCTATGACATAAGAGCACAGGAATATGGAAACATGAATGCTGTATAACAGGGGGTAAGGGCGGTAATGGAAGGGCTAAAGAATGGAAGGAGCAAGGAGAAACTGAAGGGCCTCACGTTCAAATCCATGAATTATTTAAAAAAGACAAATATATTGGAAAATGCAAGAAACTGCCACTGGACGGCGATGGAAACTGGTGGTGGTGTGTCCATTCCTCTCAGCATGTCCATAACATGTTTATACGATAAAGTGAAGGGTGTCTCTGGAGAACATCAAGGGGTGAACTTGAAAAGTAGGGAGTGGAGAGACAACTGGAATTTAAAGTACAATATCCAGGTGTGAAAGAATGAAAAGCACAGGAAAGTAAGAACAGAAAGTGTTGTGATAAGCATCAAGAAGATCCTACGTGAGTGGGAATACGGGCAAGAGCGGGATATTTATAGAGTTATATGAGGTATCTATCTAGATTGATATATTTTGAGTGGATCAGACGTAAACCATATCAGGGTCGAAGTGTTCATTAAAAAAAAATGCCAGTCAGGTATCAAGACCGAGACTCGAAACTCGAATGGATCAAAATAATTGACAAAAAAGGCCATGATTTCTTTAATCAAGGTGATTCAGCATAGCTGCTTCAGGAATCCCACCTCACCCCTTCACATCAATACCCATACACATCCCATTAAATAGTAAGCTCAGGGTAAAGCACCAGGCCGTTGTAAGACGAGTTCACATACGCCTGCGGTTTCATGTCTTGGTGTTCTGATGGTACTGGTGTAGTGCTGCATAGCTGTCTACCGTTACTCGCTTCCCCTCCATTCCCCACTCCTCCCACATGCCTTCCTGTTGCGGTTATCCCGTCTGCCCTACCACCTAGGCGAGTGTCGACGCTCAAACCTGAATATGATCTCACACCGAACCTGGTTTAGGTGTCACTTCTCTGCACAGGGTATATAATGAATCAGATTTAATGCTAATTTGACGGAAGCGCAAGAAATCATGGCAACGAAATATTGTTGGATACCACCAGCGATATCACAAAAGAAATCCCAGCAATGAAAAATTGTTGAATACTAATAGCGGTATCACAAGCGAAGCGTTTCACGTAATGGCAAGGAAATGACATTGAGCTGCACCTTGATTACACTCAGAAAGAGTGTACAGCATAAAGCCTGGAGAACTCAGAAACAAAGGCTAACTCAACCAGGTGTAGAGATTTGGTCACTGAAAAAGAAAAGAAACACGTACAGTGTTGACTACCTCCAGAAATGACACGGTGAATCAGGGGGTACTTCGTGTGGCAGCCTGTCTGTTGACCTATGGTACAGTGTTGATACCTCCAGAAATGAAACGGTGAATCAGGGGGTACTTCGTGTGGCAGCCTGTCTGTTGACCTATGGTACAGTGTGACTACCTCCGAAGTAACGTTGAATCAAGGGTAAATTGTGTGGCAAGCCTGTCTGTTGAACCTATGTAAGGGAAACTAAACGGAGTAATTAACAAAAGTCACGCAGATAACTACCCTGACTGACGAGAACGTCAGGAACTCTGTGTGTGTGTGTGTGTGCGTGTGTGTGTGTGTGTGTGTGTGTGTGTGTGTGTGTGTGTGTGTGTGCGCGCGCGCGCGCGCGCGCGTGCGTGCGCGAGTATGTGCACGCGTGCGTGCGTGCGTGCGTGTGTGTGTTGTGCGCGCACCCGTGTTTCATAAATTTCAGTTCAAGATGAAAGTGTCTATTTCAAACGTTGAACAACCGCTCCAGACATCATCTGACTTTGGATGGCTGGATTCAAACGAAGGAACGTCTTGTCAGACCATGCTCGTCCGGATATGTGGTGAAAAACAACAGTCTTGAAACACCGGCTCCACAATCACCAAGCGAAGAATGTTAGTGCTTTGAGAAGTAAATTACTCAAAGCTGAAAGCATTATCAGAAACAAAACTGAAATGACAATATCGGAGATGGGCACGGACAATGTCTCTTCTGTACAGCTCGAGCAGACCACTGAGAGCATTTTCAGGGCTGTCAACATTTACCCAGGAAACAAACAAACAAAACGCAAGAAAACAAACAAGCATAACACAAACAACAAAACCAAGAAGTCGTTCCCGTCAAGGGAAAGCTCAGATTTACGTACGGTTTACAGATACTTATTCAAAGCATCAATTTCCATGCTGCAGTCCTTCACTCGGATAAAACAAAGCCGTTTAAAGTGCACCAACCACTCTGATCATTCCGCTCAGATTTTTCTTTAGAAACCGATGAATAAAAACCCTTTTGAGAAAATTCAAGGTACATCAAAATGCCTAATTAGTGAACAGCACCGCAGAATGAACAGCAAGTGCCTGTTCCAGTGGTTAAACTTCGACTACCTAGTCACCGGATTACAAGGAAGAACTTGCATCTTACAAGATTTCTCACCAAAAAAATGCTTTCCAGACCATAGGAAGGTGAACAAACCACAAATACAGAAAAGCGGTTGGTAGCAGTACAGAGAAGAAGAACATTAAACCCAAATTGAAAAAGAAAGCAAAAGTGAAAGAGAGTAACACAAAAGAAGAAATTACTAGCACCGGATTTCTTGAAGACAGGGGCACAATTTACAATGAAAGATCCTCACCCCACCTACCCCCCCCCCCCCTCTCTCTCTCTCTCTCTCTCCCCTGCATTCTTATGGGGTGAATTAAATAGTATGCTGAGTGTTTAAAACACAAAATAAAGACAGAAAAAAAAACGACAGTGAAGAACGGAGACAAAGAAGTCAAAAAAAGCGAAAATAAAAAAAAGAAACTACGAGCATAATATCGCAATAAGACTGGAACACAGTTTATACTAAAAGAGGCCTGCCCCCACCTCACGCCCACCCCTATCTTCTAGTCATGGGTTTTCCACTGTACAAGGTGTGAGGTGTGCTGCAGACTGGCTCACGGGATGACCTGACCAAGGTGAAAAATAAACACATTAAAAGGACGGTCAAACAGGTTTGGAAAAGTATCATACAGAAAATCTTTACAGAAGAACTGTGTTCACATGTTGGCAGCATTGGAAAGGTGTTTCAGGATACTCACGGAATGTAAGCTGGTGCAGGAGTGAGTTTTGTGGGACCTCTAATGTCCTTTCCTCTAGGATGTTGTGAACTGTTCCACTCACAGAAAGAAAGGAGGCGGGGGTGCATCAGTGAATGAGGAGCCATGAAGGCACTGAGGGAAAGAGGGATGTGAGGGAACAGACGTTCGAAAGGAATCAAGTGGGGTCATAGATAATGAGAAATAAATGCTACTAGCATCAGTAAAACAAAAGGTAGGGCGAAGACGGAAGACTAGACGTTCGGCATGACAGAACAGAATGATCAGGAAGAAATGATGTAACATGTAAATCTAGAACATGTGACATCAAAGGCTTGAAACATCTCGCTTCGTGGGGGAAAAAAATCGTTAATTCTGTTAATTCGTTTACAGCACAGCCGCTTGCCTACCACCATTGCCCCTTGTGTTGTAAAACCAGAAGAGTGCCCGCACGGTATCTGCATCTGTGTGTGTGTGTGTGTGTGTGTGTGTGTGTGTGTGTGTGTGTGTGTTGTGTGTGTGTGTGCGCGCGCGCGCGCGCGCGCGCGCGCAAGATGATGTGGGGGAGTACAAAAGGGGAAGTAAGCTACGTGACATCTCCGATTTCTGTAAAGGCAAGGCGGGTGGACGGGGAAGAGGGTGAGGTGGGAAGTGAAGGAAATAGCAGTAAGGGGTGGAGAGGTGTGGACAGATGTCTCCAATGAAATATCGTAACATATAATTGCGTTGTTCTTAATCACATCGGCTACTGGCGCTACGGACACAAG
>CM065714.1:144397406-144447406 GCA_033310375.1 Conus canariensis
TTTTTAACCCCCAAATTTAATGATAACATAAACCTTTTTAAGTCCAGAAACAGGGTATTCACGAGTCATTTGGCGTATTTAATACCATCTGACTACGCCATTGGCCCCGTCCGCTGATTTTAAACCTCTGAATTTAATGATAACATTAACCTTTTTAAGTCCACGAAACAGGGTATTCACGAGTCATTTGGCGTATTTAATACCATCTGACTGCGCCACTGGCCCCATCCGCTGATTTTTAACCCCTGAATTAAATGATAATATTAACCTTTTTAAGTCCACGTAACAGGGCATTCACGAGTCATTAGGCGTATTTAATACCATCTGACTGCGCCATTGGCCTTGTCAGTTGTGGAGTTTTTCCCCTTCTTCATTTGATGATTACATATTTTTTATCCACGTAACAGGGCATTCACGAGTCATTAGGCGTATTTAATACCATCTGACTGCGCCACTGGCCCTGCTAACTGTGGAGTTTTTCTCCCTTCATTCGATGATGACATTAACCATTTTTTACGTCCACGCAACAGGGCATTCACGAGTCATTAGGCGTATTTAATACCATCCGACTGCGCCATTGGCCTTGTTGGCTGTGGGAATCCCCCACCCCTTCATTTCCTTGTTTTGATAATTACTTGAACTTTTTCTTAAGTCCACGTAACGGAGAATTCACGAGTCATTAGGCGTATTTAATACCATCTGACTGCGCCATTGACTCCGTTACGGTGGAGCTCCCCCCCCCCCCCCCCTCCTCTCTCCCAATTACCCTTTATTCGATGATAACATTAACTTTCTTAGTGTAAGTGACAAGGTATTCACGAGCCTTTAGCCGTATCTAATACCGTCTGAGTACATTATTGGCCCTGTTAGCTGTGGAGGGCCTGTTCGCTTTTTTAGCACCTGTGACCTAGGACATTCTTCGGTGGGTAGTGGATCACTTTTGTCTAGAACCAAGGAGATGGCACCCTCTGTTGACCCCGGTCTTAAGTCGAAAGAGGGGGGACATTTATGAGGGAGGGTGCTTGGAACCACCATTTGATGGCACTGGGGGTGATCCCGGTGCTGAGGGTTCGGGCGGACGTCCACCAAGGTGAGGCTGATTGTTGAAACCTGTCTCAAAGGGCAGGAAGTCGGGTTTGAAGACGGATCGTGGGAATAAGTGAGGAAAAGGCCATGATGAGGCTGAAACAGAATCTCTCCTCTCTCTCTCTCTCTCTCTCTCTCTCTCTCTCTCTCTCCCCGTCCGTCAATCCGTCCGTCGGTCTGTCTGTCTCTCTCTGTCCTTCCGTCGCCATCTGTCCGTCTCTCTCTCTCTCTCTCTCTCTCTCTCTCCCCCCCCCCTCCCCCTCCATCTCTCTCTCTCTCCGTCCGTCCGTCCGTCAATCCGTCCGTCGGTCTGTCTGTGTATGTGTCTCTGTCCTTCCGTCGCCATCTCTCCTCTCTCTCTCTCTCTCTCTCTCTCTCTCTCTCTCTCTTCCGTCCGTCAGTCCGTCAATCCGTCCGTCGGTCTGTCTGTGTATGTCTCTGTCCTTCCGTCGCCATCTCTCCGTCTCTCTCTCTCTCTCTCTCTCTTTCTCCCCCCCCCCCCACCCCCCGTCAGTTGCTGTCTGGCTGGCTGGCTGATTGGCAGAGTCAGTTAGTCAGTCTGTGTGTGTGCGTGCGTGCGTGCGTGCGTGCGGGCGTGCGGGCGTGCGTGCGTGCGTGTGCGTGTAAGCGCTCACGAGCCGCCTATCAGATTACCACGATTACTACTAAGAGGACTCTTTTAAGATAGCTAAGGATTTCCAAGTTACAGTAGCCTTCCTGCATTCGGTGCTGTGCCCTAGAAAGCGGAAGAAAGCGACCTTTTTCTCCTTTTTTGAGCTAAGCCGGACACTAGTTGTAATTATACGTTTTGTCCTATCAGTCCCTGACTTGTTAATCTGAGGAAAAGTGAGCAGTGTGGTCGTGTACATCTTTGTATATTCGCTTGTCGTGAGCTAGCTGAATGATATTGTAAGCGGCATTGGGAAGGTGTTCTGTGCCTTTCTTTGTGTTTTAATATAGCGGAACATGTCACACCGCTTGGTTGGTTGTTACCAATCTCCTGACCTCTCTTCTGAGTTTATTCTTCATCGACTACACTAAAACGTAGCGTGTCAACACTAACCAAATTCTCCTGACCTTAATTTCATTTAAGAGCTAAGCGTGTTGACAGATGTCAGAATTCTCAACACCTCATTTTAAATGTCAGACCACAGTCACTATTTAATCCCCCTGAACTCATTAAAATGTCAAATGTTCGTGTCGAAGCTTGTAAGAATATAGGTCAATCCCTCCCACCTCGTTTGAAATTCTATTTCATATTAATCATACGGTAACTCGTCAATAATGCAGTCACTACCTAATACTCTCGACCTCATTTGAAATGGCCTTTTCTGTCAACCGTTCTGAAACTTTCAAAGCTGTAACTATTAAGAAAAGATTCTCAGGATCGCACAGAATAACCAGTGAAAAGGCAGTATACACCTGTCAGAATGTAGTCATAATCTAATTTTACTGACCTCCCTTTAAACCTCATTTCATGTAAACCGTACTGAACCCTGTCAGAAGCGAACTTCGAATTCTTCAAACAAACAGAAACGGTTCAAATTAATTATGAAATCGACCTTAACACTTTGTTGAATGCAAAGTGTTTACATATGTTTGTTTATACTGCTGAATAACTCATTCCATGCCCCATCATACATGCTTTATATTTTGTTAAAAAGAAAAGAAAGAATCAGACTAAGCATGTTTCCCAATTCGTACGGTTTTATTAAAAAGGATGGAAGAGGGCAGAAGAAGGAGAGAGCGGGAAGATGGAGGGAGGTGGAGCGGGAAGATCCGTTAAAAAAAAAAAAAAAAAGAAAAAAAGAAAGAAAGCGCATTTTCACCGCGAGTCACAGCACTGAGTGACACGAAAAATAAAGATCTAAAAATTACAATAATGGCAATAATTACTTTCAACATTATACTTATCGCAATTATCAGTATTATTTTTCGCTTACCAGTGCTGCTAATTCTAGTATTGCTATTGCTGGTGGTGCTTCGTCACGACGACTACTACTGTTACTACTACTACTACTTCTACTACTACTACTGCTGCTGCTGCTATATGCCCAGTGCGTCACGACAGTCATGACAAGACGAACAAAATGTTTTGTTAACAATGGTGCCGAGCACACACATTTCAAATGAACACGCACATAGGCCTACACACACACACGCACGCACGCACGCACGCGCCCGCGCGCGCGCACGCGCGCACACACACACACACACACACACACACACACACACACACACACACACACACACACAAGTCGTAAACTAAATAAAGGGTAATGGATAAGGGTCTGAACACTTCTTGTAAGAAAATTTTAGGAAAGCTGTAACACTCGTTATCAGGTCTGCTTGGCGAACAGAGAAAGGGAGCTGGTTACAGATGGTGGGACCCTTGTATGAAAAGATAACGTTGGCCGTGGGAGTTAGGCCTAAAAGAAGGACGCCTGCACATGCGGGAATCAGAAAGAAGAACGTTGGCCGTACGGTTCTGGCCTAAAAGAAGGGAGTATGTAGATGTGGATGTCAGCAGCAGAACGAAGATGAAGAGGTGTGGACGGACTGAAGGGTACACAGCGACACGCTGAAGCATGGTTCTCAAGCGACTAAACGACAGGACAGACTGAGGGGAACAACAGACACGGCTGTAACAGAAGCATGGTGAGAGGATCCGAAGATACGTCCTGCGGCACTGTTCTGGACTTTATTGAGGCTAGATCCTCAGGACTTACTAGAAACGATTTTTCGTCATCTGATGTACAATGGACAAAGGAGCGCATCAAAGTAGAGATAGCGTCTTCATTAAGATAGGAACAGAAAGAACCGATTCTTCAGCGCTCGACGTGAAAGGCGCGACTGACAAATGCAAGGAAAGAACGTTGTCGAAACGAGATATCTACCTAAACTGCTCAAAATTGCCAGACTGCTTACCCATTGAGACAATCTAATTTTCATCTTGTCTTGTTTACATGTTAAAGAAGGAAAAAAAATCTATTAAAAAAGAAAGGAAAAAAAAAGAGAAGGAATGTGAGAAAGAAAGAAAAGGGGAAGAAAAGGAGTGAGACAGTTCTAAAATCGACGCCGGAAACAGGAAGAAATGGGGTTACAGCCGTCATAAGGCGCTGCTATGTAATGGAACAAGGAACTAAACAGACGGTCGTTTTACACGAGCTTCTGAACCCCGTGATAAGCGTTAGGTGTGAAAAATATTTTGCATCTTACAGACCCTTCAACATCCCATCCTATATCGCAAATCCAGTTTGGTCACACGAAAACAGAAGAAGAAATACATGGTTTAACAGTTACATATTTTAGTGTTAAAGGGTGGCGGGTGGGGGGGGGGGGGGGGGGGGGTGGGGCATGGGGTGGGTACAAACCAAAGAGAAAAAAAAATTCAACTTCCGAGGGTAGGCAAACAAAATACAACTTGGATAAGAGAAAAAAATGAGCACGCATGAGATCTGCACGTAATGATCACAGATCGGCAGCAATGAGAAACTGAGAAGCTTCCATCCCCTACTGCCCTCAGCTGACTGCCAAGTTTTATCATGAAAGAGTTTTCACATAAATTTTCTTCTTCATTTCCATATACTATGACCGTCACGATCTCGGTGAGCAATAATACAATCAATTACATCAACTGATAAAGAAAAAACGAATGCATAGAATATGGAAAGCAGACTGGAAAAAACAAAAAACAAAACCAAAGCCGCTATCGAAACCACCCTAACAAAAAAAGAAAGAAAAAAAGGGGGGAGAGAGAAAACAATCGTCAGGCCAGTGTTGAAATTCAGGTTGACTTACGGCAAGATCCAACGGCAGACGCACTCAGCATGGCTTAGTTTTTTTTGTGTGTGTGTGTGTGTGTTTTTTTTTTTACCAAAGATCTAATTGCCCAGCTTGCATAGCACGGATTGAATTACATGACTATATGTACATATGCCATTTCTTTGCCGCTCTCTCTCTCTCTCTCTCTCTCTCTCTCTCTCTCTGTTGTGTGTGTGTGTGTGTGTGTGTGTGTGTGTGTGTGTGTGTGTGTGTGTGTGTGTGTGCTGACAGAACTTTCTGTCCTCTGCGTGGTGACAGCGCTGAAATGGTTCCAAGCGGTCGGCTGGACTACAACGAAATGACGGTGACTAAATCAACAGCACAGACAGCCGATTTGTTTTCTTTCTTTTTTTTTTTTCATCACGGTATTCCAAGATTCTAAGCTGATAGAGAAGACAGATGCTGCCACAGAAAGGACGTGCTGCTGGTGTCTAGTGTGCAAAAAAAAAATATATATACACCGTACGGAGTAAGTAACATAATGCCTACACTTAAAGGCGAAATCAACATAGCGTTAGGCGAAGATCAGGTGTCCCACACTTCACCGCGAAAGTAACATAGTGTCAAGCGTGCACCGAGTATCCTACACTTTACGGCGAAAATAACAGTGTCAGGCGTGCATCGGGTATTCAACACCTTACGGAGAAAGTAACAGTGCCATGTGTAGACCGGGTATCCTACACCTTGTGGCGAAAGTAACATGATGCCAAGTGCGCACGGATAAACTATACGTTACGGATTATGTAACATGTTGCAAGAACTGCCCCGATATCCTTTGTCTTACGGCGAAAGTACCATGGATGTCAGCCTACACACTATAGGAGATAAAAATATAACATGGTGTTTGGTGTGCACGGATAATCGGCAAGTCACGCAGAAAGAAACGTGGTGCCAAATGTGAACCGATATCCTACACCGAAGGTTAACATGACGCCTGATATGAACGGATATCATACACCGAAAATAACATGATACAAGATATGAACAGACATCTTACACCGAAAATAACAAGATGCGAGTTAAAAACGGATATCCTAAACCAAAAATAGCATGGTGCCAGATGTAAACGGATGTCCTACACCGAAAATGACAGGGTGCCAGAGATGAACGGATATCCTACACCGAAAGTAACATGGTGCCAGAGATGAACGGATATCCTGCACCGAAAATAACATGGTGACAGAGATGAACGGATATCCTGCACCGAAAATAACATGGTGCCAGAGATAAAGGGATATCTTACACTGAAAATAACATGGTGCCAGAGATGAACGGATATCCTGCACCGAAAGTAACATGGTGCCAGAGATGAACGGATATCCTGCACCGAAAGTAACATGGTGCCAGAGATGAACGGATATCTTACACCGAAAACAACATGGTGCCAGAGATGAACGGATATCTTACACCGAAAACAACATGGTGCCAGAGATGAACGGATATCTTACATCGAAAACAACATGGTGCCAGAGATGAACGGATATCTTACACCGAAAATAACATGGTGCCAGAGATGAACGGATATCCTGCACCGAAAGTAACATGGTGCCTGGATGACCCAGCAGTGACGCAACGTGTTCGCAGTCTGAAGTTCCGACCGATGTAAAAATTGTCATTTCCACTGCCCATTTTACTGCGCTATATATTCCTCCTTTCCCGTGCTTCACCTTCCCCGCCCAAACACATGCAATCTGAAATGGTTATTCTTATCTGCCACACAAGTTATGGTGCATGTAAACATCACACCTGAATGTACCCATCCAAAAAAGCTATAATAAGTAGACAGCCCCTAATACAGCCAATGTACCTTTCTGAAAGAAAAAAAACTATAAAAAAACAAAAAGCAGACAGACCTGAACTGGCCTTTGCAACTATGCAAACAACTACGCACATTGAACAGCCCTGATATCGCCAACTGCAAGGGAGATAAGTGACAACATCATGAGGAAGGCAATAACAAACAGCACAACAAGATTTTTTTTTTTTTTTAAAGGATGGATAAAGACATCGTGAAAAAGGAAGGAAAGAAGAGGCCATGGCAAGGAACGAAAGATCGATGAAGCAACCAAAAACAAGGAAAGTGGAGTATGAAGCCATAACAAAAGGACAGATAGGTATGGTCATCGTGAGTATGGAAAGGTAGATGATGACATCATGAGAAAGGAAAGTAAAGAGAAAGATACAGCCGAATGTGCCTCTCACAGAGAAAGTAACACACAAAGGATCGGTGTGGACATCATAACAAGCAGACATATGGATCGGTGTGAACACCATAACAAGCAAAGATGGATATGGACATCGTGAGAAAGGACAGATGGAAACAGACATCATGAGAAAGTAGAGATTGATGTGGACATGAAGAGACAGGGAAGATGAGTGGGGACATCATGAGAAAGGAAAGATGGATATGGACACCTTGAGAAAAAAAAGAAGGGCGAGGACATTATGAAATGTAAAGATGGGTGAGGACACACCGACAACGGGAAACTGGATCTGGACATAACGAGAAAGGAAAGACAGATGACAACATCACGAGAAATCAAAAATGGGTGGAGACATCGGGAAGAAAAGATGGATGCGGACATAGTAAGAAAGACAAGTGGGTGTGAACATCTTAATAAAGTAATGGTGGGTGTTGACATTGTGAGATAGGAAAGTTGGGTGTTGACATCATAAGAAAGGAACGATATGAAAAAAGGAAAGATGAGTGTGCACATCGTCAAAAATAAAAGATGGACGTGGACATCATGAGAAAGACGAGATGGGTGTGAACATCGTGAGAAAGGAAAGGTGGGCACAGACATTGTGAGACAGGAAAGATGGGTGTGAACATCGTGAGAAAGGAAAGGTGGGCACAGACATTGTGAGACAGGAAAGATGGGTGTGAACATCGTGAGAAAGGAAAGGTGGGCATAGACATTGTGAGACAGGAAAGATGGGTGTGGACATCATAAAAGAATGTGTGTGAATATCATGTGAAAGGAAAGATGGATGATGAAATTATGAGAATGGACATATGGACATATGAGTGAGCAGATCAAAGGTGTGGAAAATTGGGTGTGGACATTACGAGAAAGGAATGATGGGTATGGACATAATGAGAAAGGAATAAGCGTGGCCATCATGAGAAAGGAATGATGAATGCGGGCATTATGAGAAAGGAATGACGAGTGTGGCCATTATGAGAAAGGAATGATGAGTGTGGCCATTATGAGAAAGGAATGATGAGTGTGGCCATTATGAGAAAGGAATGATGAATGCGGCCATTATGAGAAAGGAATGATGAGTGTGGCCATTATGAGAAAGGAATGACGAGTGTGGCCATTATGAGAAAGGAATGATGAGTGTGGCCATTATGAGAAAGGAATGATGAGTGTGGACATAATGAGAAAGGAATGATGAATGCGGGCATTATGAGAAAGAAATGATGGATGATGACATGAGAATGGAAAAAGGAGTGAGTAGATCATAAGTGGTGTATGAGAACACACGAGTAAGAAATGGCATTGTGGCTGAGAATATGATGGGGAAGGAAAGAACGGATGACACGTGGTGAGGAATGAAAGGACGGATAAGAGATGGTGAGGGGGAAAAAAGCGAAAAAGGGCGCCACAGGTAAAAAACAAACAAACAAGGAAAGGTTAAATTGCATCAGAAAGAAAACGATGGATGATGGGAGTTTACAATGCTATGAGAATTCAATACAGTACAACAGCTTTAACTCTTCCACAGATAAAGATGGTAGAAGACGAATTATTTCCAACATGTATTAATTTTCTCTTTTCGATTTAATTTAATGTTCCTGCCTTGGGGGACAGTAAGTCAGAGGGGACGGGGCGGAAATATTGCCAAACGGGATCTTGCAGTTTGCAAGCCATTTTGTTCATTACAAGTGGCTGCTCATAAATGAAATGCTATCGTTTTACTTTTTCACCAGTGAGGACAATATGAACTGTTTCAAGCCACTGCAAGAGAAAATACGGACATGTTTTCTATTACACTGGAGGGTGAATAAACGAGTATCCTAGTGACTGATTATCTGACCGAATAATGTTAACCTACCCACTGCGGTAGTTGTCACTCACTGTCAACGTGGGCGTGAACCGAGACCAAGTGATATTCACGTTGACCCTGCTGATACAAGCTTGTCTTCTTGCTTGGAAGTACAGCGCAGCCATTTTTTACCCCAGTGAGTAGAACTACCATTCAAGTTTCAGAAACTTACTTCTCTGCACTTAAGCTGGAAAGCACATGTGGATGAATGTTAATATTGTAGACAATACCCAACATCAATGTCGCCACAGTAAGAAACTTTTGCGAAGACCACTGACGATAAACTTACTCGTTTCTTGTGTCCAGATAGTGGTGATTCTTCTTCTCCATGTAGTTCCTACACCGGTGTGTGGAGACTGGTTGCGGAGTTGCGCAGACTGGTTGCTCGTACAGCAGGCCGGACGATTAACGCACGTGCAGCACGGTTGAAACGACCGTGACTGTGCCCCAGTTCTGAACGTCGCTCATAAGATGATTTACAGAGACTGGTTTCAAATGCACAGCCTTGTTGTTAAAACACAAGCGAGTGTGTGTGTGTGTGTGTGTGTGTCAAAATGTTGACCGTGGGTGTATACGGAAGAAGTGCGCGCGCGCGCGCGCGCGCGCGCGCGCGCGCGCGCGTGTGTGTGTGTGTGTGTGTGTGTGTGTGTGTTGAGCACACGAATGAAAATATTGTGGAACACAGTTCTCTCTCTCTCTCTCTCTCTCTTCTCTCTCTCTCTCTCTCTCTCTCTCTCTCTCTCTCTCTCTCTCAAACACACACACACACACACTGAGAGAGAGTGCATGTTCATGCCTCTGTGTGTGTGTGTGTGTGTGTGTGTGTGTGTGTGTGTGTGCGTGCGTGCGTGCGTGCGTGCGTGCGTGCGTGTGTGTGTGTGTGTGTGTGTGTGCGCGCGCGCGTGCGTGTGTGTGTGTGTGTGTGTGTGTGTGTGTGTGTGTGTGTGTGCGTGCGCGCGCGCGCGCTACGCCAGTGTATTTTCAAAGGGAGACAACATATATGCACAGGTGGGCAGAACACAAATGGCTGACAAAAGAAAACATCAGGGTAGCCACACTATCTTATGCCACCCCACCCACACCCCCGATATTTGAAAGCCAAAAATATGTTAAAGAAATATAATTCATGGTAAATGAGAGTCCCGCACTCCCACACCACCGCTTTTTACAAGATATACCTCCACCTTCTCTCCTCTTCCCCCACTTTCCCACTTTTATGAAAATCTAGATGAGTCCCCTTCGTCCCGCCCCCCCCCCCTCCCCCTTCCCGCCCCCCTCCCGGCTTTTATGACACTTCAGAAGATGAGTCCCTCTTCGTCAGCCCCCCCCCCCCCCCTCCCCCTTTTTCCCCCCAAGCTTTCTATGAAAATTTGAAAAAAAAACAAAAAAAAACGTGCTCCTCTGCCCCCCATGCACACCCCTTTCCGCTGATATTTAATGATTTTGGAAGATTAACCACCTCTCCCCCTCCTGTCGCTTTCATTCAAACTTGGGGGACTCCAGTAATGTTTTTGTCGGTTACAATCCAACCGTTTGGAAGGAGGAAGATCTTGACCTTGCTCACTATCAAAATGTAGGCCATGTTTTGTGTGGTCCATGCATTATTGATACTGCAGCGCTGGCAGCTCAAACTGAAGTTGCCAGATTACGTTACAAAGTTTTCAAGTGATGTTAATGTCTTAGATCTGTCTAATGGGTTGTAAAGTCATGTCAGAATCAATTAGCGTCAGTGATGTTAATGTCTTAGATCTATCTAATGGGTTGTAAAGTCATGTCAGAATCAATTAGCGTCAGTGAGGTTAATGTCTTAGATTTGTCTAATGGGTTGTAAAGTCACGTCAGAATCAATTAGCGTCAGTGATGTTAATGTCTTAGATCTGTCTAATGGGTTGTAAAGTCACGTCAGAATCAGTTAGCGTCAGTGATGTTAATGTCTTAGATCTGTCTAATGGGTTGTAAAGTCATGTCAGAATCAATTAGCGTACATTCTGGAGCTGCATATTGTGTGACATCATCTGTGAGGGACAGACGTAAAACAAACCGCTTCGCTGAACGTTCTCATCCTGGAAATCACAGAGATATTGTGTGAGTGTTCGTAAGATTGTATAACTGCTTATTGTCTACACAGACAGTGGACAGACGTAAAATAAACCACTGAACTGAATCTTTTTAATTTCTGCAACTCACAGAGAGAGAGAGAGAGAGAGAGAGAGAGAGAGAGAGAGAGACAGAGAGAGACAGAGACAGAGACAGAGACAGAGAGACAGAGAGAGAGAGAGACAGAGACAGAAAGAGAGAGAGAGACAGACTGACAGACAGACAGACAGCGACAGGTAATTCTGCAGCCGTAAAAAATAAAAACACCGAAATTGTAAATAAGCGTATGAAGCGATTAGAAATAAAACTGAAAGATATCATGGCATTGTTACGGCTCTCAGACACATTTTAAATCAATATTATCGCTAAACGCGAGTGCCTTGCTGAGTTGTGAACTGTTAAGGCATATCAGCATCTCACATGCAGATGACAACACATGCACGGTGATGGATTTGACGTAGAAAAAAAAAAAGATTAGGCCTAATTGAATGATAATGACGGCGTGGTGTTGTATCTGGGACAACCTTAAAGGATGATAACTGTAGAAAAGTCATAGGCCTACATACTGGGCTCTATATATCTTAAAATTCAGGTTGGTCATTTACAATATTACACAATTCAATATGTCATGCAGACATGGTGTGTAAATGAGTAATGTAATATCATAGTTCCGCCTTTTCTAAAGTAGTCAAAATCTACTGCCACCAACAAAATACAGGTACCTTCCCAAAAGGGTGCAAAATTCAAATTCAGTTTTTGTTTTCAATTTTTGTTCAGTCAGTATGTCATTTTGATGCCAAAGAATGTTTTAACATCACATTTCTCAAAATTGATTTTCTTATAAATCGCTCATGATTGTTTTTGTCTCTAATCGCAAATTCTGTTTGTTGCTGAAGTAAGCTGAACATCCGAAGCACCGCCGATACACAAGTATTTTGTCCACCATGAAATTTCCGCATCAGTTCGATTTAAAAGTCTTCCAGTGTCGAAGTCCTTAGTGCTATGACATAAGAGTATTTTTGGACCAATATTTTTTTAAAATTCTTTATTGATAACCTCCTAGACTGCGTAAACACACACACACACACACACACACACACACACACACACACACACACACACACACACACACACACACACACACCCAAAAAACAAAGAAAATTCTTTGCGGGTGACGTAAGGAAATGATAAGGATAGCAATCAAATGCGAAATGATGTATACATTTAGGTAGCAAGAATGGACGTGTACGTGGAACCTAATATTTAATGGGTCAAAAGCGCTTCATGTTGGCAAAAAGAATCTTGTACAGGAATAACACGCACGAGAAGGGCCTTGGAGTGACTATTGATGCTCTTTTTTCTTTTTTTTCTGGATCCTCTTCACCACCGTCGGACGGGTCTCCACAATCATTAGGCTGAGTATTTTGAGACCACAGTGCCCGCGACACTTCAGAGGGGTCTGCGCCTTAATAAACACACCACACACACACACACACACACACACACACACACACAACACACACACACCCCACACACACATACACACAACTAATCCTCTTATCGGAGAGGGTGACCAGCAGGAAAGAACATTGAAGATGTCCCGTCCCACCATCACTCGCAGCGTCTCTCCGGAGAGTACCAAGGTCATCTAAGAAATTGGATGGGACAAATCCACAGACATTACAAAACAGTTTTCATATCCCCCCCCCCCCCCCCCCCCCCCACACACACACACACACACCCGCACATTTACACACACAGTGGGCGACGGGAGATTAGTGAAGCTGAGACACCCTAGACACAAATGTGTCCAGGGTCGCAGCATCGACGGCAGTCTGGGAGAGGGCATTCCAGTCCTTGATTGTTTTTGGGAGGAAAGATTCACCCCAGAAGTTTGTCCTAGGGGACAGGCGCTTGAACTGCTTGTTATTTCCTGTCCGGCGGGATCTTGTGTTTGGGACGAGTTGGGACGTGAGGTCTTCGCAGCAGATGTTGTTGTTGATCATCTTATAAAAGGCTGCAAGACGCGAAGTTTTTCTGCGTTGTAATAGTGTGTCCCATTTCAATGACTCCACCATGCTAGTTACACTTGATGTGTTGTGGTAACGGTTGAGGATGAAACGGGCTGCACGGCGTTGGACCTTTTCGATTTGTTGGATCAATTTTGACTCGTATGGGTCCCAAACCGAGGAAGCGTATTATATTATATATTGGGTATTTATATAGCGCCGCTTTACAATAAACACACTACCTCACTCACTCAACGGGTTGCCTACCCAGGTAGAGCCGGCCGAAGAGCAGCCTACTGGCGCTCATTCAGTCGTTTCCCGTACCATTCAAATATCAGTCACTCATTTTCATTTATCCCTCCAGTTTCTCACATAGGATGCATGTAGGATGTATTCCAGAAATGGCCTCACAAAGGACTTATAAACCTTCTCTTTTACATTTGACTCTCGTATCCAAATATAGTAAAGCAAATTAAATGACTAGACTTGTAAAAGACACATTCATGTATCTTGGTAAAACCGTATTTTAAAAACTTAACGAAGCACTAATTGGACCTCGTGAAATACGCGAGTTTTGTATGGCACCTTTATCTGCAAAAGCCAGTCTGTGGCCATTGAAAGGCCACAAAGAAGACCAACTGGAAAAATGTTTGGATTTGCCGACTGTCCCGGACTCTAACACTATACGCATGAATGTCTCGGACGTTTCTTTCGGTGGCATTTTTGTGTGGGTTATTAATATTTCTTGACCTTTCCGCACCTATCAGCAGACGAACGAAATTCGTGATGGGAGCAGTTGTTTTATTAGTATCAAATATCAGTTTTGTCACGGTAAACTCATTATTTTGGGTAGTAAGGCTTGTTTATGTTGTAAATAAATATATTATCTTCTTAAATAACAGTAAATTTATTCTTGAATCTTCATATATTTAGTTTTAAAATAAATGTATCAATATAACATGGAGTCATCCCTGAGTTTGGTGTCTCCAGCGGGAAATCAAAATGGCGTCGGCAGAACTGACAGAAGGTATGCAGGTCATGTCTGATAAAATTATTTCTTCTTCTGTAGGAATAATTATATTTAGAATACAGCGAGGGCTTTTTTTCTCGTTCTTATAGCTTGCATTCCCATGAGATATTTGTTCATTATGAATCTGCATCAAAACATTGAAGTAGATAAACTAAAGCTTTTATTTGTTGTATTTCATATGAATTGTTGACAGTTCTCGTCTTGGTTGTGAGTTGCATCAGAACTCAAAATGCTAGTGAGTTCCAAAAGCAAGTTTCAGTTGTGATTGCATTAAAGCAGTTCTGATTTCGTGTTTGCATGAGCGTGACATGTATTATGAGGAAATTACAGTGACTGAAGCGGTTCGGAGCGACACAAATCATGTTTAGACATGATCTTCTTCTTCTTCTTCTTTCTTTTAGTGTCCACAATCATCATGTTGATTATTCTGACACTTTTGTGTGTATGACCATTTTTTTAAATCCTGCCATGAAGGCAGTCAAAACGTTAGGGTTTTTGCAAAGAAACCTCAGAATCAGTAACATCAGACTCAAAGAGATGGCCTATAAGGCAATTGTGCGGCCTGTTCTCGAATACTGTAAGTATCAAGTACTGTGTGGGACCCGTACAAACAAGGACAGATCACAAAAATTGAGGCAGTGCAACGAAGATCAGCACGTTTCGTTTTAAATTGTTACAAAAGAACGCTAGTGTCTCAAACATGACACCACCTCGGATGGACATCCCTACAAAGCCGATGTAACATCGCAAGGCTCACCATGATGTACAAAATCATGAACAACACGGTCCAGGTGGATTTTGGCAAAATTCGTAAATCCCAGATGCCAAAGTTGAGAGCACCTAAGGAAAGGGACAGAAGAGCACACTCAGGGCAGCTTGCTCGACTTCAGTGTCAACGGGACTACCAGAGTTATTCGTTCCTCCTGCGAACCATCCCTGAGTGGAACGATTCACTGACTGAGGCTGTGGTTGGAGCCGCGTGTTCACGTCGGGAGCTTGTATTAGTTGTAAACTCCACCAGTTGTCACAAACTGGGGTTTTTTTTTGTTTTTTTTTTGTGCCTACCCCTCCATTACAAGTGTCAGAATAATCAGCCTGTTGATTTAGGACACTATACAGATGAAGATGAAGCCATACTCTAACTTCGGGGAAGGTGCATGCTATGTGTAACATGTCATCCATACCAACAGCCAAACTGGCCTTCTCTCCCAAAAGTTGGTGATCGGATTTTACGTGTGTGCAAGATGTTGTGCGTGCGTTCACACACGGAACCTCGCTTTATAGTCTCATTCAAAGGACTGTATGAGGAATGGAATCAGAACCAATGTTAACTCTGAGGGAAAAATCCCCCTGTATGGAAATGGCCTGGTGGAGATGCAAACCCGCAACCCCAAGATTACAAGTCTGGTGGTCTACAAACTGAGCTATTCCGGCTCCATTTACTCACGCGTTGAAGAAATGAAGGTTTGGACAAGATTCAGTTTCTAAATATGTGGAACTGGAAGGCAGTCGATGAAGCCATTTCGCATATGCAATAGCCTAAAGCCTGAAAGCCTACCACATAATGACTGTAACCATCAGTCAACATGTTATCGTGGAATGCCTGTTTATAGCCAGGTCTTAGAATGCCTGAAATTTAACTTCATCAGTTACCATGATGACTGCCTAAGGAATGATTGCTGTGTATGCTAATTGTGAAGAAAATAAAGGATAATGCTTTCCATTCAATAGTGTTTTATTTAAGAAAATAAAGGATAATGCTTTCCATTCAATAGTGTTTTATTTAAGAAAATAAAGGATAATGCTTTCCATTCAATAGTGTTTTATTTAAAGTTGAAAGTAAGCAGACCAAGTAGAAACACAATGGTCAGTGTCATCACTGTGATTGTACAGATGTAAGTATTCTGAGTGAACTCTGATTTCTGAAACCAGTATGCTAGGGCCAGTCCGGACTGTTGCCATGGACGGGGGGGGGGGGGGGGGGGGGGGGGGGGGGGGGTGGCGAGCAGCATGGGGGCAGTGCCACTGAGGTGGCACAGAAGATGGCGCAGTGGTTAACATTGCAGATTCCTGGCCAAGAGGTCTTAGGTTTGATTACCCTCAGACTTTGAGCCATTTATTTGTTGGATTTTTCAGCACCTACACAGATTAGTGTTTAACTCAATCAAGTCACAGCCAAAATGGACCAGTTTGTCCCTCAGATCACACAATTTTTGGCAGTTTTCAAAACATCATTAAAAATCAACCACTTCACCTGGGAGCATGAAACATACACCATTGGATAGCAGAAACAATATATTTATCAAAAATGCCTACCTGCAACGAGGAATCCACACAGTTCACATGATGCAAGTATTCCAAAATGATACACATTTATAGAAAAACAAAAACTTTATGTGCACACTGTAATCCACTTCTTCATGCTCTCTATCCTCCCACACAAGTTCAGTTACACTTCTGAGCACTTAGTATGACCTACAGAGAATAGCATATTTATGACAACTGCATAACACACATGAATTTGACCACAAAATGCTTGATCCACTCAAAATCGTGTGATCGTGTTCAAAACGTGTGATCGCGGGAACCGAGAGTAGGACAATTCAAGTCTGTATAAAATTACTACAGAATACACAAAGAGCAGTCTAAGGGATGCAACTGAAAAAAAAGGCCCTAAGCTGTCCCTGAAACAAGATTTATTGCCCTTTAACAAAAGGCGGTGTGATTTAAAAATCGTCAAACTGTGTTGGAAGTATGAGTCCGACACGTCTTCAACCGATGTGAACAGTGTCGGAAACCCGCTTCCGACAAGACTCGATTGAGTTAATATGGGCTCAGTTAGGAAGAATAGAACCACATATTGAGTTTAATCTACTTAGTTGTCTCTAAGAGTGTTGCTCAAATTTCCTGACCAACACTACTCCAATTCTCAGGCCTGGTTGAATCCACTATCCAGGATATATTATAAAAACAAAATAAGTGTAGCCTACTGTCCTGTCATACAGTTCAGACCAAAATGGATTTCCATAGCATCATCATCATCTTGATCGATCAGCATGAATGTCCCAAACTCAGTGGCAGTCATGCCCTGCTATTTTCATTTCCTCTCCATGTCTGTCCCCTTGGTGGTATGGTGTCGGGGTTGCTGATATCATCAAGTCTATGGGGACTGTTGTTAGATGGATGTGATGGCACTCGTTCATGCTGGTTTGGCAACTAAGCAGTTATTGTCATCAGCAGGGGTAGGTGATGTCCTGTGTATGTTGGTCAGAACAGGCGCCACTGAGTATCACTAAAGTGACTCGGTAGAATACAGTGTAGTGGTTTGCCTCATGATAACTTGACATCAACTTTGTTCTTCTGGACTGTTAGTGTCTGGGCTGAGACACAAGCTGGGGTGCTGGTGACAGAGAGAGCCAGAATGAGTGGCTTGAGGGTAATACCGCTGAAGTGGAACAGAAGATGAGACAGGAAAATTTTTTTCTTGTTATTCATTAGCAGCTGCTCTTTTTTTTTTCTTTGTGTGTGTGTGTGTGGAAGCAGTTAGCAGCCTCGTGGTGAAGTAATGTGTGTGTGTTGATATGTTTTTGCTACTTTTCATAAGTGATTCCAGTTGCGAAAAATAATGCAGTTTTGAACTTTTTCTGTACAAAATTTTTTTTAGTTTTGTCAGTGTTGTGATGCCCAATCAAATTAGTTTTGATGAGGTCATATAAATTTAGTACCACAGTGAGAAACTTGTAATGCATATTATATGATTTATAGTAATTTGAAGTTGTTGAGTGTGTAAAGCTGATGTGATTCAGTGTAGTGCTGGTATTTGCAGTGGTAAATAATGTTTTAGATGATTTTTTTTAGAAGCTTGAAGTCTGAATTTCATTTCACCTTGGTATTTCCAGTGGTAAAGAAAAACTTGGAGCAGCGTGGTGTCCTGAATCAGGTCAAAGCCAGGATCCGAGCCGAAGTTTACAACGCCATAGAAAGGCCATCAGAGGGCAGGCCCGTCATCAGCAATGAAAACATCCTCATCAACGAGCTTATAAGAGAGTACCTTGAATTCAACAAATACCAGTACACGTCCTCGGTTCTTACAGCAGGTGATGTTAGCGTCCAGCAATGAATGGTATTTTCAGCATCTTGTCAATGCACAATGTCACACCATGACATTAGGTTGCTTTCGACAGTAGACAAAATGGTGACTGTGTGCTCCGGCCAAGAAAGTTTACCTGGAATTTTGTAGCATCAGTTTTTCTGCTTGCATCCCTAAAATATGAACAGTGTTATGGATTCCTCTGCCACTTTTTATCATCTTCTCTAAGTTTTTCTCTTTTTCTTTTTCTTTTTTTTTAAAGAAATATTTCTTTATTTTTTGCAAATTATGATTTCTGTAGAGAAGTGGGTGCCCAGCATTACAGTATGAAATTGACTGAAGTGACTGAAGTGCTGTTGTTCAGTATACTGACTCGAGACAAATTTACTTGGGAACAATGGAAAGAGAACATGTCCCTGCCATGCATGAGAAAACTTCACCTGCTTGAAGGAAGCATGCTGAAAAGTTGATATTTGATTAAATGGGTAAACGCTGTAAAATGACTAAGACACAGAAAAGGGAAAGAGCAAGAATATAAAAAAAAAAGTTAAAATCATATAAATCCAGTTTACTGTACTGATTTTTATGCGGAAGAAGAAAAAAGTTAAAGAAGAAAGAGGTTATGTTACATGGATCCAACAGGACTATTATTGCATATGATGTGTCCTACAACATGTAAATGTATCACTTTACAACATTTCATCAATAGTTGCAGCTTTATGCACAATTACAATATCATTTTCCATAAAAAAAATTATTAGTGATTCACAAAGAAAAAAAAAAAGCCTAATGGACATGGTGAGGTGGCAAAAATAGGCTGAGGTCTCCACAAATTCATCATTGGTCTTATTCATGGAATTTGCAGATCTCTAGACTTTTAAAGAAAATTGTGTGTTTGATGAATGTGTGTGTGTGTTTTCAACGTGACTAGTAAATTGTGTATTTTTCTTTTTCCGTCTTGAAGAATCGGGCATGGCAAAAGAGCCTTTGGATCGAGAATTCTTGAGGACAGAGCTCAATGTTGTCGAAGATGCACCATCACGTTCCGTGTAAGTATTCCGATACTGGAACAGAAGAACAATACACAGCTTGTTTTCTTTCTCTTCTTTTTTTTTTTCACCTAAAGTAAGTATCCTTAAATGATCTGTCAGATCAAAAGAGACACATAACATCTAATGTTTCCTTACTGTGTTGTCTGACAGATACAGTAATCCACAAATTACGTGTCAGTAAAGAAAAAAAGAAGAAAAAGAAAAAAACTTAGATATTTTATGTACAAAAATTTAATGGGGGATTAAATTAGAAGGGTTGTGTCTGAAACTGTTTTCATGTGAAGCTAAGATTTTGGTTTGTCTCCAACTGTATGTTTCTCTAGTTTCTGTTCATTGAGCAGTTTAGCATGGGCATAACACAAAATGAATGTAACTGATGATAAATGCATCACAGACGGAAAGTTGGCAGTTTCACTGGAATGTTGCAGTGTCTGATTTCATCCATGTGACTCGGACTGACTTGCGTGACAGATATAGACAAATGAATAATAAATACAGGCATCAAATTCTTACAATATCATGTTATCTCAGATAGTGAATGAACGCATCATTTAATCAGCATCCTTGACACACGGGTGCACCCTTGTGGGTAGGCTCACATATCCATGGCTTCCTCTTCTTCTTTTTAAAAAAATTTTTTTACTAGTTAATAGTGTGGCAACAGGTGTTGCAGTGAATCATGGTAATGGTAGATAAACTGGATGTGGATATTCATGTCACTGCTGGTGCAAACTTGTCTGGGCCAAGCTGGTTGACACTCGGACAAATCATGAAGGGCATTTCATGCTTAGCAGTTTGACAGAAACTTCAAATATCTAGGAGCAACCCTGACAAAGGATGGAAGCTGCAAAGCAGAAACAAGAATTCGTATTGGCACAGCCACCGCAGCCATGACCAAACTGAACAGAGTGTGGAAAAGTAACATCCGATTCTCCACAAAATTCAAACTCTACAAAGCCCTGGTGGTCTCCATTGTACTGTATGGTTGCGAGGCATGGACACTGACGGCTGAAACTGAAAGGAGGATCCAAGCTTTCGAGAGCAAATGCCTGAGGAAGCTCCTTCAAATCTCCTGGATAGAGCACAGGACCAATAGATATGTACGGAGCAGAATTGAGAACCTTGCTGGACCTCAGGAACCTCTCCTTTCAACTGTGAAGAGATGCAAGCTGATATGGTTTGGGCACAACACTCGACACACCAGTCTGTCCAAAACAATCATGCAAGGCACCATCGAGGGCGGAAGAAGAGGAAGACAGCGGAAGAACTGGCATGAGAACATCAAAGAATGGACCGGACTCCATACATGTGAGCTGCTGCCGCCGGCTGCTGACAGAGACAGATGGAGAAGGGAGGTTGCGTCTGTGGTCCTCGGGTTTCCCCAACGACTACTTCTGTAGTTATGGGCCTGAGAGAGAGAGAGAGAGTTCAACAGACAGTAATTGGTTCACAAGAAATGGCACTGTGTGGCAGGCAGGTGTAACACAAAAGCGTCAATGTAGTTGATGATATTCTTCTGTTTTTGAACATTGTCAGTTTCAGCACTTGACATAATTTGTACAGATGCCTGAAAAAAAAGTGTACTCCATTTTTTTTTCCCCAAGACTTTTCCAAGATCTTTTAAGAAGCGTATGAACTACGACTAGTATGCAAGTTTTCTGTTACCAGATTTTGGTCATTGAATTTTTTTTCATGTGCAACTCCCCACAAGATGTGCTGTACAGTCCCTCCCTCCTTGTGTTGCAGTCCTCTGCTGTACAGCATTGTGTCACACTACACACAGAAAGGGCCTGCGACCAACTCCAGGCAGCAGAAACCCCGCTCCGCCTTTCTGGAGCACATCACCAAGGATGGTATGGGAACAGGCATTTGTGTGTGAGTGCATGGTGTGTGTGTGTGTGCATGCTTGCTTGCGTATGTGTGTGAATGAATATGCCTGCATGTCTGTGTTATGTGCACATGCACAAATAAAAGAGAAACAGAGATGCTGGCCCAGTGATCTTTAGATTTTTGTAATATGACGTTATTTAGTGTGTAATGATTCCCCTGAAAGTTTGTCGATTCACAAATTTACAGATAAGAACACAACTAACTTTGGAACTGTCAAAAAAAAGGTGGTGTACAAGCCAGTACATATTGTACAGCATGCTTCGGTTCAAAATGGTGTACTGCTGTTACAGAAATGTGTACTATGATCCATATCTCTTTTGTCTTTAAACGATGTACATTATGCACCACTAAATTTCATGTCACATAAACTTGGAACATGTGTAGTGCTTTCCTGACACGTTTTTTTGTGAAGATACAAGTAACATCCGCAGCAAATTTCTGTGGTTTAATATTGTTCAGTTTTCACCGAGAGATGATGGCACAAATTTCAATCATCAGAAGCATTCAATTTCCTACTTTATTGCATGCCTCCATCTGCGTCTCGTTATAGAGTTCATTTTCCAAACACATTAGAACATTGTCCTTTCTGTGAAGTCCGACATTCTCTAGCCTGTCAGATGAACCGCCTTTTGATTGTTCTGGTAGGAGCTTGGATATGCTTCCAGGACCACTAAATTTCATACCGCATAAACCTTGAACATGTGTAGTGCTTTTCTGTCCCATGCTGACCTCATGTCATTGCAAAGAGTGAAATGGTGGGACTGTTTGGGGAGGCTGCCACCTTTTCCTTTCATTGAAAAGACAGGAAACTGAAGGCAATTGTGAATGAAACTGACGAAATTTCACAGCTACCGTTTCATTAGGATGGGATTTATAGAAAAAATCAGAAAGCAGCAGAGGGTAAGAATCAGAGTTATCCAGAAGATACATGCCATTCATTAAATAGTTTGAATTGTGGGCTTTTAACTACACAGCTGCAAATATGACAGATTTGGTGGATGATAAGCTTGACATATACCAGTGGGGAAGGCATGCACACTCCTGGATGGTAAAACCCTCAGGATTATGTGTTTTTCTTAACCGCTGCTGATCCAATTGTTAAAAATGCACAACCAAAACAAGTTGTAAGAGCATGTTCAGATCCCCTTTGCTCAGATACTACATGTTTTGGTGGTGTAGACTAATAGTTTCCATAAAATGAAATACATTTGGCAACATTTGTGTGCAGCAACACATGTCACTTTTGGGCAAAATGTGGTTCCAGGCGCTGAAACAAAATATTGTTGGCTGACTTGTCACATCTGTTAAGTATTCATGAAGTTTATATATGTTTACAATAACACATGAATCATGTGCAACAAGTTTAAGGCTGAAACCGTCTTAGAAGTTGAGAGAAATTTTGCCTCAGAAAAAATCAAATGCAGGTGGGTTAATCATCGGCAGACACTTGTATTTTATTCATTTTGCTTTAGTTTATCATTTATGCAATTTATGTTTTTTTTAATACCTTATCTTTTCTTTGAAATCCACAACTGACATGGAATATTTAAAGAATAAGATGCCTGTAGTTCACCCAATTTAATTTTAGAATTGGCTGTTAAGATTTCAGTTTGGAGTTGGTTTTTTGTGTTCTTGATTTGACATGTCTGATTTCTGTTGTGATCAGAGATGGATGGCAGTGGACCTGATGAACCCATCGTGGTGAGGGGAGGACACCGGTGATGGGGGCCCTGCTGTCAGCAGAGCTGCTCTGAAGTGTGACTGTGCGTGTAGAGATGTGTGTGTAGGCAGCATGTGTGCATGTGGAAAGTGACTTTGAATGTTTATGTATGCATGTGGTTGGTATTGTTCTGACTTCTGTGAATGATTATGAGTGCGACTGATATTGCTCTGTCTTCCAGCATGATAGGAATGGTTCACTGTTCTGGACGGAGTAGCAAGCATACAAAAAAGATAGTAAGTTAGCTCAGGCAGCTGAGCCAGCTTGTCCACTGTGTTTCTCAGCCCAATCTCCCGAACAGTGTCATTCGCATTGGTCCAGTGGTTCGTAATTATTTAAGGCTAATTTAACTAATCTGGAGAACATTCATGCGTGTACAGTTCTGAATCTGAACTAAGTTGGATGGCGATGATCACATGTACCTAATTGCAGGACGATGTGCTTAGCCGTTGAAACATGATGTAGAAGAAAAAAAAAGAAAAACAAAACCGAAATAAATGCAGTTGTAAATAATTCTGTATAAAAGATGTTTTTGTGTTAATGGCATGATGAATGTATAGTTTCTTAGTTTGAGCATACTTTTATTTCAGTTGTTTAGTTCCAGACCACATTTTCTTTTTTTTCTGAGCAAGATTGTCGATGAGGGCTGTTTATTTTAGAAGTAAATGATTATGTGTCTTGAACAGTTCTTCACCTCAAAACCATAAGTGTTCTCTACTTGACAGGAATCTGGAATGAGAGATGTCATTTGTGTTTGTCAATGATACTGGTGTGCATAGATGACAATATCTGAAATAAAATGTGACAGCCTTCATGTATGATTTATGTTGTTTTCATTTCATCTCTTCACATTATGGTATTCCAGCATAGGTAGTGTGCACATGCCCCAAGCTTATTTACTTGATTACATGTATTAAAGTCCCACCAAAGCCAGTGACTGATTTACTAGTCCAAGGACTCGTCTGTATGCAGTGCCACTTTCTTGATGAAACTGAAACAGTATTTAACATACAGTGGAAGAGGACAGAGGCACACCATGAAGTCCTGGGTGGACAATGTGAAGGACTGGACTGGTTGCACCATGTCTGCTTTGGGTGTGTAAAACCAAACACAGGGAGCTGTTGGAATCTCTACCGGGCTAAATATGAAGCCCACACTACCTAACATCACGACATGAACATTAAACAGTTATGGCATGAACCTGCCTGAGTTTCTGGCAGACCATTTTCAGCTAGAAACTGGGATTTTCAGTTGTTTTTGGGTTGGTTTTTTTTCAGGATGGGGTAGGGGATAGTGTTAAGTGATGGACACAAAATTTACTGGAAAATCTAAGCAATAGAGTCGGAGGTCAACCACAAGGTGATGATTTTATTCTCTGAATATTTTTGTGGCTCTTTGGAATACACATTTTTCTAGGGCTGAGGTAATAACCATAAAGAAAGTCGAGGAAGTGTGTGAACAGCAGTTCTGAGGCTCAGGGATTGCTTGGATCAGTTGAGAACCTGTCCAACCAGCAACTCTTTTCTTTTTCCACATACAGACTGATTGCCCATAATTCTACCAACTCTTCCATCATTTTGTTCATCCCTACAAGTACCGTCCCACCCTCAACCATACTTTCACAGCACACGTGCATTCAAATTAAAAAAAACAAAAAATTCCAGACCTCAGTTGCTCTCTTACATCACATGTCCATACAACGCATTCATGTCCAGCCCCAAATTACTTTGTCAATACACACACACACACACATGCACGCACACATGTAAAAAAAAAATCAAAACGCATTTGACTTTCACTTCTGAAACGAAGCAGGTTCTCTTTTCACCTGTGACCTCGGCACAGCTGATTATGGTAGTGTGAAATGCCGTATGATCCGTGACACAATCACAATGATTTTGATGGAATGGATATCAACACTCACCAGTATGCGTTCTCATATTCTCTTTGTATCATCAGGCATTTCCATGAAAGACCAGCTTTGGATGTGTTGCTCACAAACATACAAAGATGAGTTCTAAATGACGTTTAGCTTGAGATGAATGCAAATGTTACATGTGGATAGAGCAAATTGAAAAAAAAAAAAAAACAGGTTCTCCAAACGTGTAAAACCAGAACCGCATCTCCATCTTCCTGTAACCAAAAAAGTATCTACATCCTCAAAGCATCATATACGGAATAAACAAGGCAAGTGTGAGAAATACTGAGGAAGTTAAAAAAAAAAAAAAAAATGCGGATCTGCTCGTTCTCCAAATATCACAAACACAACTTTGAGACAAAATGAAGTGCATTCGAACATATGAACAGTCTATCATGGTAAAAATGTTCTCCACTCCTCTTGAGAATGAATGTAAAAATACTATACAGGATGGATAACCTTGGTCTGCAGGTGTCTTGGCCAACAATCCAAAATAAAACTAAAATGGTAAAGTTCTTTCGGAAGATTGAATCTTCCTTTGTTAACTAAGAGGAAACAAAGCTGTACATCGTTTTACATCACAAACAATTGGAACCAGAAAGTAAGAATCCCCCCAAAATAGAAGATACTGCTGAACGAGATTCTGGACTTCTCTTGATAGGAACAGTTCATGCTATGTGCTGTGTCACAATATTTAATAACGATATCAAAATGGCACATTTAACAAAGAAAAATACATTGGTACTAACTTCCATAATAATATATACCTGACCAAAAAGAAAAAAAAAACACCAAACCTGTCGGCAATGTCTTCATGAACACAAATCTAGCAGAGAAACATGAAGGCAGTTCAAAAGTTCTCTGTCTCAGAAACGAAAAAACTGGACAGGTTCTTCAGCACCTGAGTTTTTGCTGATGGCGGCATCCATCTCCAGGAGACACAAGCCACCACAGAAGTCCTCACAAACAATGCTTCATCTCCAATCAACAAAGTCATCACCTCACTCTTCACCACTAATAAAGCTCCGTTTCCAATCGGCACAACTCATCACTAGTTGATTCTTGTCAAGGCTTCCTCTCCGCTCCACAAAAGTCCCCACCAGTTGATTCTTTATCACCACCAAGGCTCTGTACATTACACTCCTGAAATAACCACTACATTTACCAGAGACACAAAGATGTTTACCACTTGAACTGATGACATGGAAATTCTGGGCCACCACTTGATGTGTGTCGGCAGCTTTCAAGGATTGGCACACACACTGTTTAATTTTTCTGATTAAACGCACATCCAATGCTGAAGTATCCTCGATTTAAGCAAAGGTGGAAACTTTGTCATTACTGACTTGATGCATATAAAGTTGTCTGAGCCATTATAAGTTGAAGTAGTAGCATATGAAATGATGCCGACTGGATCCTGGGCATATGGGAAGCCACTGCGATTCTCAACTGACTTCTCACTTCAGTTTGCAGCGTCTCATGATCTGAAACAGCAATAAGGAGAGGGAGAGGGAACATGATAATTTGAAAAAGCACAAGAGCTAGGATATGAGTTTGAAAATGATTCTTGTCCAAAATGCAATGAAACGTTTAACTAGTAGTCAAAAATGTGTTGAAAAGATTGACAAAACTTTTACTGGTATCACAAAAAAAATTGTTTCTGAATCTCGTTAAAAAAAAGCCCATATTCCATTAAATGGAAAATAAGAAATAGTCCATAAAGACAAAAAAATACAATGGGCAATTCTTAAATCCCTTCCATTTAAATATAATCTTAAAGACTGCTTCCTTTCATACATAGTTGTGTGATATCCACTACAGAGAATGTGACTCTCCAATTCTGGATTACCTTCTCCATTACATCAAATTATTTAACATATATTCAGACGTTTCTTTAAAGAAAAGTAATCCATTATTTCACTATTACTGACCTCTTCAAACACAGTCCAGGCCAGAGCCGTCATGAGTGTCCGCCGCAGTGTTCGTGGAACAATGCCTCTCCAAAATCCACACATCCCTTTCTCCTAAACAAAAAAAAACAAAAAAAAAAAGGCACACTTGTGCAACAGACTTGTTCCAGTAAAATCAAGGAAAGATATCACCTGTTTTTCAGAACACAGCTACCTTTTCTTAGTTTATAGGTCAAGCAAACAGATTTAGAGTCAAACACTTCATCTGAAGCACACGCCAGGATAACGATATTGCCCATGCATTACAGGCACTTCACATCCATGGTTTGGCATTTTCTCTCTCTGATCCGTTATACTGATTGATGGGGCAAAATTGCTTTGGCATTGCCCACTAACGGCATCTGTCCAATGAAAACTGCCAAATCACTTTCTCAGACATACCTTCAAACATAGATCAGCTCCATAGCAGATTTCCGAACATCGTCTACTATATGGCACAAGGCACAATAGTCTGGTAATGTTTAAAATTTCACTGTATGGGCCATACTGGTCTTAACAACATAATACACTTGCTAGATATAATGGTTTGAAAACATAATGCATTTGAATCTTTGCATGGTTATGTATGCAACTGCCTGCATACATTTGCACTCTGGACTTTAATATGCATAGGTTCTGACAGCAGATCAAATATATTTTTAAAGACAATGGTCTGCAGACATAAACGCATCTACACTCTGGACTTCAATATGCACAGGTTACATTTTTAAGTTGGTTTTGAAATTGGGTGACTGGAGGGTGGGGGGTGACTGAGGGGAATTGTAATACTATTAATGATTATTACATAAGTATTGTTTTTGGAGTGACTGACAGGGATTACAATACCACTAATTATCATTATTATCCATCTTTTAATCCATGTCTTCAGTCTCTTCCCTCTTCTCTTTAGTCCCATTCCTTAGTTTTAGTCTTTTCACTCAAGACCACATTTCGCACCGAGATCAAATCGCTTAGTGACTGTTCGCCCATTGTTTTCATTGTCTTGAATGTTTTTTGTCCGGTCTTAAAAAAAGATAAATTAAGTCGAAATGCGTGGTGTCTGATTTGTAATTTGTTCCAATGGATCAAACTCCACTGTGTACTTCTAGTCTTCCTACCTGAGCCAGCAACAGTGGGCATGAGGTAAGAACCAATCAGGGCCAAAAGATCCACGTGCCTCTGATGCCATGCAGACCCACCACAGCCCACAGTAAGATCCAAGTACCTCTGATGCCATGCAGACCCACCACAGCCCACAGCAAGATCCAAGTACCTCTGATGCCATGCAGACCCACCACAGCCCACAGTAAGATCCAAGTACCTCTGATGCCATGCAGACCCACCACCTCAGCCCACAGTAAGATCCAAGTGCCTCTGATGCCATGCAGACCCACCACAGCCCACAGTAAGATCCAAGTACCTCTGATGCCATGCAGACCCACCACAGCCCACAGTAAGATCCAAGTGCCTCTGATGCCATGCAGACCCACCACAGCCCACAGTAAGATCCAAGTGCCTCTGATGCCATGCAGACCCACCAAGCCCACAGTAAGATCCAAGTGCCTCTGATGCCATGCAGACCCACCACAGCCCACAGTAAGATCCAAGTGCCTCTGATGCCATGCAGACCCACCACAACCCACAGTAAGATCCAAGTACCTCTGATGCCATGCAGACCCACCACAGCCCACAGTAAGAAGCAAGTGGCTCTGATGCCATGCAGACCCACCAGCCCTCAGCCCCAGTAAGATCCAAGTACCTCTGATGCCATGCAGACCCACCACCTCAGCCCACAGTAAGATCCAAGTACCTCTGATGCCATGCAGACCCACCACCTCAGCCCACAGTAAGATCCAAGTGCCTCTGATGCCATGCAGACCCACCACAGCCCACAGTAAGATCCAAGTGCCTCTGATGCCATGCAGACCCACCACAACCCACAGTAAGATCCAAGTACCTCTGATGCCATGCAGACCCACCACAGCCCACAGTAAGAGCAAGTGGCTCTGATGCCATGCAGACCCACCACCTCAGCCCACAGTAAGATCCAAGTACCTCTGATGCCATGCAGACCCACCACCTCAGCCCACAGTAAGATCCAAGTACCTCTGATGCCATGCAGACCCACCACCTCAGCCCACAGTAAGATCCAAGTGCCTCTGATGCCATGCAGACCCACCACAGCCCACAGTAAGATCCAAGTGCCTCTGATGCCATGCAGACCCACCACCTCAGCCCACAGTAAGATCCAAGTGCCTCTGATGCCATGCAGACCCACCACCTCAGCCCACAGTAAGATCCAAGTGCCTCTGATGCCATGCAGACCCACCACAGCCCACAGTAAGATCCAAGTACCTCTGATGCCATGCAGACACCACCACAGCCCACAGTAAGATCCAAGTGCCTCTGATGCCATGCAGACCCACACAGCCACAGTAAGATCCAAGTACCTCTGATGCCATGCAGACCCACCACAGCCACAGTAAGATCCAAGTGCCTCTGATGCCATGCAGACCCACCACAGCCCACAGTAAGATCCAAGTGCCTCTGATGCCATGCAGACCCACCACAGCCCACAGTAAGATCCAAGTGCCTTGATGCCATGCAGACCCACCACCTCAGCCCACAGTAAGATCCAAGTGCCTCTGATGCCATGCAGACCCACCACAGCCCACAGTAAGATCCAAGTACCTCTGATGCCATGCAGACCCACCACCTCAGCCCACAGTAAGATCCAAGTACCTCTGATGCCATGCAGACCCACCACCTCAGCCCACAGTAAGATCCAAGTGCCTCTGATGCCATGCAGACCCCCACCACAGCACAGTAATCCAAGTACCTCTGATGCCATGCAGACCCACCTCAGCCCACAGTAAGATCTAAGTGCCTCTGATGCCATGCAGACCCACCACCTCAGCCCACAGTAAGATCCAAGTGCCTCTGATGCCATGCAGACCCACCACAGCCCACAGTAAGATCCAAGTGCCTTTGATGCCATGCAGACCCACCACAGCCCACAGTAAGATCCAAGTGCCTCTGATGCCATGCAGACCCACCACAGCCCACAGTAAGATCCAAGTACCTCTGATGCTATGCAGACCTACCACCTCGGCCCACAGTAAGATGCAAGTGGCTCTGATGCCATGCAGACCCACCACCTCAGCCCACAGTAAGATCCAAGTGCCTCTGATGCCATGCAGACCCACCTCAGCCCACAGTAAGATCCAAGTACCTCTGATGCCATGCAGACCCACCACCTCAGCCCACAGTAAGATCCAAGTGCCTCTGATGCCATGGAGACCCACTACCATAGCCCACAGTAAGATCCAAGTACCTCTGATGCCATGCAGACCCACCACCTCAGCCCACAGTAAGATCCAAGTGCCTCTGATGCCATGCAGACCCACCACAGCCCACAGTAAGATCCAAGTGCCTCTGATGCCATGCAGACCCACCACCTCAGCCCACAGTAAGATCCAAGTACCTCTGATGCCATGCAGACCCACCACCTCAGCCCACAGTAAGATCCAAGTGCCTCTGATGCCATGCAGACCCACCACAGCCCACAGTAAGATCCAAGTGCCTCTGATGCCATGCAGACCAACCACAGCCCACAGTAAAATCCAAGTGCCTCTGATGCCATGCAGACCCACCACCTCAGCCCACAGTGCCAACAATTGCACCACTACTGCAGGTTTGTTAGTAAAATGCAAGGATGCTTCTCATTGTAGACTCAAGACTCCTTTGTTGAATGAACAGGTAAAAACCACAAAAAGCTGTAGACATTCCTTTCAATCCAAACCCCTTTCAGGCCCCAAATCAGTTTCAACTTCTGTATCGTGAAACAAATGTGCATACTGGACATTCCTGTCGGCAAATATTCTTGAAATGGCTGCACCTCCAGAAACACTGTACGAATCATCCTTTCATCTGCATGCACTCCTACTAAAGGTAACAAGGAAATCGCCTCAAAATTCCCTCATAAGTCACCAATACAATCAAAGGAACACTATTGTATACCTACCTGATAAACGTAAACGAGGACTTGTTTCAACTGTTGGTATTTCTTGGGGTGCAGCTGGATGTTGGTCTTTATAACGTCAGCCGGCTGAGTTACAATGGATGCCAATGCTCCAGCCATTATTCCGTTACAAAAATCTACAAGCGGTTCCAGGCCTCCACCGACAACACCTGCCAGCACAGATAACTCTGTGAGACCCATGCACCAATCGTCAGATGAAATACAATGTGTACTTGTCCAGATCTATGGGTGCCTAGAATGTGATCATTTTAAGTAGGTAATATGAATAAATCATACGTATCCAAACATGTGGTCAATATAAAAGACATTCAAAACTGGTGATCCTGATAAAGTTGTGACGTAATTTGGCCTTTTTGTTGTTTCTTTCACAGAAAGAGTTCAGAATAAAGAAAAGGAATGCTACATAAAGCTGAACATGAGCAACAAGTTTATCAAGAAATCTGTGATATGATATAATTTAGTTAGTTAGGCTGATCTCCCGTTAGAGCCTCTGTGACGTACTCCTTCCACTTGCACCTGTCAAGCATAGCTGCCTTGATGTCGTCGATGTTTTTGAGGCCAGTGTCCCTTTTAAGAAGATCAATGAAGTCTGTTGTCTTCATTCCCCTGTTCGCTCTCCCCCCAGTTTGCTGCCACAGTACAAGTTGTGAAGCAACTTCCTCTGGGTGTCGCATACAGTGACTGGCTAGGTGAAGCCTACGTGTTGTTATCTTGTCACTAACTTTAGGGAGGTATCCATATAGCTCTTCGTTAGTCATGTGCTCCTTCGAAGAGACATTTAATGCCATCCTCAACATGTGGGTATACATCCCATCAAGACTCTTTTCCATCTGCTTTGTTAAGGTCCATGTTTCCGAGTTGTAGAGCAACACAGACTCGACTGCAATGCTAAGAAAACGAAAGTGATGATGTACAATGAAAGTAGTGAAAACGATATGAAATCTATCAGCAGGGGAGACATAGAGCAAGTCACCAATTTCAAGTGTCTGGGAGGATGGATGGAGAGCAGTCAGAATCATATCTCTGTTCAAAAAGCCCTTGCTTGGTCTGCATGTCACAAGCTGAAGATGATATGGACTTCTAACTTGAAAAAAGAACTAAAGATTCGTCTCATTATATCCACTGATATGACTTGATGCTCCCTAACATGTTATGTTTAGTGGTGCATTCCACATTCCATGAATGCATTAACAAGAGCTTTTCCTGCATTTCCTGAGATGGCTTTCACTTTGCATCAAAACATCAGATAAAGAAACGTTTACTCTTGTTCACTTTTTCCTTTACATACAAGAGGCGATGGTGGGAGAGTAAGTCAATGAGAACAGGCCTTGCAGTGTTTTCTTTCTCCCCACACTGTTTTTTCAACACAACTTGACACAGAAAATCTGACAACCCCCTAAACTAATTCATCTGACCCAATTACAGAAAAAGAAGAGCATGATGGTCTCGCTTCACATGTGGCTGACGTACACTGACTTACTGGGCTGGGTGTACAGCTTGAGTCGGGTGTAGAACATGAGGTAGAGACCGGAGAAAGGGACATCCCGCAGCAGGGTAGGGGTCAGACCACTGTACAGACCTGCCGCAATACATGTCACAGGTATTACCAAATGGTATCAATTCAATGTGCTACTGTACACATTCTACAGTGACCCACCCTCTGGTACTGACAAATACCACACAAATTTCCTGCCAAATCTTTTGAGCACTATCAGTATCAGTATAAAAAAACAACAACATATATCCTGTTCTAACTCTTACCAATTTGGATATTTCGGTGCTGATCTTTATTTCTTTTTAACAGAATTAGGTTATAAGAGTTTACTGATGGTGAAATAAAAATCGAGTCTGTAAATAAGTCAGATTATACATTACAATACAGGCAAATGTCTTTAAAATTTTGAACTGGTAAAGACATCTGCAGAATTTGGCCACAGAGTATGTTTGTGATTGCTGAAATAACACTGAAAAAGATTTCAAGGGGTGTAATGAAAGATTTATTTGCTGGAGTGGATCAGTAAACATAATTCTGGTGAGTCTGGGGTTTGGGGAATGATTCAGTAAAATATTAGTTAGGTGGGGGCTGTGGTCTAACAGCCTGTGCTTACGAAAAGTGAAACAAATTCTCAAGAAAAGGGATATAACTGACCTGCTTATAGGTTCTTAAATCCTGAATCAGACGTGGACACCCATATAATTTTGGTGCACTTTGCACATCAATTTACACACAAAAAAAGTGTTAATACCCCAAGCTAATACAAATGCAACCAATAACAGTGGTGTCTAATGTATTCAATGTTGATGAGGATGCCATATGTTTTTAGTTCTGGTGTGAGACTGCCGTCCTCCCTGTGGTAAACAATATGACTACTACAAGAAAATGACAAACTCTACCCAGTTCAAACTTGAGAAGAACTCATTATTACAACCCCTACTGCCAACTGCAGGGAAAAACTTGCAGCACATGCAAGGAGGGACTTTCCACAGCCTGGTGTTTATCTGGTTCATGTCAGAGAAATTTCGCCCATAAGTCCGCAAAGGCATCTAGGAGAGACAAGAGTTACCCCCCCCCCTACTTCTGCCTGAATGATTCAGACTGATTTGACCCATTAGTTATGGTTTTTACTTCTACTGTTCTACGCCTTAGTGTGTACCGAGGTGAAATACTGACATGAAATTAATGGCTGTTGACAAGAATTGGGATAACTGGTATGGGGGAACAATTGCAGGGTACAGAAGATGCTGAAATATTTCAATCCCCTGATTCATACTTAAAAGTGAACAACAAATATGATGATAACATTCAGAAAGAACAGCAGGAATACAACTTTTCTATTTCTATGCAGATGAACCTTCTATTTAAATACCTCCGAGTCCTTCTGCCTTGTAGGTCAAAACCAGTGCACTGGTCATGCCTCTGTACTTGAACGCTCCACTCTGGACACAGAACAACATATTGCACAATAAAATAAAAAGAAAAATAATCATACTTTTTTTTTCAAATGATACAAGGCAAAAAATCATTTGTTACACCTCCTCAGATAAAAATTAATAGAAGACAAAAGTAACAGAAACAAAAAAGAACAAACTCTGTCAAATCTTTGTCTCCCTCAGAAACTCTACAGCAAAGCACCAGAACACGTACCATTTTTAAACATGTGTTTTTCCTGGAAATGACCAAGCTAACAAACAGCTGTTCATAATTTAATGACTAAAAAAAAAAAAAAAAAAAAAAATCCTGTCCTTCAAAAATCAGATACTGAATCATGCTCATCAACATTTATTTTTTCTTCTGAATTTTCATTTTAAGGGGAAAAAAAAACCCTACAATGTAGCAATAAATTTACAATTATTTTGTCGAAGAGGATATTTCCATTTTGAACTTTGCCTGGCAATAATCAACCACCAGAAGAACAGAGGAGTTGAAAAGTAGATGTAATAACATGCACTTTTGACTTGGTTTATCAAAAACAAATTTTCACATGAAACATCCAAAAACTAAATCAGTCTCCACTCAAAATATCTGAAAGACTGGCGGACGGCAGCAAAAGATTCTCTGAAATAACTCCAACCACAACATAGGAGTACAGAGGATAAAGAAACTGAGGAAAAAAAAATTGGCCATTCTCCTCAAAATCTCTAGAAGATGGCGGACAGGGTCAGATTGTCTGAAGTGACTCCCCACCTCAACAAAGGAGTAAAGGAGATAAGGGAAACCATCCTGCCCACCTCGTAGCGTGTTTTGATGACGGTGATGGGCAGCATGAGTACTCCAGCGATGGAACGGGCCGTCATCCCCATGCACAGCGACTCCAGCGCTTTGGGATTTGAACTCCTGCAACAATATTGATCCACAGTCTTTGGCATGTTCAGTAGAACAAGAAGTGCTGCATCACTACCATATACACTCTACAGTCTTTTTTTTTTTCCTGATTGTAAAGCAGAGTGATGGCTATGTAGTCACACTGTACACATGTACAAAAAAGTCTTTGGTGTCAGGGCTGAACTGCACAAAGACGAGGATTTCAACACTCCATTTCAACTGATCCTAGTCCACAAATAAATTGATTGACTATGTGCAGCATGACTCGTTGGATGGATGTGGTGGCCCCTCTAGAGGGAGAGCTCACTCACACCAGCTCCATGAGTAAGCAATTATTGTTGTCAGTATATGGCTTGGTAGTTTGTGTCTTGCGTATGCTGGATCTGAACTGACGCCACTGAACACCACCAATGTGACTCAGCAGCAGTGCAGTGTCTCCTCCCGTGGGTTGCCTCATGACAATTTTGTACTGACAGCTCCATGTGGATTGCCGGTGCTGGGGCTGTGGTGGGCTGGGCCTGGTAGTGGCTGTGGATAGGGGGGCGGAGGGGGTTGGAAAGAGCAGCGTGAGTGCATTGCCAGTGAGGTGAAACAAGATGGAACAGAAAAAAAAAAAAAAAACAGAAAAAAAGAAGAAAATTATGTGCAGCATGCATTTCAGGCAAGTCATGGAAGCTTCAGCAACATGCACTATTCCCGTCATAATTCCCCACAGAACTTTACTCAAACAGAAGGCATGTGGATATGGAATGGAATGAACATTTCTATTTAAAAAGTGTTACTACATGATGGTGCCACAGCATAGTGGAAAAAGCATGTTCACTTTGACACTGAGAAACCTGTTGGGATCAAAATACAAGAACAAACAAAAACAATGACTCATCAAGTTATTGCCTGAATGTGTCTTGCAATAGTCACTTGACTGTAGTTCACTTGTAGCCTATTGAGTCACCGGCAGGATAAACACCAAGTAATATACAGCACATATTCTTAATTTCTTTGAGATCAATCTGTTACAAACCAATCATATTTACTATACCATGTGGTTTTCTTTTTCATTTCTCCTACTGGACTAAAACATACTGCAGGTACATACTGTCTCAACAAATATTGATTAATAACAACACAATAAAACAACAATATAATACACCTGTTTTCCCTTTGTAAGCTAATCTAGATAAATGTACCAAGGTCAACAGCTGTGGCCACACACAACACTCATCCCTGTTGATAATAAACCAAACAACTACAGAAAATGTCATCCCTAAACAGCCCTTCATTGTTTTTTTTCCATATATGTCAAATCTTGGCTGATCTCAAGGTTCTGTCTGGTGTGTAGTTGAACTTTTCTTTCACATTGATCTGAGCTATATTCAGTATGCAATTCAGGGTAATACACATGCATGTACATCCCTGAACATTCAGGATTCAAGGTAACGAGTCAGCAGATACACTGGCTGGCCAGGCAATTTTAACAAGTGTATTACAACTCAGTTAGACTTCAAGAATCGCCAAAAACAGCAAGATGAGGCCACATTGTTGAAATGAATATCAAGAGAGAAAAGTGGCAACACAGATGGACAAACAGACGAGCATCAGCCACTGCCAAACAAATATCAGCATAATTTCAAGACACGCTGCAGAGACTTCTGGAAAACTGGGCAGATTAATATAGATGGACTCTGAAGATCTTAGTTTTGTACTGGTTTACCCATAAGTCTTCATAAGTTAAGACTCTTGGTCATCAGATTAGAATCATGTTTAGAGAACTTTCTTCTCTTGTTTTTCTTTCACTTATTTTGTATGCTGTATTAATGAAATTACTTACTGTCAATTTCTGAGGTATTTATGAATGAGAATATAAAATAGGTTTATACTATACGAATCAGAATAGCTTTATACTATTCAGTTGTCAGTGAACATAAATGGATAAATCCATGAACAGCTTTAATTCATCACTTGAATGTAGAAAAGAAGTTGAAAAGCTGTTTCATATATTCCATTGTGTGTGTGTGTGTGTGTGTGTGTGTGTGTGTGTGTGTGTGTGTGTGTGTGTGTGCATGTGCCTTCGTCTTTATATATAATGTCAGAAGGTGGGCATTTGGGGTTTTTCCCTCCAACTAATGTGTGAAAAAGGCTGCACATATGGGAGATACAGACATATCACAAGTAAATGACTGAACAAATATGCCAAGTCACAGATACCCAAGTTATCAGGATCCTAGCTTGCTGTAAGCAAACACTGGATGCTAATGTGTATGTGAAGCAAAGCAAACACTGGATGCTAATGTGTTTATTCACATTAGGAAGAGGGAATGGGAAGAGGGGCTAGTACCATTAAATCTACATCTGGATGCTATCTACACTTATTTCAACAGATTTTTTTTTTTTAATCCACTGTGACCGAGCCAGGCTGATCACAAGGACTTTTTGAGGAACACATGGCTTCCTAGCGTGGCTTGTGTTGGTCAGTATCTGTCCTTCCCAAAGCAGTTTGTGCAATGATTCTATCTGGGTTCATGTGCATATGATGTGTCACAGGCGTTGGCACAGGTGTGGGAGCATATGTCTGCATCTGTGGCCTTTACCTTTAGTCATTCTTGAAAGGCTTTTTTATTAGACTGCCTGTAATTTATTACTGTTTTTGTTCTATCATTCTCTTCCAAAAAAATTACCATCCTCTGACTGCTGCCATGGGCAGGAATTCACCATTTTGCCAGTATATATGTATATGCAAGCATGCGCATGTGCACACATACACACACATGTGCATGTGACCCATGAGCACAGCTCAGCACATGCAGTGTAACATAAATGTACCTGTCCCCACTCTGCATGCAGTCATGCACTCTTTATCAAATCCAATCTACAACTAGCATGCAGCTGCTTAAGACCCTAGTCAATGTGAATAGCTTTTCATCTTCTTTTTCATATTTGAGTGATAAATCAAAGCTGTTCATTGATTTATCTATCTAATTTTACTCACAAATGTATATCATAAAACTATTCTCATTCATAAATACCTCAGAAACTGACAGTAAGTAATTCGACAACACAGCATACAGAATAAGTGTTAAAAAAAAAAAAAAAATTAATTGAACACGATTCTAACCTGATGGCAAAGAGCCTTCACCTACAAATGGGTAGTTCAGTACAAAGGTATGATATTTTTTAAGATTCTGTGTGAACACAAAAGACTCACCCGAAGTTGCTCCTAAGGTAATGAAGGGTACCAAAGTAGAGACCCACCCCTGGAGCACATCTCATCAGTGACTGCACACACACATTCACAAAGTGTCCATGATCTAACACTGAAGAAGAAAAAAGAAAAAGATCTCACCTTAAGTTTCTCATGCATTTAGCTTTATATGAAGCTGTAAGCAACTTTTCATCGCAACAATAAGAAAAAAAATTACAATACAATGAACAAATTTTTTTCTTCTTCTAAAAATCGAGAAATCTTTCAAACTGGAGCCATCAATAATGGAGGAACAAACACACATGAACACACTCATAATGTATGTGTAGGCAGAAATATGCACAAAAGTATGCATATGTGCATGTGAGTGCGTTTGAGTCTGTAAGACACTGTATGCATGAAGAAATGCAAACTGTTATCTTTTGTGTGCAGGTGAGTGTATGCATGAAGAAATGCAAACTGTTATCTTTTGTTGCAGGTGAGTGTATGCATGAAGAAATGCAAACTCTATCTTTTGTGTGCAGGTGAGTGTATGCATGAAGAAATGCAAACTCTTATCTTTTGTGTGCAGGTGAGTGTATGCATGAAGAAATGCAAACTCTTATCTTTTGTGTGCAGGTGAGTGTATGCATGAAGAAATGCAAACTCTTATCTTTTGTGTGCAGGTGAGTGTATGCATGAAGAAATGCAAACTCTTATCTTTTGTGTGCAGGTGAGTGTATGCATGAAGAAATACAAACTCTTATCTTTGTGTGCAGGTGAGTGTATGCATGAAGAAATGCAAACTCTTATCTTTTGTGTGCAGTGAGTGTATGCATGAAGAATACAAACTCTTACTCCCCATTCTTTTACTCAATTCTTTAAAAGTAGCCCACTTAGCTCTATAATAAACTGACTCAAAGAAAAGTAAATCAGCATAGCGTATTTAAATAAAAATAACAGTAACTGTTAAAATGACAAAGAACAAACATTTTGATTCTAGTCTGATCACTGTCAGTTCTCCTACTACAGGTATGTTCTTGTGAGAACTGCCATTAACATTGTACACACACTGTTCTAAATTCCTGACTGAACTGACTCAAACCCAACACAGGTGTGCGACCACTTACCGGCCAGACTCCATTCCAGAGAGCCAGGAACTTTTCTTGCCGTACAACGTTGATTGCCACGTGCATCATCCCCGTGTTGGTCCTAGGAAGAAAGATCTTCAGTTGTAGACCTTCAAAATATTCCACGTCATATTCACAGATCAGAAGCAATGCATTCATCTGGTTGATATCATCACTGAAACATTCTGCGATACAGATAGAATGAAGGGCAGCAGGTGCATAGTGGTATGTAGTGAAAGAGTGTGGACAGGTCTGAAACACTTGAATATGATGTGTGTAGTACTACTACACACATATTAGTAGAAGTAGTAGTTTCATTTTACTTTATGATGTATGTGTCCATGCTGAGCAGTGTATTATATGAAGTAAATCAAGAGAGAGAGAGAGAGAGAGAGAGAGAGAGAGTACATGTGCAAACATGTGTGTGTGTGTGTGTTTTCATGTGCTCATGCATGTGTATGTATACATGAGTAAGTATATGCATGGATATGGTATGCATACATGTGCATGTGTGCACGTTTGTGTGTGTATGTGTGTACGTGCCTGCATGTGTGTGTGTCTATGTGCATTGATGGTGATATCAATGAGAGGAGTGTATCCACAATAAGTATGATCCAGTGTGTGCTTGCCTGTATACATCAACAGAACACCTCTGTATACAATACAATATCTGGACATTGAATGCTTCAGAAAAAGCACAGCATGGCAATTATTCCATAACATAAAATATCCCTGCACTCATCACCTGCACAGAACAAATATGCCTCTAGGGAATGGGGAGACCTTATGTCCTGTTTCATACTTCAAATGGGGAGACCTTATGTCACATTTCATACTTCCAATGGGGAGACCTTATGTCCTATTTTATACTTCCTATGGGGAGACCTTATGTCCTATTTCATACTTCCAATGGGGAGACCTTATGTCCTATTTCATACTTCCAATGGGGAGACCTTATGTCACATTTCATACTTCAAATGGGGAGACCTTATGTCCTATTTCATACTTCCAATGGGGAGACCTTATGTCACATTTCATACTTCCAATGGGGAGACCTAATGTCTTATTTCATACTTCCAATGGGGAGACCTTATGTCACATTTCATACTTCCAACGGGGAGACCTTATGTCCTATTTCATACTTCCAATGGGGAGACCTTATGTCACATTTCATACTTCAAATGGGGAGACCTTATGTCCTATTTTATACTTCAAATGGGGAGACCTTACATCCTATTTCATACTTCCAATGGGGAGACCTTATGTCTTATTTCATACTTCCCATGGGGAGACCTTACGTCCTATTTCATACTTCCAATGGGGAGACCTTACGTCCTATTTCATACTTCCAATGGGGAGACCTTATGTCCTATTTCATACTTCCAATGGGGAGACCTTATGTCCTATTTCATACTTCCAATGGGGAGACCTTATGTCCTATTTCATACTTCCAATGGGGAGACCTTATGTCTTATTTCATACTTCCAATGGGGAGACCTTATGTCCTATTTCATACTTCCTATGGGGAGACCTTATGTTTTATTTCATGCTTCCAATGGGGAGACCTTACGTCCTATTTCATACTTCCAATGGGGAGACCTTATGTCCTATTTCATACTTCCAATGGGGAGACCTTATGTCCTATTTCATACTTCCAATGGGGAGACCTTATGTCACATTTCATACTTCCAATGGGGAGACCTTATGTCCTATTTCATACTTCCAATGGGGCGACCTTATGTCACATTTCATACTTCCAATGGGGAGACCTTATGTCCTATTTCATACTTCCAATGGGGCGACCTTATGTCCTATTTCATACTTCCAATGGGGAGACCTTATGTCCTATTTCATACTTCCAATGGGGAGACCTTATGTCCTATTTCATACTTCCAATGGGGAGACCTTATGTCATATTCCATACTTCCAATGGGGAGACCTTATGTCCTATTTCATACTTCCAATGGGGAGACCTTATATCATATTTCACAATGCATCTCTCACTTTACCTCATCCATCAAGTGTCTTTGCAAGTAGAAAGAAACTCGTGGAGAGCGTGGCAGCAGAGAGTCCTCAGAAGAGAAGCCCCCTTCAAGCAAGTGTTTCGGCCCTTATCTCCTGACACTCTAGGGGGGTTGGGCCACACCCGGTTCATGACTCCGGATGTCCCTCTGCTGCCCCTTTTTTTTTTTTTTTTCCCATCTTGGGACGAGCCATGGCTGGGATTCGAACCCATGACCCTCTGGACATGCTCATTTTCCACTTAATGACTCGCGCTTTAACCACTGAGCCACAGGGACACCTGATATTTGTAGGGAAATTAAGCCTTATGAAGTTCACTTTTGTTCCTCCTTGACCAGATCCAGCTTGAACACCTCTCTGCCGCTTCTGCCATTGCTTTCAGGGCTCTGGTTTTTTCCTTCCCTGCAACTGAGAGCTGTTTCATGAGGCTGTATGCAGACGTTCCTACAAACCCCCTAGCTCCAATTTCTGCAGTGAGGACTTTGACCTGATAGCCTTCTCTCCTCAGGCTGTTTGCCAGATCAGCATACTTTTCAGTCTTGTAGATTTGAGCTGCCTCCATTCTGTTCTCATATGGCACCGTGAGCTCGATCATGATCAGCTGCTTGGTTGACTTAGAGTGGACTACTATGTCTGGTCTCATGCCACTCTTGCTGATGATCTCTGGGTGACTCTTCCATTCTGGGAGGTCTGCAGTGCACTCCCAGTCATCTGCCCCGTCCAGCAGACTCTGCCTGCATGTTTCGAGTGGCACTGTTGTTCTTGGCCATGATTTGCTGCCTCCTGCCGTGAAGAATGTTGCGGGTGCTTTTGGAGTCCTGATTTTCCCTTTTGTGGTGTTGGTACTAGCCCAGACTACTTGTACAATTTCTTTGAGCACTTGGTTGTGCCTCCATGTGTACCTTCCTTGAGCCAGGGCTACTTTACATGAGCTTAGGACATGCTCCACTGTTTGTTTTTCATGGCAGAGGGGGCATGCAGGATCGTCTGTTTTCCCCCACTTCACCAGGTTTGCATTTGAGGGCAGAAGGTCATATGCAGATCTGAGAATGAAGCTGATCCTGAGAGGGGCCATGTGCCAAATGTCATTCCAAGTGAGACTTCTTTGGAGTGCATTCTCCCACGTTGTCCATTGCCCTTGCTGGCTCTGCTGGACTGCTTTTTGGAGTCTTTTTTGGTCTTCTTCTTTTCTCATCTCCTGAATCATCATGTCTCTTTTGGCTTTTCCTTTGGCCTTTGACCACCATTCAGTTTTGGTCACCCCCAGTCCCTGTCTGTTGGTCTGTGTGTGTCCTGTTATTTCTCTGATCTTGAGACTTTCTTTTGCAGAATCCATCGCCTCTTGAACTTTCCATTTTCTGCCTGTCTTCAGCTGGGGCTTGATTGCTTCTACCACCTTGTCTTCTGAGTCCTCCAGCATGCTTTGAAGTCTGATCTTCCCTGCTTTGTATTCCTCCAGGATGGATTTCAGTGGTAGTTTCAGCTTTGCTTGGCGACAGTACAGCGCTATGTCAGTCAGACAGGGTGGGACACCAAGCCATTTCCTTGTGAACTTGTTGATTTTGGCTTCCATTGCCTCCACTATGCTGGTGCAGATGTCGTATATCATCAGAGGCCATAGCAGCTTTGGTATCAGCATGAACTGCAGACACCAGACCTTGTATTTGCCAGGGAGCCCACACTGGTCAATGGTCTCCAAGCCTTCCTCCGCCATCTGCTTGGTTTCTTTTGCTCTTTGTGTGTCTTTCAGCGTATCATCATACCATCTTCCAAGGCTCTTGACTGGTTCTTCTGTGACTGTTGGAATGGCCTGGTTGGCAACACTGAAGACCACAGATCCGGCCACTTTTCCTTTCCTCAGTGAGAGACTCCGTGATTTCTTTGGCTTGAACTTCATTCTGGATGAGGCAACTATGTCGTCCAGCCTCTCCAGCACATGACGTGTCTCGTCTTCTCTGGATGAAATCACTGTAGTGTCATCCATGAAGGCCTTGAGAGGAGGCATCTTGTATCCATCGCCAAGGTCTGTTTGTCTCGCGTTGTTTGTTGCTGCTTTCAAGATGAGTTCCATTGCCAGCACGAACAGTATTGGGGAAATTGCACAGCCCATTGCAATACCCACTTCCAAGTTGATCCAGTCTGTTGTGTACTCCTTGGTAGAGAACCGCATTGAGAAGCCATTGAAGTACTTCTTGAGCATGTCGCGGATGTTCTTTGGCACATGGTACATCTCAAGAGCCAACTGTATCATCTCATGGGGCACAGATCCATATGCGTTTGCCAGATCAAGCCACACTACGTCCAGGTCTCTCTTTTCTGTTTTTGCTTTTTGGATTGCGTCCCAGATCATTGTGGCGTGTTCTACACAGCCCGCCACGCCTGGGATGCCACCTTTCTGGACTGACACATCCAAGTACTTGTTTTCCATCAGGTACTTGGTCAGCCTTGCTGCCATGACAGAGAAGAAGATTTTCCCTTCGACGTTCAGTAGTGATATTGGCCTGAACTGGCTAATGTCACTTGAGTTTTGCTCTTTGGGGATGTACATCTCTCACTTTACCTCATCCATCAAGTGTCTTTGCAAAGATCTACAGGACCGAAAATCTGGGTATAAAATCGTGAGCGTTTTTTGTGTTCAAATAAAACTTTTGACTTTTTTTTAAAGAACCACCTTAAAGCAAAGAACCTTCCAAAAAGATTCCAACCCTATGGAGACTTTTTTTCTCCTTTTCTAGGGTGGGTGGGTGGTAGTGGTGGTGGGGCGGGGTCTGGATCATTTTTCTTTGTCACACTACTACATTCACCTTCCAAACAAGATTCCTTCTAGGTTAACACTCAACTTTTAATGATTACACTTCACTTCCTTTTTGGCTTGGTACAAAACGCAAAATCTGATATGGTGTGAAATAAGAGTTACTGACATACAACCCGTGTCTGTGCTTTTTCTTCTGCTGCCTTTTTTCTTTTTTTTTCTTCTGCTAGATTGTGCATATGTGTGTCTGACTGCCTGACTGTCTGTACGTGTTCCACAATGGTCTTTGGTCTTGTTCTGCCCATTTATCAGCATACATGATATTTGCACAAAGTTATGAGAACTTCTCTTTATCTAATGTACATGCAGAGTTGATTGAAGTTATACGAGTACTCAACTCGATGTCTATGTGTATGCAATGTACTCGTTTATGCTTCTAAATCTGTATTTGCATTTTATATTTCTGCATCATTTTTTGTTTTGTTTGTTTTAACAAAAAGAAAAAGCACAAACGTTCAATAATTTCTCAGTTTCTAGATTTCAATTGTGACAAGCCTGGCTATATATTTGTGACAAGTCGCTATAATATATTTAAGCACAGTCACTAACGAAACCATGTTGTCCTATAAGACAACCAACAAAATAAGACTTGTACTGTAGTTGTAGCATTGTGCTTTATCCACTTTAATCCAGTTAGTCAAGGACCACTTACTTTCTGCACCCTTATTAATTCCCTGGGAATGTTCTGCAGAGAAAAGTAGGTTATTTTGCACAACGAGGGACCTTGACCTTGTCAGTAACCAGCTTATCAAATCACATCTGTTTGCAGTGTGTGTGTGTGTGTGCGTGTGTGCGCGCGCGTGCATGTATCAGGGTGTGGGGTGGGGGGGGGGGGGGGGGGGGGGAGGGGGAGGGAAAATGTGTGTGTGTGTGTGTGTGTGTGTGTGTATGTGTGAGTGTGTGTGTGTGTGTGTGTGTGTGTGTGTGCACGTGCTTGTGTGCATGTACCTTCAGTATGTGCATATAAAATGTGTCCACTTGCATGCATTTGCTTATGCTTGAATTCTAAGCAAAAGCTCTGTGAAAGTGCATCTGTCGTGAATGTGATTTAGCATGCTTCCATTGTGTACATGTGTATTCATGTATGTGTGTGTGCATGCATACATGAGTGCATGTGTGTGTGCATGCTTACATGAGTGCATGTGTGTGTGCATGCTTACATGAGTGCATGTGTGTGTGCATGCGTACATGAGTGCATGTGTGTGTGCATGCATACATGAGTGCATGTGTGTGTGCATGCGTACATGAGTGCATGTGTGCGTGCGTGCATACATGAGTGCATGTGTGTGTGCATGCTTACATGAGTGCATGTGTGTGTGCATGCTTACATGAGTGCATGTGTGTGTGCATGCTTACATGAGTGCATGTGTGTGTGCATGCTTACATGAGCGCATGTGTGTGTGCATGCTTGAAAGCAAGAGAGAAGAAAGAGAAAGACACACAGACAGACAGACAGACACAGAATCTGGGTATGGGAAAAACAGCTGGGGAACTGTTTTCTCTCACCCTCTCAGTGCTTCAATATTATTTTAACCCGAAACTCCCATCCTGACTGCTACCCAGAGCCTTCTGTCACAGTTCAAAAGCCAACAGCCTTTCTCTAGGGCACACTATGCAGCCCCTGGAGACCAGTCATCAGACAATTCCCTGCACCAAGACCATGTCTAATACCCACTGTTCTGACATGACCTGTTGTTATGCCAATGCAATTACCTGTGAACACTTTTCCCTCGCATTTTGTAACTCATTTCTTATCTATTACCAGCCGTTCTTCCCTCCCTTTCAGCACAATTTCTGGTCAGGCTCTTATCCTACTGATGGACTTTCTGCTGTTTCAAACTTTAGTGGTTAACAAGAAGAGCTTACAAACATGGGTTTCTTTCTTTTCTTTTCTTCTTCTTTTTTTTTTTTAGGGGTGGATGGGTGGGTTTGCTGTTATGTATTTTGAATTCTATGTTTCTCTCTCTCTTTTTCTCATTCCCCATTCCCACCTTTTACAAAGTTCCAACTGAAATCTCAATAACCTCCAGTTCAGTAATAATAGTCCCCATCTCTTCTGTAACATTCTTTTTGCCATAGACCATTTCCATAATCTACATTCTAAGTAAGACTCCTTCCTATTGAAGACCCAGTTTTTGTTCAATTCGGAACATGTACTACTGGACACCACCCAAGTGACAAAGCAGCAGTGCAGTGTCTCCTCTGGTGGGTTGCCTCATCACAACATGATGATTACTCCCTAAGGTCTGCAGGTGCTACGGCTGTGATACTAGGATCATAAACCTACATAGGTCTATGTGTGGAGAAGCCAGAATAAGTTATGTGAGAGTAATCTACCCCTAAGGGGGCAGAGGAGAGTGTGAGAGAGACACACACACACACACACACACACACACACACACACACACACACACACACACACACAGAGGTGCAGAGAGAGAGAGAGAGAGACAGAGAAAGAGAGGAGAGCAACTGAGAGAGAGAGAGAGAGAGAGAGAGAGAGAGAGAGAGAGAGAGAGAGAGAGAGAGAGAGCGCCAGCGCGAACAGAGGCAGAGAATAGGTTTCACTGTATTATTACATCATTCTGGTGCTAGAGCTAGGTAAGTACTACAGAATCATACCCGATGTACACAGGAGACTGCAGACGGGTTTTGACCAGGTCCAGAGGCTGCAGCAGCAGGGTGGACAGTGAGCCACTGAGTGATCCTGCCAGGAAGGACTTCACTACCGGTGACTGAAACACACACACACATGCACACACACACACGCACGCACGCAAAACACACACACCACACACACACACACACACACACACACACACACACACACACACCACACACACACACACCACACACACACACACACACACACACACGCGCGCGCGGCCACGCGTGCAAACACACACACACACACACAAATGCACACACACACACACAATGCATGCATGCACACTCATACACATTATCACTAAACTATTATATATGACTTACAGTACAATCAACATGTCAAAACAATTACCATTCTTGACTGAAAACTAATACTACAGTATTTCTTTCTGCCACTGTAGAACCAAATCTTTCTTTCAAAGGAAGTCTGATACCATTTGTAATTTATAGAATCCATTCCCATGCTGATCATTTCAGAAAAATCAGGTCATGAAGTTAGCTGCCAGAATTCTTTAAATCTGTACAAGGCATCACTTTATGTGTTTTTATTTTATGGATCATAATGTACAAAAAATGTTACATAACAGCCTTTGAAGACAAAGGATCAAACCAGTCTATCATCACAATTTTACTTCAGAGAGAACACACACACACACACACACACACACACCACACACACACACACACATGAAGTCAGCAACACATCTCTGACATACACATGACATAATTACTTTCCTTGAGTCTCTGTTAGAACAGAGTATCAGCACTTCAGAGTTCTAACCAAACTTACCTGTTCTAGTGTGAAGGAATATCTGAGATGAAAGTTTATGCCCACCAACATTTTTTTTTTACAAACTGGGGATGGGAAAAAAAAAGCACTTTACTTTACCACCCTTTAGTTTTTCACTTTGAATTTCATTCTTAAAAAAGGGGGAAAAAAGAAAGAAAGAAATCTTGAGTAATGTAAATGATATTTTGTTCATCCAGACTCTCCTGACTACTGAACGTTATTTAATACAGGTTTTATTGGTACAAAAGGATCTGAAGGAGAATGCAACAGATTTGAGCTATCAATGGAAAAGAACGTTACTGACCTACTCCCCTGCCTACAGATCCCCCTTTTTATCAGGCTGCAACCCCAGGCTAATCACTTTTCTGTCCCTTATCATATGTGCACTACAGGTCATGATCTAAAAGTCTGTCAACGCTGAAACAAGTTAATTCCTCAGGTCAACATTAAACTATGTTTCGCATTGCCATGTTGCAAAGATTGCCCTACGAGGACAAGCTGTAGTAATCAACCTCCATGCTGCTGAAAGGACTTCGATTTCTACAGATGACATAAGTCATTAAGTGGCTGCCTACAATAGCTGAATGGCAAATTAACTGTAAATTGTGTAACCTTAAACAGTGCAAACATACTACTTTCTGACCCAATGCTAATACATTCGACTGATTGGTTTGAGCTCATAAGTCTGTGAGGGTGCTCCCAATCATGCTCACCTGGGAAATTAATATCATCTATGTTAAAATCTGCCATGGAATATTCAGAATGACTGAACTATAAGCAAGTCAAAAAATGAAGGAACAAACAGAAAAGAAATAAGAATGACAGAGCAACAGAGACAGACAGAGATTGATAGACAGACAAAGAATCAGACAAAGTCAGTTCACATGTCATGTCAATGATTCACTGAATGAATCATTGAAAATGTGTGTGTGTGTGTGTGTGTGTGTGTGTGTGCGCGAGCATGCGTGTGCGCACAAATGTCAATGCATATGTCACATGTGTATGTGTGTGCGTGAATGTAATTTACATTTGTGTGTGTGTGTGTGTGTGTGTGTGTGTGTGTGTGTGCGTGTGTGTGTGCGTGTGTGTGTGTGTGTGTGTGTGTGTGTGTGCGCACATGTCTGTGCATGTATGTGTGTGTGTGTGTGTGTGTGTGTGTGTGTGTGTGTGTGAATAAACGACTGTTTATGTCTGTGAGTGTGTGCATCGAGTGTATGCGTGTGTCCAAGCATACATGTTCATGCACAAGCACACAACTACAAGTGTTAAAATGTATAAAATGTACAACTACTATGCTGCATAAACACACAACTACAGGTGCACCATGGTATTCCATGTTTGGCTCTGCACTTGGATCTGAACTATGAGTCACTTCACAGGGCATCCTTTCTGCCCGAAACAATCAGCACACTGGACACACAACTAGCATACTGGTCCAGTGGCCATAGCTTGAAGCATTTTATCATTAAACAATGTACAGACAAAACAAAACGACTGCACTGAGCCTTTCAAAACAAAACAAACTAAAAAAAAAAGTAACAATCTTTTCTAGTTGTTTTATGGATAGGAGACAAGACACACTCTTGAGTGCTATGGCTGGCTGTCCTGCAGTTTACTGGTCCCCCTACCATCTCACCCAAGTTTCTTCCATACTCGCCCCCACCCCCTTCCCCTCCCCTCTCCTTCCCCCACTTCCCTCTCCTCTCTTGATAACATACTTTTGAAAAACAGCTTCATTTACGTCATACGTTATATCTGAACTAGTTCAAATGTGCATTTGACATTTGTGAAACACAATTAATATGCCCCCTAACTCATTTTAATTTTTTATGCACACACACACACACACACACACACACACACACACACACACACAACACAACAGCAAGTCTGAGAAAAAGTATTAGAAGGTATGCAAGTGTGGAAAGAAGAGGGACCCCAGTAGTGAGTGAAAAGAGAGACTGGTGTTCCAGTATCATCCTATCATAACTGAACATAAATGATAGATGGTGTAAACCTCCTGTGTTCATTTTCACAAATAGAATGCAAAATGCGGGTTGAAAACTACAAAAGACGTTTACACCACTGGTAAGGACTGAATGGAATGATCAGTTTGATGGTTCAGAGGTAAGTGCCATAACCATAATTTCCACGTATGTTAAACTACTGTCACCGATTCTTTGCGACTTACCGACAATGCCATATCCATCCTTCTTTTCAGCATTTCCTGGACAGAATCGGACCCTGGCGATGGGGGCATTTCCTGAGCTTGCATCGTTGTTTTCTGGTCAGCCAGTGTGCCGACGTGCTGCTCGACCTTCGGTAAACGGTTACACTGACCCACACACCGTCCACACAACTTGGTCTACTTTCGAATCCTTGCGAAAGGCAGGCGAAAGTTTTCAATGACAGCTCGTTAGTCGAGACTGCCACTCAGCCCGTCACATCCATTTCCAACGATTTCTGTAGATGACGTGGATGAAGGATGTTTTTCAATGCAGCCTGATTCTCCTGCGTTCGGCCCTAGTTCCACAATCTGCAAAAGATTAACTAGCCGGGATAACAATCTTTGCAGTGTGGTTAGCACACGTCACAAACTTTGCCACAAGAATGAGTCATGTGACTCGAGTGGCCCTAAATGCGAGTCTGAAACCAGTTGGAACCAGTTGGCTAAAAATAAACAATAGGTGGAAGACAGGGAAATTCTTCGTTTATTCAGCAGAAAACAGGAGTAAATTATCTCATTACAACTTTAACAACTTGGAAAAACGATACGACATAAATGAATGAATATGATGGGATCGTACGAAAATACAC
>CM065714.1:144452406-144459906 GCA_033310375.1 Conus canariensis
AACTCTGGAGTTGTGCTGGTTTCACCTGTCAGCTGAACAGCAACGAATGAGGCCGGAGGATGCACGTAATGGTAGGCTTGAAAGTGACATCTTCCGCTGGTGGGATCTCCAGTTATGAAATATGGGCTGGTACATCCACTGGGACGCTTCCATGGAGGTTTTGTTGTGTTGCGTCCAGTGGCCATTATACAAGAGCGTCGGCCTGGGAGTAGTTATATCCCTTGACGTCTTGATGGAACGCCCTATGTGTGCCTGCAACCTGTGTTAACACAGCGCAGGCTTCTAAGGGTGGTGCAGAATTGCTCCCAGGTGGTTGGTTCGGCAGTTTAGGACAGTACTTCTCTGGGTCCCTTTGGCACCAGCGGGTGAACCTTTTTTTTTTTTTTTAAATTATTATTATTATTCTTTCACAGACACATGTGTCAGAGTACACTGCACTACTGCCTAGCGTATAGGTTATTTTATGAATAATGAAATAAAATCACTGACAAAAAAAAAAAAAAAAAAAAAAAGAATAAACGACGCGAGTCGGAGTGTGTGATCTAAAGCGATCTAAGCTTAGTTGCATATGCAGCGCTTCTAATGGAAAGCACGGCGCAAAAGCCCTGAACAGCATTGCATGACATAACAAGATTAACAGAGATGATAGCCTGGTCCTTTCCACCACACCGTTTTAAACTTAGACATATACGTAAATACGCTCAGTGGAATACATTCTTTCGTAACAAACAAGTTACCTGCTCGTGTTTTCTACCACATTACTGTAGTTTTTACACTGTAACTAACATAGTTAACTCATAGTTATGAGCATCATATCTCTAATTTCCGGCCCCTCCTGAACTGGCGCCAAGCTGTATCTTGTACCTCACTCCCAACACAATTTTCAAGTAAACACCCTAGACACACGAACTGTGTTGGGTTCATGTTTGCACGAGTGTGTAAACACAACAATTACCACCCTCTAGGTTTTCATGTCCCCCCCCCCCCGCCCCCCCCCCCTCCCTCCCTAATCTATAGAATATGTCAATCAATGTTCTGCATTTTCTATTTTTCTTTTCCCATCCGCTTTCTCCTTACCGTCAATAAATTACGTCTGTCAGCTTCAGACAGGACAGCAGCACAACAGGAATCGATCTCTGTCGAGGAAATCAATTTTACAACTGATGAGCCACAAGGTCGTGGTCGAACTTCAGTTGCATCCAGTTCATATCCAACCACATCGATGCTTTTTGGACACCCACTAGTGAGTACCTCCAACTGTCCAGCTGCTACACCAATAACTGAGATAAAAAAAAAAAAAAAAAAAAAAAAAAAAGATACACAGAACTTCAAATTAAATCTATTTCCTACTCCACGGAGGCACAATATCCGGGAGACCAAGAAACTCTTCGAACTGAGTGAGATTTATAGGAAAGAAACACGTATCACTTCTTCTTTTTTCTCTACCAAGCAAAAATACACATTTATGCAACTGCTAGATTTGTCACGTGAGAATTCAGTAGCATGTGAGGTTATCCGACTGGAACCAACACAATGGTGGGTTCTCACAGTCAGCTATTTTATACCACACTGGCGGTCGTGGATTATGTGTCACGCGCTGCGACAGACCACGGAACAAAATCTGAGAGATAGGAGACGACAGCGATTATTTAGTTCTGTGGGTCACAGGCACCGGGTATTTTTTGTTAAATGAGCAGACGGTGGACTCTCTCTCTCTCTCTCTCTCTCCTCTCTCTCTCTCTCTCGTTTGCATCTGTAGTATTGACTATGGTATGAGGGTGTTAACAATACGTCCAAGAAAAAGAAAAAAAAGAAGAAGGAAACTTCGAATCTCTCTTCCAAACTTTGACCTCATAAAAGTAAATCAATAAAAACGGCGGAATTAAAATCGTAATCTTGTTCCTAATCTGGCTGCTTTCTACGTAAAAAAAAAAAAAAAAAAAAATTAAACCTCTACCACGATCTTCTTGTATGTTGCAGAACATTTGTTGAATATCACCAATGTTTATCGGAACTAATTCAAGGCACGCAGATCCTCCATCCCCCTCCTGCAGAACAAAAAAAAAGGAACGTTGTATCAGAAACAAAAGCAATAGTCCTCAAAAGGGAATAAAACAGTACACAAGATCACAATTCCACTCAGAGTGGAACGTTGTATGTTTTCCGATATATTGCCAAACACCTGCACCCATTATCAACAACAGAAGCCACAGACAAACGCAAATCAACATTCATTCTAGAATGCTTAGCATTTATCCAACCTCCACGTTGTCTACAAAATGCGGAAGTGAACAGAAGACATCAGTACACGTCATCTCAGTACGGCTGGTATTTAGGAAATTTTACGTGAGGGGGGGGGGGGGGGGGGGGGGGGGGGGGGGAAGCGTGTTGTTGCAAACACATTTTTTTTTTCTTAAAGGGTTGAAGACCCGCTAATATCGTGATGGTCGTAGCGACACTGTACTCTTCGAGATTTTCCGTGTGTAGTGCACGGCATTACGGAAGATGGAGCCCATTCATTCTCTTCCGTCGCCTTCATCTTCCCTGTACTGAATTCGCTACTCCTTTACTGCTGGGTGGACAGAGAGTGTTTCCAGCCGTAAACATCCAACCCCACCAGAGGTTCGAACCCATGACTGCCAGCTACACTAACGAGCGCCTTAATCACTCGACGCTGTAAATCTTCCAGCAGAAATCAAGTACCATAGACAAAAAGAGGAACAAAAAGAACAATATAAGAGTCCCATACCAGACAATAATAACTACTTAAATTCTCCATTACAATCATCAGAACTTCTTGAAGCGATAGAATCCATTACATCTTATGATTCAGCAGTGGGCCTAGATGGTATTTCTTACGAGCTTCTTCGTCACTTGCCTTCTTCGTGGAAAATATTACTACATTCGTTGTTCAAAAAATGTTGGACGTACGGCACTATTCCTACAATCTGGAAAAGTTCAGTGGTAGTACCAGTACCAAAAGAAGGTAAAACGAGAACATCTGTAAATAGCTATAGACCCATTGCTTTAACATCCCATGTTGGTAAACTTTTTGAAAAAGTTGTACAAACACGTCTATTATATTATTGTGAAAAAAAATGACATTATTCCAGTCCAGCAAGCTGGATTCAGAAAAGGGCGTTGCACAACTGATCATTTAGTGAAACTAACTTCTCATATAAAAAAGCAATTTTCACGCAGAAAAAGTACATTAGCTACATTCTTTGATGTAAAGAAAGCATACGACCGTGTTTGGCATGCTCGATTATTGTATAAACTGAAAAATATTCGTATTTCTGGGAATATGTATGATTATATAAAAAACTTTCTAGAAGGAAGAAGTATATGTACGCGAATTGGTAAAACATATTCATCATTCAGGAAAATAGATATGGGCATTCCTCAGGGATCTGTTATTGCACCTTTATTATTTACGATCCTTATACATGATCTCCCAAAGGCATTATCAAAATCCACCAATGTAGTGCAGTATGCAGATGATATTGCCATTTGGATTAATACTTCATTAAGGAAGCACTCGAATAAAAGGGCAGTAAAATTTGTACAGACAATGTATCAAGGAGAATTGGACAGATTATCTGCTTACATGAAAGAGAACGGTCTTGAATTATCTGGTGAGAAAACTTGTTTAATGCTTTTTAATAATGGTGAAAACCCAAAAGCTCTGCCCAACCTTATTCTTGACGACAATGTTCTACAATATAAGCAAACAGTCAAATTCTTAGGAGTGTTTTTAACACCGAAGCTGAACTGGAAAAAACATATTGAAAATTTGATAGATAAAGCTAGGAAAAGATTAAATTTGCTCAAAATTATATGTTGTCAACCATGGGGTCAAGACTGTACTGCACTTTTACATTTATATACATCGTTAGTCCGATCAAAATTAATATATGGACAGGAAGTATACTTCTCGGCATCTAACTACCTTTTAAAGAAACTGCAAAGCTTAGATAGTAAAGCTTTAAAATTAGCTTTGGGTGTTCCAGTACACACAAACACAATGAAATGCTATAAGGAGACAAACATTTTACCTCTTAATGAACAACGAACGTTGGATGTGTCCAAATACGTTGTAAGAGGCCTATCTGTAAAAAACTCTGCTACTGATGAAATTCTTATGGATTCCAACAAGGAATACCCCAAAAGGTCTAAAAATATATCATACATAGAGCCAATTAGAAATTTCACTTGTGAGCTTATGTCAGAATGTAGTATTGATATTGATGCAATTTCGGAGGTTCCCATTTTTCCTCAAATGCCCCCATGGGAGCATCTCAACGCAAAAATTGATGATGAATATACTACTTTGAAGAAAGATGACAGTGTAAATATTCTAGTAAATGAAGTTCGAGAACATCTCGAAAAGACTTATCCAAATCATTTAAAAATATTTACAGATGGTTCAATAATGGAAACGTCTGACAGTGGTGCTGGATTCACTATACCATCCTTAAATGTGCAAAAGTCTTTCTATCTAGGCAGAGAATTTTCAATTTATACATCAGAGCTATATGCAATTATGAAAGCTCTGAATTATATCTTATATGACACGCCAGTATCATTTTATAGTGTGCTATTTTGTGTTGATTCAAAATCAGTTTTACAATCATTAAAGCACTGGAACTCTAAAATTAGAACTGATATTCTTTTTGAAATTAAGCATCTATTACATTGTTTACTTTCCCGAGGTATAGCAGTTGATTTTTGCTGGGTTCCTTCACATTGTGGCTTAAAAGGGAATGAATTAGCAGACAAATTGGCAAAACAGGGAGCCTGTACAATTTTTGAAACACCCTTCTACAAAGTCTTAAATTTTTCTCCGCATGAATTGATCCAGCGATTGGAAAAGAATATGCGGAAGAAACATCTTAATGAGAATTTATTCGTCCTGCCATCATGTCCAAGGTATCTAGCCAGATTAATTCATAAATTACGGTTAAATACATGGAATACAAAATATTCACGAGGTATAGCGTGTATATGTCAGGAGAATATCTCAATTCGTCACCTTTTATTTGAATGCCCTATACTAACCACAGCTTATAAGGAGAAGAATATTTTTATAAATAATTCTGACCATGTTGATAGTGTGGTAAATAACCCTTGCTTTTTTGATATTGCTTTGGTTATTGCTCAGTCCCCAGTTGCAAAACTATTGTGAAAAAAGCCATTTGAGATTTTTTTTTTTTTTTTTTTTTTTGGGGGGGGGGGGGGGGTGCTGATAGTACAATGGAATGTACATTGCAGTTTAAAGGTCTAAGATCATCTTGCGATGAAAAGACGTTAAATAAAACTACTGAACTGAACTGAACTGTTCAGAGTTATTTGCAGGTTGTTTTCGGGATGGAAGCAGAAGTTACCTTTGGGCTTTATTATTTGCTGCTAATTATGCTCCATTTCATCTAATTAACATTCATATTCATCATATTTCTTCTTTTTTTTTAAAAATCATATTTCTATTTCAGTCTGTTCGTTTGTGCTACAGTCACTGACAATCTTCAACATCAAATGGTATCGCTGTGTTCTGAATAAAAGTTGTGTATGCTGAGATTGTATGCGGTTACTTCCCTTGGCGCGAATCCTCGTGATACGATCGCAGAACTTGTAGAATGATCTCTTTTTCTCCGCGAAGCTGGAGTCATTAGGATACAAATCATTCAACACTCCATTCGGACTGCAATATACCTATCTAAAAAAAATCCTCCCATTAAGACAAAGAAAAAGACCATTTAGATCTCATAGGCCTAACTGCTTCGTGAACTAAAGTAGAAGGAAGCTCAAGAGAGACTTCACAGCAGGTCTTCAGAGAAGAAACCTCCACAGCCAAATGTTTTGGTTCTGAACATCTTACACTCTAAACACACACACACACACACACACACACACACACACACACACACACACACACACACACACACACACACACACATGTCTGCGCGCACACACACGTACACGCACACACACACACACACACACACACACACACACACACACACACACTTACACACACACACACACACACACACACACACACACACACACACACACACACACACACACATGCGCCCACGCACACACATGGGCCCATGCCCACACATCATACACATACGTGTACATTCATTACACACACATAAAAAAACCACCAAAAAACAACAACAAAAAACATGGTAGGTAGGCACTCAAGGTCTGACCAGCGCGTTGGGCTAATGCGTAAGTCAGACATCCGCTGAGTCGTAGCCACGAGACCCTCTTCTTCAATTGTCTCATGTTAGTTGTTAATTCATTTATCCATCAGCTTCAAATCATGCGTAGTGTGGTCTCAAAACGCAGCGGATGTGGTGTAGCGTTTATGGACTAGTCCGCACGCAGTGATGCCTCCTTGATGAAACTGAAACTGAATACACTCTAAGGAAATCAAGCTGCGTCCAGGCTGTCCATGTCTGCTAGAATTCCTCCTACCGTCCGAATATTTTCCGGCACAACCGGGATTTCAAACAACTTCTGTACTGATGGGCGTTTCTAGATGTTGCCTGTATAGACGGGTGTCTTGCCCACCTCGCTGTCGATACCTGTTCTACGTTGGGAAATATAAACGTTTTGAAGATCACTTTTGTTTCTCATTGACCAGATCCAACGGGAACTTTAAAGTTTTACTCAACTAAGAAACGTGCTGGCCTATGGTAATACATTGTTTGGTCCAATGCCCAGGGGAACAGTGACCTAGGCATGGGAACTGGAATGTGTTGGTCAGGCTGAGGACTGACGCCCACGTACTATCATTCGGTAATAGCCGCAGGTTTGTGATTGTTTTGAATTGGCGTTACGTCATTTGTGTTGCAAAAGGCCGATAACCCTGATAGGGAAGAGTGACTCGATCAGTGCCCTCGGTGCTTCCCAAGAGACTACGTGACAGACAACTCCATTTATGACGTAAGGTTAACTTAAAGCTTCGACGATTTGTTTTTTTTAAGTTAGAAGCGCTCCAGTGAGAAATACGCACGCGTGTATTAGACAGAAATATTCTCAAATCACACACACACACACACACACACACACACCACACACACACACACACACACACAAACACACACACACATATTCATTGACATGATAAACACACACACACACACACACACAACACACACACACACACACACACACACACACCACACACACACACAACACACACACCACACACACACACACACAAACACCACACACACACACACAACATCTTTCCCACGACACCATACACAAGCACGCACACGCACGCACGCACGCAACACGCACCAGCGCACGCACGCACGCCGACGCATGCACGCACGACGCACGCACGCACGCACGCACCATCACGCACACACACACACACACACACACACACACACACACAACACACACACACCACAGTTTGCCATTTTGTCGGTAAATACATCAGTGCACTACAACCGCACACACATGTCTCTCTCTCTCTCTCTC
>CM065714.1:144467406-144469906 GCA_033310375.1 Conus canariensis
GGAAGGCACCCTCAACATTAGTTCGCAGATTCTCAATTAATTCCTCAAGGACTCTACCCAAACTACATGTCCCTGTTCCTAGAATTGACTTATTCAAATCCAGTTTAACATATTCAGGTTCCTGTCAATGGAACTCGCTCCCTGAGTCAGCCAAGCAACACCAATGCACATCAACCTTCAAACACCATTATTTCATTCATCTTATGTGCAAATACTCGCATACTCCGCCATAAATCCACCACCAACCACTACCACCCTCTCTACCTTATGTATGAACCTGATTATTATGGAAGTGATTTGTACTTGAAATGCACATGCTACTCTGTTCAATAAGCATGTCTTATGTAAGTATGCGCGCGCGCGCGCGCGCGCGCGCGCGCGTGTGTGTATGTGTGTGTGTGTGTGTGTGTGTGTGTGTGTGTGTGTGTGTGTGTGTGTGTGTGTGTGTGTGTGTGTGTGTGTGTGTGTTTTCCTACTACCTCTTGCCCTCTCGTCACTATGTCGTAATGCTTGTGTTCTTATGTGACTCTCTGTCTCTGTCTCTGTCTCTCTGTCTCTGTCTGTCTGTCTGTCTGTCTGTCTGTCTGTCTGTCTGTCTCTCTCTCTCTCTCTCTCTCTCCTCTCTCTCTCTCTCTCTCTCTCTCTCTCTCTCTCACGGTTCTGCTGGAATGACTTGATTTATTATCTATATGACACCCCCCTCCCCCTTGTACCCGTGGTGACTGGGCTATCATTATGCATTTTTTTTCTCCATTTGTGTGTGTGTGTGTGTGTGTGCGTGTGTGTGTGTGTGTGTGTGTGTGTGTGTGTGTGTGTGTGTGTGTGTGTGTTTTTCCTTCTTGGTGCTTCAAAATCGATTGTCTTGCAACTCCTTGGTATCTTTTGATTGTCAGACTATTCTAATCATGCTCTTTCCCACACCCCAGTCTCGCCTCTTTCTCCCTCTCCATCTCTCCCTCCCTCCTCTCTCCTCTCTCTCTCTCTCTCTCTCTCTCTCTCTCTCTCTCTCTCTCTCTCTCTCTCTCTCTCTCTCGCCCTTCCTTCCTGCACTCCTTTCGCTCCTGCGTCTCTCTCGTTCCCCCCCCCACCCCCCACCCCCACCCCAACCCCGCTTTTCTCTCTCTCAATTACTTTTTTTTTTTTTTAATAAAATAATTCCATGTCTAATTTTTGTTCTGGCCAACTTTTACATGCTTCTTCTATTGCCTCATTTTACATTGTTGACTCTACTCAGGGCGAGGACTGGATGTAAAAAAGCACATCAGTGCTTATCTATTATCCTCGTTAATAAAGAATTCTGTCTTGTCTTCTCTCTCTCTCTCTCTCTCTCTCTCTCTCTCTCTCTCTCTCTCTCTCTCTCTCTCTCTCTCTCTCTCTCTCTGTTCCCTTTCATAAAAGCACTCTGATCTTAATCTAAACACTATTTTGAATCTCTATGCTCACCCCCGACCACCTCCCCTCCACAATCCCTTATCCCGCTCTTTTCCCTCTTCCCTTCCGTATGGCGATTTCGAAATCGAAGTTTGTAATATTTGTAATAACCATCCTGAAGAGAGTGCGAACTATTCGTAATTCTAGTAAAACATACAAGACGTGACCTTGCAGTATTTCAGATAGAAGTATGTGGCGAGAAAAAAAAAATCATTGCAGACCTACACATTTTGAATACGACCTTTTCCTGCTTGCTTTCCTTCAGGTGTATTTGAATCATTCTTAAATGAGCTGTCAGAAACTGTGTGGTTGGACTCAAGTTCCTTCAGTTTAGGGAGAAAAAAAAAGTGTAAAAATAATGGACATTTTCAACAAATACAAGACAAAGAAGAAGGAGGAGGAGAGTAGTTGTCGGACATTTTGATGTATGAAATCAGCTCTAGATGCAGACTGTAGGGTATTAGAATAAAAAGAAGGGGTACCAATATGACAATGAAGTCTGTGCTCACACTGCGGAACATCACATGTTAAAGTCTCACAAGAGAGGCAGGTCTGATCACAGCTTGTGACAGAACGAAATGCTTCTATACCGCAGTTCGAATTAAGAGAGAGAGAGAGAGAGAGAGAGAGAGAGAGAGAGAGAGAGAGAGAGAGAGAGAGAGAGAGAGAGAGACAGACAGACAGACAGACAGACAAGACAGACAGACAGACAGACAGACAGACGACAGACGATTCATTCATTCATTCGTTCATTGATCTTTAATACGCAAGGATGACGATTATGGGCCAAAGCCTAGTCTTACAATCTGTCCTTGTCATGCACACATTATTTCAGCACCTATCCTTCATACTGATAATTCAACCGTATCATGTCACCAAGAGAGAGAGAGAGAGAGAGAGAGAGAGAGAGAGAGGAGAGAGAGAGAGAGAGAGAGAGAGAGAGAGAGAGAGAGAGAGGACAGTTCTTAGCCTTTTTCATTTACGAGTAAGTTTCGTTTGTTGTATCTAGAGAAAGATCTTTTATACAAAATGAGTTATCATCGGCCTATGGCACGAAACGTACCAAAGA
>CM065714.1:144474906-144484906 GCA_033310375.1 Conus canariensis
TCTCAGTGACGAAATACATTATGACGCATGTTTGATTGCGACGTCAAATACATTACGACGCATGTTTGATTGTGACGTGTTTCTGGAAGATAAACTGGGAGTACGTTTATATGCTTTGTATCTTTTTTTTTTCCCCCCTTTCTTGTGTGCTTGATTTTGGTTTTGAACGCTTGCTAGCACGGAGTTTTTACAGACAGACAGACAGACAGAGGCAGACAGACAGAGACAGACAGAGAGAACAGCTGTCATCCTACTTCTCGTGCTCACCCAAGTCTGGTCTGTTACCAAACAATGAATCGTTCCCCATTTCCAGAAGCAGTCACCTATTTTTCTTCCCCACTCACCACCTCCTTCCTTCACCCCCCTCTCTCTCTCCCTCTCCCCCCCCCCCCTTCACCTCCAGCCTCGGCTCCTTTCCCCCCTCCCCTTCCCCTTCCCCTCCCCACTGTACCCTCGCTGCATTCCTTTCCCACCCTCCCGCATTCTTCTTTTGAGTTTTAACCCCACCCCTCCTCCCGCTTCTCATTCTCTTTTTTTTATTTTTCATTTTCGGACCACCACCACTCCTGCTCCTCCCCCCTTCCCCCCTCCCCCTCCCCCCCTTCCAATTGGAGAAGGGGGTATTGAATTGTCTGTCGGTCTGTTTGAAGGGAGTCACTGTTCTTTTTACCACCTTCTTGCCCAACTCAAAAGGAGTCACTGTTCTTTTTACCACCTTGCCGCCCAAATCAAAGGGAGTCACTGTTCTTTTTACCACCTTGTTGCCCAAATCAAGGGAGTCACTGTTCTTTTTTACCACCTGTTGCCCAAATCAAAGGGAGTCACTGTTCTTTTTACCACCTTGTTGCCCAAATCAAAGGGAGTCACTGTTCTTTTTTACCACCTGTTGCCAAATCAGGAGTCACTGTTCTTTTACACCTGTTGCCAAATCAAAGGGAGTCACTGTTCTTTTTACCACCTTGTTGCCCAACCTCAAAGGGAGTCACTGTTCTTTTTACCACTTTGCTGCCCAAATCAAAGGGAGTCACTGTTCTTTTTACCACCTTGTTGCCCAAATCAAAGGGAGTCACTGTTCTTTTTACCACCTTGTTGCCCAACTCAAAGGGAGTCACTGTTCTTTTTACCACCTTGTTGCCCAACTCAAAGGGAGTCACTGTTCTTTTTACCACCTTGCCGCCCAAATCAGAGGGAGTCACTGTTCTTTTTACCACCTTGTTGCCCAAATCAAAGGGAGTCACTGTTCTTTTTATCACCTTGCTGCCCAAATCAAAGGGAGTCACTGTTCTTTTTACCACCTTGTTGCCCAACCTCAAAGGGAGTCACTGTTCTTTTTACCACTTTGCTGCCCAAATCAAAGGGAGTCACTGTTCTTTTACCACCTTGCTGCCCAAATCAAAGGGAGTCACTGTTCTTTTTACCACCTTGTTGCCCAACTCAAAGGGAGTCACTGTTCTTTTACCACCTTATTGCTCAAATCAAAGGGAGTCACTGTTCTTTTTACCACCTTGTTGCCCAAATCAGAGGGAGTCACTGTTCTTTTTACCTCCTTGTTGCCCAACCTCAAAGGGAGTCACTGTTCTTTTTACCACCTTGTTGCCCAACTCAAAGGGAGTCACTGTTCTTTTTACCACCTTGCTGCCCAAATCAAAGGGAGTCACTGTTCTTTTTACCACCTTGCGGCCGAACTCAAAGGGAGTCACTGTTCTTTTTACCACCTTGCGGCCCAACTCAAAGGGAGTCACTGTTCTTTTTACCACCTTGCGGTCCAACTCAAAGGGAGTCACTGTTCTTTTTACCACCTTGCTGCCCAAATCAAAGAGGCTGTGATCCGTTAGCCATAGCGAAGACACACGCGTTCTGGACGGTATCAGGGCTGAGGGAAATTGGATTGAGTCTGGAACTGAAATGGACCTGACTTCTTCTTGTTGTTCTTCTTCTAGTTCTTGTTCTTGTTGTTCTTCTTGTTCATACTCTTGCTGTTGTTGGTGGTGGTGGTGGTGTTGGTGTGTGTTGGTGTTGGTGTTGGTGTTGTTATTGTTGTTGTTGTTGTTTTCTTCTTCTTCTTGTTCATACTCTTGCTGCTGTTGTTGTTGGTGTTGTTGTTGTTGTTGTTGTGTTGTTGTTGTTTTTTCTTCTTCTTCTTCTGCCTGTCTGTCTGTCTGTCTCCCTGTCTGTCTCTGTCTCTATCTCTATCTCTGTATGCCTGTCTGTCTCTGTCTGTCTCTCTGTCTCCCTCCCTCCTCTCTCTCTCTCTCTCTCTCCTCTCTCTCTCTCTCTCCACACTCCCCACCCCTAGATTCTCGATCAAATGTGGACAAGATCGTGAGAAAATCTCTCCTCTCTCTCTCTCTCTCTCTCTCTCTCTCTCTCTCTCTCTCTCTCTCTCTCGACCGCCCAGATTCTCGATCAACTTTGAGCGAGATCGTGAGAAAAGGTCACTGGTTTGTCATAGAAGAATCGTTCCCCGTGCTGCTCAATGTTGCTCAGTGTTCCATTTTCTCCGTATACTATTGGACATGGAATTATTTTCCGGTCATGATGTCAACCAATTCTTGATCAATTCCCTACCACATTGTTGGGTTCTTCAAATTGAAAGTACTGGCATTGACAGGTCTATGCCTATTACTTAACTACGGGACCAAAAAAAACAACAACAAAAATCGTATGGAGCAAAACACTAGCTGCCATTTCTGTTCGTTGCGTGTCAAGCAGACATTCTAAAGGTGAGGAATAATGGCTGATCTTCAGAACATCGATCCCTCGTTGGGGGAGAAAAAATAAAAGAGGAGAAGAAGAATGGAGGTAGGGGGGGGAGGGTGGGAGAGAGGACAATTAAACATGGGAGGGCAGGGGGACGAGGAAGAGGGAAGGGGGGAGGGGGGAGAGGACGGGGAAGGCGAGTGGAGGAAGAGGGAGGGCAGAAGGGAGGAGTGTGGTGGTAGGGGGAGGAGGCTTACTTCTGTACGAATGGTCCGAGGTGTGAAGTAGCGTAGTCGTGCCGTGTGTGTGTGTAGGGGGGGGGGGGGGGGGGACTATGACGGCTAAGATCAGGATTGATTGATTGATTGATTGATTGATTGCTGTCTGGAGCTGGGCGGTTTAGTCTGTCGGCAATATCGCGGCAAAATGCGAACCTGTATCTCGTCCATCTGGATCAGGATTGAGCCGTGAAAGAAATAAAGAAAGAAAGAAAGAAAGAAAGAATGAATGAATGACAGAGAAAGACGCAAACAAAGGAAAAAAAAAAAAACGAAAGGAAAGAAAAAAAAAATCACCCGATGTTTAGAGCTAATCTTCATCTGCTTTGTCTGTCTGTCTGTCTGTCTGTCTGTTCGTCTCTTCTCTCTCTCTCTCTCTCTCTCTCTCTCTCTCTCTCCTCTCTCTCTCTCTCTCTCTATATATATATATATATATATATACATGAGGAAAATGGTGAGATTTTACAGAAAAAGATCTCTGAAAACCTTCAATCACAGGTAACTGTTTCTACCTTAAATCAGATTCATTCAGGCTTGATCGTGTCAGTTAACTAAGTTTGAACAGCAGACCCGATCTTCACGGAAATCTAAAGAGGATTCATTCTGTGATCGCTTTGAGGACCACGCATTGTTTCCTTCAAGTCCATGTTATTGCAAGGCGGCATACAAACAAACAAACTCACAAACCCATGTGATTTTCTGACTGCTATCAGTGCAGTACCGTTCTGTCCATCTGAAGCCGCATGGTATTCAGAACGTCTTCTTCTTCTTCTTCTTCTAAAAAGCTGGTTCACTCAAAAATGAGTAGGTCACCAGCGCGCTCAAGAAGACAAGTGTGTTGTCAATTCATTGTCAGTTTTGTGTTGTATATTAATTAAATCAGCGTGATTTTCCGCCATGTTGTGTGCGTTTGTTTGTTTGTAGTTTGCCTTTTTTTTTTATAGTAACACTACAGTCTGTTTTAGTATCTCATGTTAATGCAGAGAGAGAGAGAGAGAGAGAGAGAGAGAGAGAGAGAGAGAGAGAGACAGACAGACAGACAGACAGACAGACAGACAGACAGACAGACAGAGAGCGACAGAGAAAGAAGAGGGAGAGAGAACTCAGAACTCAGAACTTAGAAAACATTTATTCGATCAAGAATTGAGAGAGAGAGAGAGAGAGAGAGAGAGAGAGAGAGAGAGAGAGAGAGAGACAGACAGACAGACAGACAGACAAGACAGACAGACAGACAGACAGACAGAGCAGAGAGAGAGAGAGAGAGAGAGAGAGAGAGAGAGAGAGAGAGAGACAGACAGACAGACAGACAGACAGACAGACAGACAGACAGAGACAGACAGACAGACAGACAGACAGACAGACGGAGACTTGAAATAATAATGACAGAAACGAACAGGGCCAAGCCAGTCATGTCATGCTGGTCTCAGCAATGATGTGAACTATTGGAGAGACTGGGCGATGTGTAGCATTGATGCTTTAGAATGATGTGGACAATTGTTGCCTGTTCAGTGACAGCGTGTGCGTCTGTGGATCAGTGTGTCGATGAAGACTGTGTCTCAGTGATGTGGACAATTGTTGCCAGTTCAGTGACAGTGTGTGTGTGGATCAGTGTGTCGATGAAGACTGTGTCTCAGTGATGTGGACAATTGTTGCCAGTTCAGTGACAGTGTGTGTGTGTGTGGATCAGTGTGTCGATGAAGACTGTCTCAGTGATGTGGACAATTGTTGCCAGTTCAGTGGCAGTGTGTGTGTGGATCAGTGTGTCGATGAAGACTGTGTCTCAATGACGCTTTAGAATGATGTGGACAAGTGTTGCCAGTTCAGTGACAGTGTATGTGTGGATCAGTGTGTTGATGAAGACTGTCTCAGTGACAGTGTGTGTGTGGATCAGTGTGTTGATGAAGACTGTGTCTCAGTGATGTGGACAATTGTTGCCAGTTCAGTGACAGTGTGTGTGTGTGGATCAGTGTGTCGATGAAGACTGTGTCTCAGTGATGTGGACAATTGTTGCCAGTTCAGTGACAGTGTGTGTGTGGATCAGTGTGTTGATGAAGACTGTGTCTCAATGATGCTGTAGAATGATGTGGACAATTTATTGTTGCCAGTTCAGTGACAGTGTGTGTGTGTACGGATCAGTGTGTTGATGAAGACTGTGTCTCAAAGATGCTGCAGAATGATGTGGACAATTGTTGCCAGTTCAGTGACAGTGTGTGTGTGTGGATCAGTGTGTTGATGAAGACTGTGTCTCAGTGATGTGGACAATTTATTGTTGCCAGTTCAGTGACAGTGTGTGTGTGGATCAGTGTGTTGATGAAGACTGTGTCTCAATGATGCTGTAGAATGATGTGGACAATTTATTGTTGCCAGTTCAGTGACAGTGTATGTGTGGATCAGTGTGTTGATGAAGACTGTGTCTCATGATGCTGTAGATGATGTGGACAATTTATTGTTGCCAGTTCAGTGACAGTGTGTCTGTGGATCAGTGTGTCGATGAAGACTGTGTCTCAGTGATGTGGACAATTTATTGTTGCCAGTTCAGCGACAGAGTGTGTGTGTACGGATCAGTGTGTTGATGAAGACTGTGTCTCAATGATGCTGTAGAATGATGTGGACAATTTATTGTTGCCAGTTCAGTGACAGTGTGTTTGTGGATCAGTGTGTTGATGAAGACTGTGTCTCAATGATGCTGTAGAATGATGTGGACAATTTATTGTTGCCAGTTCAGTGACAGGTGTGTTTGTGGAACAGTGTGTTGATGAAGACTGTGTCTCTCAATGATGCTGTAGAATGATGTTGGACAATTTATTGTTGCCACTTCAGTGACAGCGTGTGTGTGGATCAGTGTGTTGGTGAAGACTGTGTCTCAGTGATGCTGTAGAATGATGTGGACAATTGTTGCCAGTTCAGTGACAGCGTGTGTGTGGATCAGTGTGTTGATGAAGACTGTGTCTCAGTGATGCTGTAGAATGATGTGGACAATTGTTGCCAGTTCAGTGACAGCGTGTGTGTGGATCAGTGTGTTGATGAAGACTGTGTCTCAGTGACAGTGTGTGTGTGGATCAATGTGTTGATGAAGACTGTGTCTCAGTGATGTGGACAATCTATTGTTGCCAGTTCAATGACAGCGTGTGTGTGGATCAGTGTGTTGATGAAGACTGTGTCTCAGTGATGTGGACAATTTATTGTTGCCAGTTCAGTGACAGCGTGTGTGTGGATCAGTGTGTTGATGAAGACTGTGTCTCAATGATGCTGCAGATGATGTGGACAATTTATTGTTGCCAGTTCAGTGACAGTGTGTTTGTGGATCAGTGTGTTGGTGAAGACTGTGTCTCAGTGATGCTGTAGAATGATGTGGACAATTTATTGTTGCCAGTTCAGTGACAGTGTGTGTGTGGATCAGTGTGTCGATGAAGACTGTGTCTCAATGATGCTGTAGAATGATGTGGACAAGTGTTGCCAGTTCAGTGACAGTGTGTGTTTGGATCAGTGTGTCGATGAAGACTGTGTCTCAATGATGTTGACAATTGTTGCCGGTTCAGTGACAGCGTGTGTGTGGATCAGTGTGTTGATGAAGACTGTGTCTCAGTGATGCTGCAGAATGATGTGGACAATTTATTGTTGCCAGTTCAGTGACAGTGTATGTGTGGATCAGTGTGTTGATGAAGACTGTGTCTCAGTGATGCTGCAGAATGATGTGGACAATTTATTGTTGCCAGTTCAGTGACAGTGTATGTGTGGATCAGTGTGTTGATGAAGACTGTGTCTCAATGATGCTGCAGAATGATGTGGACAATTTATTGTTGCCAGTTCAGTGACAGTGTATGTGTGGATCAGTGTGTTGATGAAGACTGTGTCTCAATGATGCTGTAGAATGATGTGGACAATTGTTGGCAGTGCGGTGACAGTGTGTGTGTGGATCAGTGTGTTGATGAAGACTGTGTCTCAGTGATGCTGCAGAATGATGTGGACAATTTATTGTTGCCAGTTCAGTGACAGTGTGTGTGTGGATCAGTGTGTTGATGAAGACTGTGTCTCAGTGATGCTGTAGAATGATGTGGACAATTGTTGGCAGTGCGGTGACAGTGTGTGTGTGGATCAGTGTGTTGATGAAGACTGTGTCTCAGTGATGCTGTAGAATGATGTGGACAATTGTTGGCAGTGCGGTGACAGTGTGTGTGTGGATCAGTGTGTTGATGAAGACTGTCTCCTTAGTGCACAGAGCATTGTACATTGCTTCTTTCTGATCGCTCCGGGCAAAGTCATGTTCATGGAGAGGTCGATGGCTTGACAGTTAGCATTCTGATGTCTGTTTGTCTGTCCGTCTGTCTGTCTCTGTCTTTGTCTTTCTGCCTCTGTCTCTCTGACTCTCTGTGTTTGCCTGCCTGCCCGCCTGCCCACCTGCCTGCCCGCCTGTGTGTGTGTGTGTGTGTGTGTGTGTGTGTGTGTGTGTGGGTGCGCGCGCGCGTGCGCGCGCGTGGATATGCGTGCGTGCGTGCGTGCGTGTGTGTGTGTATGTGTGTGTCACTCTCTCTCTATCCTTCTCCCTTTCCCCCACCCTCTCTCCCACTCCCTCGGTCGCTCCCTCCCCCCCCCCCTCTCTCTGCCCCTTTATCTCTCTACCTCCCTCCTTCCCTCACATCCTCTCTCTCTCTCTCTCTCTCTCTCTCTCTCTCTCTCTCTCTCTCTCTCTCTCTCTTGTTCTATTAGTAGCCTGTGACTTTCGTGCAGTTGACATTTCTTGTTCTGTTCATTTCTTGTAGACATTTGATCGTGTATTTCATACTTTTGTGTGCTGTTTGCAAGGCTATTGTTAATTGCATGAATGCGTGTGTCTTGTTTGCATATATGTGTTTTATAGGTATGTACGTATTTTGTATGTGTGTATGTATGTGCTATATGCGCATATGTGTCTTGTGTGTACGTGTTTTGTTGTATAGGCGCGCACGCATGTGTGTGTGTGTGTGTGTGTGTGTGTGTGTGTGTGTGTGTGTGTGTGTTGTGTGTGTGTGTGTGTGTGTGTGCGTGTGTGCGTGTATCTTTGTGTTTGCGAGTGCGTGTGAGTGTGTGTGCGTATGTATATGTATGTTTTTGCGTGTGTGCATGTGCGCATGCCTGTGTGTGTGTGTGTGTGTGTGTGTGTGTGTGTGTGTGTGTGTGTGTGTGTGTGTGTGTGTGTGTGTGTGTTGTTCACACACAACCTCTACTCTGCACATATGCACATACACACACACGAGCAGCTATCCCTAAAATCCACGCGCACACGTACGACCTTTCTCAGCCCCTTGACAAAACCACGAAGCTCTGAACACGGCGACCACACGTTGCGCAACGAGCACGACGGATCGGAAAGCTGCCGATCTCTGTGATCTGTCAACCTACAGTCAGGGGCGACAGCGGAGGAGCCACAGACACACGGTGACAGCCAGCTTATAGCCAGGCAGGGGAATTAACCACAACAGGAACTCTCCCAGGGATAGCCCAGTTCACGCTCCCCCCCCCCCCCCCCCCCCACACACACACACACACGCATGCTTGAGCAGCCAGAAAAAAAAGCCTTGGTAGCGTGGTAGTGGTTGTTGGTGGGGGTGGTTGTTGGTGGTGGTGGTTGGTGGTGGTTGTGGTGGTTGGTGGTGGAGGTGTGGTGGGCCTCGCGAGATAATCCTCTTTGCCGTAGGTAGTGGCGGCTTGGTCGCTGTGACTTGCGGTACTCCGCTCAGTATGACAGGGAGCACTGGCCGCTCTTGGAAACGGGACGGGCTGGCGAGCCTAACTCTCCCTTCTCCCCCCATCCCCTCCCCCAACCCCGCCCCCGCCCACCCCCCCCACCCCCCCCCCCCACCCACACACACCCTTACCTCCCCTCAGAGAGTTACTGACCCATAGCGTGCTTCGTTGGCAACCACGATCTCTCCCCACTACGCCAGAGAGAGGAGAGAGAGAGAGAGAGAGAGGGGGGGGGGGAAGGAGGGAGAGGTAGGTGAGGAGTTGTAAGGAGTCACCGCCACCCCTCCACTAAAAGCCCACCGACGCCACCACTACCCCTACCCACCTACCCCTACCCACCTACCCCGACACTCCGTCGTTCAGTGTATATACAAGCGGGTGCCAGGAATGGTGCGAAACGTTTCCAGCCACTATCTGTGAGTGTCAGGGGCAATTTCGCCTTTCTGCTGGCTCCCTTCTCTCTCTCTTCACACCAACTGTGTTTGTGCCCAGCCTGTGTCTCCTTCTTCTTCTTCGTCACCTACCGTTCGAGGAACAAAGCGAGGTTTGTGTGGAGTGGAGCGAGATTCGAACCTTCTCTCCCCGGCGCCCTGCAGCATGGGGCGAGCGGGGACCAGCGTCAACATGATGTACCGAAGCGTACCCCCCAGGCCCCTCAGCTACACATTTTCCGACGAAGTTCTCCGCGCCTCTCTCGAGCCTCGAACCCCGGCCGGCGGCGGCGCCAAGCGGGTCCGCTCCAAGACGGCCCCCGTCACCATCAACACGGCTGAGGAGTATGCAGAACGCTTCCGTGCCCGCCCCACCACCCGCCCCTCCGTCATCGACTTCAACGGCTGTGGGGTGAAGATGTACACGGGCACGGTGGGGCGGCGGCGGGCTCTCAAAACACCCCGGGCAGTTCCCCGCGGTCAAGAGTCGAAACGTGCCCGCTATCTCGCTCAGGCCTAAGTCACCCGTGCCCAAGGTGAGAGGATGGGGAGAGAGGGAGGAGGTGTGGGGGGGGAGGGAGGAGGGAGGGGGGCATACATCCTTTGGAGATACTTACCGGTAAAGATGTTGAGTGGAAAGCAGGTGCAGTTGCAGACAGAGAAGATACAGACGCAATTTTTGCTCTTTTCCTGTCATCTTCACTTAGTGTTTTGGGTGCTTGTGTAGTAGAATACGACGAACAGAAAATAGTAGATTGTACGGGAGTACTCTGTGTGTGTGTGTGTATGTATGTATGTGTGTGTGTGTGTGTGTGTGTGTGTGTGTGTGTGTGTGTGTGTGTGCGTGTGTGTGGTGGTGTGTGTGTG
>CM065714.1:144497406-144499906 GCA_033310375.1 Conus canariensis
TCGTCTGCTTCAGCAGCTTCAAAGACAAGGAGAGAATTCTGGCCGGGCGTCGGGTGCTGAAGAACAAACGGTCCGCTGTGTTTGTTTCCGAGGACTTTACTCCCCGGGTGAGGGACCAGCGTCGTCAGCTGCTGCCTTTCCTGAAGGAAGCGAAGGCAGCCAACAAGAAAGCGTTCCTCCGCTTCGACACCCTGGTCATCGAAGGCAAGTCCTTCGCCTACGACTCCACAACCAGCGGTCTGGTGGAGCGACAGAGGCGGGGATGACGGGCAGGCCGGTGTCATCGGAATGTGGACAGCAGGAGGATACGATCTTCCAGCGTTCCTGTCTTCACCCCTCGGTCGTCGGCGGACAGCACACATACACACCAACCCATTTCATCCACTCATACACCCACACCCTTACCTTGTGAAGTGTTTTCAGTGCTTCAGATAATGGCGTGGAATGTTCAAGGTTTATTTTACAAGCTAAAAAGTTATTCGTTCCGGCGTTTTTGTGAAAAGTTTAAAATATTTTCCTTCTCCGAAGTGTGGCTATGTAAAAAAAGTGATATAGAAAATGCTTTCCCGGATTTTCATGTGTTTTACTCTCCACGCATGACAAAACTGAAAGGTGGTGTTGTTGTCTGTGTACACAAATCTGTTATGTGCCATGTGGAGTATCTGCTACAATCAACAGAGGACTGTGTTTTTCTGAAGGTTGGTAAGTGTGTTTTGAATTCTCCGTATGACATTCTTGCTGCATTTGTTTACATTGCTCCTGAACGTTCAGTGATTTATGGAAAGAACAGTGATAACGGTATTGATTTGTTAGAAAACCGTATGTCAGAGGTGATGGACCGATATCCTGACTTACCTTGGCTACTGTGTGGTGATTTTAATGCCCGCACGTCTGAACTCTCAGATGTGGACAACGTCGGTGAAAATAGACACGCACAAATACTAGAAGATGCAGAAATGTTAATGCAGAATGTGCCACAAACTATTCGTAAATCTAAAGACAGTGGTGTAAATAGTTTTGGTCGTAGACTTATTGAACTATGTACAGAATATGATCTGTTAGTTGTAAATGGAAGGACTGAAGGGGATAGTGAGGGAGAAATGACATGCATAGCAAACCAGGGTAAAAGTGTCGCAGATTATTTTGTTTGTTCACAGTTATTATTTGATACTGTTGTTGATATGTACGTGGCAAACAGGTGTGAATCTGATCATTTTCCTATTGTTGCTTCCTTTACTTATGTTGATGGCATGGAGACTGAGGATAATGCTGAACAAATTGTACTGGAAGATGAGTTGAGATTTGTTTGGAAGGAAGAATATGCAGAGTCATTCGCTGATTACATTTTCTGTAACAAAGAAAGAGAATTTCAAAATTTTATGACAGCACTTGAATGTGACGTTGAGGCGGGATCGACCTGTCTTGTCACATTCCTTCAGAACGCTGCTTGCCAAATGAAGTCAAAGCGGAAAATGCAAGTATCCCGTGAACAGCCTCCCTGGTGGGACGAGGAGTGTGAGCGCGCGAAAGAAAAGAAATATCAACATCTGGGTGTATTCAGACGGTCTAATTCAAGGGAAGATTTAATCAATTATCTGAATCAGAAACAGCAATTTAAAGATTTGTGTGAAAGTAAAAAAGCAGTACAAAATGAGCGCGTTTTAAACGAACTAAATATTGCATGTACTGATATTAATTCCAGAGCGTTTTGGCAAAAAGTTAAGTCATTGACATCAACCAAACCGAACTGTTCGAATTTGATCTCACCTCGTGCGTGGTATGATTACTTTAAAAATCTGTTCAATGTAGAGCAATCAGCGGATGACTCTGATTTTGACCGGGAGGTTGATGATGTTCTAAATGATCATGTATCTGGAAATTGCAGTGATTGTTTAAATGCCCAAGGAGATGGGGATATTTCAGAGGTTGAAATTCGTAGTGCTATTCGTGCATTAAAACATGGAAAAGCAGCTGGTCCAGATGGTCTGTCCTCTGATTTTTTTCATTCATGCCGAAGATGTTCTTGTTAAATTTCTGTATCCATTGTTCAACAGAATTTTTGAAAGTGGGGAGTACCCTCAAAGCTGGACGAAAGCTGTCATATTCCCGTTACACAAAAAAGGTAGTTCGATGAAAACAGACAATTATAGGGGGATTTCATTGTTGAACATAATCAGCAAATTATACAGTACAGTAGTTAATAACAGACTAAAGGACTTTTGTGATGCAAATGATACTATTCCTGAAGCTCAAGCTGGTTTTCGCAAAGGTTACAGTACCACAGATAACATTTTTTCTCTTCAATCACTGGTTCAAAAATACCTGACAAAACATGGTGGTCGGTTTTACACGCTTTTTGTGGATTTCTCTAAAGCATTCGATAGTATACACAGACAAAAACTGCTATACTTCATATTACAGAAAACAGGTATTCACGGAAAAATGTACAAAACATTAAAGGCTATGTATAGAAATGTGAAAGCCGCTGTCAAAGTGGGGA